>ML675641.1:1875140-2050646 GCA_007922155.1 Mesoclemmys tuberculata
ATTCTTTTCTCTTGTTTAATATTTACGTTTAAACAGCTGCATCTCATTTCGATATAACGCAAAGATAGCATCTGGCTTTCTTTCCCTGAGTTAATTCTGCTTGTTTGATTTTTTTTGGCAGGGTTGGGAGGTTAGGCCCCCCCAACTAAAATTTCGTAAGTGGTTATTTTTGTGCTTATGTAGGAAAATGAACTGAAGCTGCTAGTAATGGTAAGACTGTGTTCATTCACAAATTGGATGCATCTTCCTAGGATCCTTAAGAGCTAATCTCAGACTACATTGGATGAAAGCTTAATGCAAACTTGAGTTCTAGAGGTTTTTGAAAGTCTGGGGGCTGAGGATGTCACCAATGTCCCCAAAGAATATGTGGGACTGTTCCAGATGTTGTCTGTGCTTTGCCCCATGAGTGAAAGATTCACAAAAAAGGAATGGCCTAAAAATGAGGACTCGAGGCATAGGTAGGGAACTCATTCATAGCTGTTCCACAAATATCTAATACATCTATGAAATAAGCTATCAAGAACCCCATCCTGTCCTGTCTGTATGAAGCACTCCCATGGACATCAAGGGGAACGTGCTTGTATGACTTGGTCCCAGATCAGGTAAACAATCCAGAGTTTAAAGTCATTTAACTCTTTAGTATATTCCCACTGTCAAAGGGGATTGATGGACAGAATACATAGATGTACAACCTCCCCACATGCAGATCCCAACCCCGCAGAGGGCTCTCAGTAAGACGATGATGATAGGAAGCAGCTGAAGCCTCTTTCCAAAGGTGCACTGGGGAGATCCACAGGCCGAGAGCCTATGATGGGGGACACTCCTCTCCCATGAGTGCCTCCAGTTAGCTGGGTGTGAGGCTGTCAATTCTCCTGCCCCAATCACCCCCTGTGTGTTGTTGACTTCACTGGGTGGATCTTCAGTGGCTCAGCCCTCCAGCTAAGTCACACAATCAAAATTGAATGAAGCCCTTCCCAGGATAGCAGAGTCAACGAAACCATCCGCCCTCATTAGGGTCATTAGCCCTGTCTCTGGGCCTCTTTTTCAGGCTTTTAGACAAAGTCCAGCCAGAACCATCTATCTACCCCTCACCAAGGCCTTCAGCTATGTCTCTGGACTCTTTCAATCTAGCCCCCTTTCTTGGGTTTTTTGAACTGGCCATATCCCCTTTCGAGGGCTTTGGCCACTCCAGCACTGGCTGGTGATGGAATCCAGGTTCACCCTGACTCTGGGTCCCAACCCATGAGTCCTATACCCAGCAGCCATGGACTGTTCTCTTCAGTTCACGGCTGCTGTTCCCTGGGTCTTTCTCCATGTAGCCCCCTTCTCTTTGTCCTTACCTCAGGTCTGAAGTTCTCATAGGCTCCTCCTCACTACATGCAAAATATAACCAGAACCAGACTGCTGGTTCACTCTCAGTGTTAGCAAGGGCACCCTTTCTTGCTCCTCTGGTCCCAGCCAAGAACTGACCTGCTCGGCCACTTTTATCTGAGCTTGCTGTGCTCTGACTGGTTGCTTCTATTCAGTCTCCTGTTTGGGTTCTGGGAAGTGGGCAGGCATGATACCGCCCACTGCTAAAGGTCCCTCCTCAGCCTAAGGGGAGGAATCACTGAGCCTCAGACTCAACTGATTGTAGGGAACAACAAATGAGAAAACAGGAACAGGCGTGTGAGTCACAGGGTCAAACGGAGGGAACTGGAAGGGGACACTGAGCAGAGAACCCCGGACAGCACCCACTGGTCAACCAACCTCCTTTCCCTGGTCTTGTAGATGGCCACTGACTAGCACTAGGAAGAGGGTGACGAAGAGGTCCTGCAACTTGGTGGCGCCACAGATGGGGTATGCATAAAGGAATGGGCATGGGGAAAAGTTCAGCCAGAACCCATGCCACAGAAAGGGCAGGTGTCAGGGTGAGGGGTGAACTGTGCCAAGTGCACGCCCATGCTCACGGCTTCATCTCTATTCTGTCTCTGTAGTGAGGTAGAGGATCCAGCTTCACTGCTCCTTTCCTGGGGCAAACTGTGGTAGGACCACAGGACCTCTAGCAGAAGGCCTCAAAGGGCCAGTTATACTCTTTCAAAGCTCCACTACAGCATGAGGATCGCATCTCTGTGTGTCAAATCCTGAAGTCTTTATTCAGTTGATTGGGAGTAAAACCTGAGTAAAAGCTAGTGGTGAGTGTAGCATTTAGCCTTATGTGGCTTTCAGCCACATGGTACTCAGATGTAATAATCAAGATTTTTAGTATCAGTGGAGTAAACATACGACTACCAAAGAAAAGGAACAAAATAATCTGTGGTCATGTAATTAAAGACTGCACCCTAATGTGAACACACAAGGGACCCATAAATCTGGCATTTTCTGACGTTGACATTCCCTAATGTCCAACCTAGACCTCCCCGACTTGAGACTGTTGCTCCTTGTTCTGTCATCTGCCACCACTGAGAATGATGCCTAGTTCCATCCTCCCTGGAACCCTCTTTCAGGTAGTTAAAGGCTGCTATCAAATCCCCCCTCATTCTTCTCTTCTGCAGAATAAACAAGCCTATTTCCCTCTGCCTCTCCTCATAATGTGCTCCAGCCCCCTAATAATTTTTGTTGCCCTCCGCTGGACTCTCTCCAACTTCTCCACATCCTTTTTGTAGTGGGGGGCCCAAAACTGGACACAATACTCCAAATGGAGTAACTGATATCTATGGTAGCCTTTCATCCCCTATGTGCACTGGAGTAAGATGAGAGACACGCTTTGCTTGTGGGTTTCACAAACATTTGCTGATAGCAGAGGAATGCTGAGACTCAAGAATCTTGGATTCCATTCTAGCCTCTGGAGGTGAATGTGCTGAAAAGGGCACAGACTCATCTGTCTGTTTTCCCATTATCTTGAGTCCTTCTGCCCTGTCCCCTCCAACATGTCCCTTTCCTGTCTATTCCCCACCCCTGGCACCTCATGCCAGCCTCCAATTCCCAGGCTCAATCTCCTTGCTGAACCAGACCTAGTTCTTCCACTACACTCCCACCCAGCAGATCTGTGTCTCCTCCTCCCTCCCACCAATTCTCAATACCTGTTTCCTTGCCCAACCAGTACCAGTCTTCCGTGGGCTCCTCATATGATCTAAGTCTCCTCCCCCTTCTATTGGCTCCTAGCACCCCACCCACTTCATCCCTGGCTTCCACTTCCAGTCCCTTCGCCCAGCTAGTCCCAGTCACACTTCCCCACACCCTAATGCTCAGTCCAAGATTCCCTCTTCCCACCCACCAGCTTCATGTCCCAGACTCCATATCCCAATGTGCTCTGTATGCCCCCAACCTCCACTCCAGCTCCTGTCACTCTGCATTTGAATCCGGCACTTTCCTCCTGGATGTTGCCTGGGCCTAGCGGAGGAGTGAGGGAGGAAAGCAGTGAGAGCACTTGGATGACAGTCTCCCTGCTTTCAGTTCTACAGTCCTACTCACAGTTGCTCAGAGCTACAGATTTACAGAGTTTAAAGTTACAGGGAAAGTCTGCTCAGCCCTGAGTTAGAACATATTCAGTGCAGATTGAAATTTTCAGTATTTTTAGTTGTGAAACTCTACTAGTTTCTATGAGCATATAAAAACTACAGGTTTTTTTCAAATGCCTATTACTTGGCCAAAATTTGGAGTGATTTTCACCCTCTGCCAAATTTCAGGTCCCTGTTCCAAAGCATCAAGCCACTGGAGCTTCTCAAGGGTGCCAGAATTGAACACAAGCAAAATACCATTTTTTAAAATCTCATTCTCAGAAACAGCTGAGCCATTTTGGCTGAAATTTTCCAAAATAATTCAGGCTGAGGCAGACGCCCAGCATGGAAAATTTCAGCCCAAAGGTTTAAAATACAGTAAAGTTGTAAACAATTGAAACTAGGGTCTGTAACAGGGCAGCACCAAGCCTCCCTTGCTTCAGCCTTTTTTGTGCTCACAAAGTCACACAGAGACCCTAGGGTTCAGTAACCACTGGTGCATGTTTATTTAGGATATGGGATAGCTTCTGACTGAAGAGGTTAAGAAAGTAATTTCCCCATTGGGCAGGATATTTCACAAATCTCCACTTAAAGTTGTGTGTTCCTGTGAAATCTGGTGCTGGCCCCTATCAGGGAGGGTATACTGGTCTAGATGGACATTGGTCTGACCATATATGGCAATTCCTGTGTTCTGAAGCATACGTGAACCTGGACCACAACATTCAAATCTGGATTCAGGTTTAGTTTACCCCTCAAATAATCCCAAATTTTGGTTTGATCCCATCTTTAATGCAAAGGAAGTTAATGCTACAAATTGCCATAGAAAGTTACTGAGGCCAAGAATTTTAGCAAGTTTCAAATAGGGATTGCAGGTATATAGATATAAACCCCCCCAAGAATACCCAGCGTTATAATTGATATCAGTACAAATTCTGGAAGGCATATAAAATCTCATGTTTTTGGGTTTAAGACAATCTCTCATTGTTAGAGTTTAGGATGAGAACTAATGTAGGGAGCAGATTATTTCTCATCTGCCTACAGTGACATTCTCACACCTTTCTCTGAGGCACCTCGTACTAGCCACTGTTAGGGACAAAATACTGGACTAGATGCACCATGGCTCTGATCAGTGTGGTAATTCTGACATTTTACTAGCTGTATTAGGGAGTGACATTTAACAAGTGCCATAGGTGAACCATACTTGAGTTACATGAAACTTTCAGGCATTGTTTCTTCCTCATATGGTCCCAGTTCAACCTAATAACTTTACGTGCATAAGTAGTCTTGTACAGGGGCATTTTAGCAAGAAGCCAGTTACGAAAGCCACTGCCAATTATTGGGGTGGACTGCCAATTATTCTGCTTGCTGCTTGTAGCCATTTTTTTACATCTCCGTAGGCATAAACTAGGCAAACCAGAAGGGGGGTGATCAGATAGTGAGCACATAAAGTGGGCTTGATTCTGCATTCTTTCTCTCTCTCTGAATATGCTGGGATGAATGTCTGGGGAAAAACAGGAAGCCTGGATACATTTTAGAATTGTTGGTTTGGGGAAATTTAGTTATCAGACTAACAGGTTAAGACTGCTTGCTTAACAATATTTTTTAGTGACATGTCTCCGTAACTCCTGTTTCTGCCCAGGCATTGTTTTGTTCGGTCAGCTATGTAACATTTTCTTGATTGACATGTCTCTGTAACTTTTGGGGTATAAGAGGGAGGTTGCAAGTCTAAGTCAGGTGCATTGCTTCATGGACACATTGAAAAGATCTCCAGGGACAGACAGAAGGACTGACCATTCGGAAATCTGTGACTGATTCACAGAAAGACTGCCTCAGACTTGTGGGGTAACTATCAAGTTTTGGGGTACTCTACCCACCTATTGTATTTCTATGTGCTTAATACTAATAAGTGGAGACTTCTGGTAAAGGAGATCAATAAAGCAAAGCTTTAAGTTAAGAGCACTTTGTTTTGACTTGTCTGTGCCAACCATATAGCAGGCAGAGGTACTGGATTTCCTTATTTCCTGATACTGATTTGCAGAGACTAAAAGTTACTGGGTCGAGGAACTCTGGGTAAGAGTCTCATTGAGTTCAGTGGTCTAAGCACTGGCTCAAAGTTATGCACATGCTTAAGTTCCCTGCTGAATTGAAGCCATCTATCCCTGTCCCCCTACCTCTATCTATGGCTGCTGCTTGCGAACCATAACAAAAGATATATGCTCGCTACTGCCCCCAACAAAGCAGGCAATCTCCTGCCGCACTCCAAGACTATATTGGCTGCTTACAACCAGCCAGCATCTGACTATTCAGACCAAAGCAAACTTCATCCCTCCATGTAGCTGATAAAGGCAGCCACCAGAACCCCAAAATAACCAAAAACACTCAAACTACTAAGTCAGGCAGAAGCAACATGAATGTATGAATAATATTGCCCAGCTGCTTTTCCAGATGAGAGATTCCAAGGAGCTATGGCAAAATTACAGCATGCTGATTATCTGTTTATTTTAGGAGATTCCTTAGCATTTATCAACATTATATCCCATCACCATAACAGTGCAACAAATATATATAAAGAGTCCTCTGAAATTGAAAGCACTATCTTATTTTATTTTATTACTTGTGATTGCTAACAGCAATCCTGTAGCAGATAGTTACATGTATAACTACTAAATAGGGTTGTTAATTTTTGAATGATACTTTAAGGATGCAAAGCATTATATAAGTGTTAATTATTATTAAGGTGAAGAGAAGGCTGACTAATCAAGTAACCACTCTGCCTTTTAGCTCTGAGATACAGGGGAGGGCTGCATTAGCCCTTGAGTTACAAAATCTTTATAAGGAATCCTTGTAGTTGTGGAGACCACAGGCCTCTGCTGTTTACTTTTATTTGTTTATATTCTTCCAGTTTGCATCGTGGTACAAAAATCTATCTCCTGACATATTTGAAATGACTGCAGTAATTGTGGCAGGGTGTGGTGGTGGCTAAAAGGGATGAAATGACAAACTAATACTCTGACAACTATGTAAGTGATGCCTGGCTTCAGCTTATCGCAGTATTGGTGATTCTTCTGATTTCTGTCATGAGTCTCTCAATATTTCATGTCTTTCTTAAATCCTCTATTCCTGGGATTGTGAGATCCCCAGTTCATTTTAAAATAAAGTTCTTGTCCTTCTGTTTGCAGAGAAAAGCTGGGAAATGTGAACCCTAGACACAAAATGCAGATGGTAAATAAAAACTCAGAATAGTATCAGTTTAAAACCATGAGATTTTAAAAATCTCATGATTTTTGTGGTCCTGACTTGATTTTTGAACACTGGGACTGATGATAGTGTTATCTGGTCACAAGGAAACTTATCTAATATCACTTCTAGCCCTATAATTTACCTTGTATTTATAGAGTTTTAAATCTGATATAGCTGAATGCCCTAAGGGAATGTGTAGCAAGATATTTTTAACCCTAAATCTCATCTCTTATACAAATGTAATTCAGAAATAACTCACTCCATTGAGGTCAACACACTGTAGGGGAATGGACTTCAAGAGGAAAGATATTGCCAGTGACACTAATAGTCAGGTAGGCATTCTATTGGCAGTAGAATGACTGTACCTAATCAAGCAAAGAATCTGGCAGAAACAGATAAGATGTCTGTACAACAATGTAATGAGCCAGGTTAACAAAATGGAGGAACTAGAATTACTGGTGGAAGAAGTGAAACCAGTATTATTGGGATAACAGAAACATTATAGACTAGTAGTCATGCCTGGAGCACAGGAATTGAAGGGTGTATGCTTTTCAAGGAAGACAGAAATAGGGGTAAAGGTGGTGGAGTAGCGTTGAATAGAAATGACAAGGTAAATTGTACAGAAATTAAGGGATGGGACAGATAAAATGGAATCTGTTAGGTTCAAAATCACTTTGGGGAAGAAAGCTAACAGACTCCACTGGGATAGTGCTTGGGGATGCCTCAGGCCCCCAGGCTCCAATTTGGATTTCAATAGAGACCTATTTAATATTTTTAATGAAATAAATACTGCTGGGAATTGTGTGATTATGGGAGACTTTAATTTACCATACATTGATTGGAGGACAAGTGCAACTAGTAATGCTAAGGCACAGATATTCCTGGATGTGATAGCTGACAGATTACTTCACCAAACAGTCACTGAACCAAGAAGAAGTGTTGCCATTTTAGATTTAGTATTGGTAAGTAGAGAGGACCTCCGTAGAAGAAATAGTTGTAGAGGAAAGCCTTGGTTCAAGTGATCACGAGTTAATGCAGTTTAAACTAAATGGGAAGATTAAAAAAAAATAGGTCTGAAACTAGGTCCTTGATTTCAAAAGAGGAAATTTTAAAAAATTAAGGGTGGCAGTGGTCTGGACTGAAGAACTCAAGGATTATAATATGGAGGAGACTCAGATATACTTTAAGTCAAACTTACAGGAACTATCTGAAGCCTGCAACACAAGGAAGAGGAAAAAGATTCATAGGAAAGGATTGCAAACCAAACATCTCAAACAGGTTATTAAGAAAAAGCAGAACGCTTACAAGGACTGGAAGATGGGATGGATCAGCAAGGAAAGCTATCCCTTGGAGGACAGAAAGTGTAAGGATAAAATGAGAACTGCCAAAGGCCAAACAGAGTTGGGCCTTTCAAAGGAAATTAAAGTCAATAGTAAAAGACATAGACATGTCTCTTTAGACATATAAATTTTTTAAAAAACAAGGAAAAAAGTGGGATCGCTATGCACTGAGGATGGGGTGGAGATTGAAAATAATGTAGGTGGGGCCTAATTTAAATGTATACTTTTCATCCATTTATAATAAGGGTAATGAGGTGCTTAGGAGTAATGGCAGAGTGGCTAATGGACACCAGGATATAGAAATAGAAATGACCATATCTGAGGCAGAAACCAAACTCTGACAACATAAAGGGATCAAATCAGGAGGCCAAGATAATCTTTACTTGAGAATATCAAAGGAGCTGTCATAGGAAATTGCAAACCCCATGAGATGGATTTTTAATGAATCCATAAACTCAGGAGTCATACCTTTTATAAATGGAGAATTGCTAATAAAGTACCTATTTTTCAGAAAGAAAAAAACAGTGATCCAGGAAACTACAGGTCTGTTTGTTTGACCTCAATTGTATCCAAAAATCTTGGAACAATTTTTGAAAGAGAAAATAATTAAAGACCTAGAGGTAAGTGATATGTGGTATAGCAAGGGCAGAGGGCACTGGGAAAGTTTTAGAAGAGTGCTATGTGAGTGCTAGAATGCTGCATGCTTTATTTCCTGTAGACTAGCCAAAGGGTTATTAGGGTCAGCTGACACCAATTAAGGCCCCACCCAGGTGCCTGATAAAAACCTTCTACTTCTGAGAGGCAGGGTGGGAGTTGAAGGAGTAGGTGTGTGGCGAGCAGAGGAGTTTGTGAGGAACGGAACGGAACGGAACGGAACGGAACGGAACGGAACGGAACGGAACGGAACGGACACAGTGGTGTGTGTAGTCGTGGAGAAGAACAGAACAGAGTACAGTGGTGTGTGGGAGAGGTGGAGTCCTGAGGAAGGTACTGGGCTCAAGAAGGCAGAAAGGCAGAGGGGGGAAAGTAGCCCAGGGAAAAAGTCTGCAGCTGCAAGTAAGGTGCCAGCAGCACATAGCTGCTACTCAGAGGGCTGGGACCCGGAGGAGCAGGTGGGCCCGAGTCCCTACCGCCCTCTCTGGGAAGACAGGGTAACTGGCGACGCCCTGGTCCACTGAGAGAGGCAAAAGTGCGAGACCCACTAGGGAGAAGCTGGCTGTTTGCCACAGATAATTGTGATAAAATACAACATGATTTTACAAAAGTAGATCATTCCAGACCAACCTGATCTCTTTATTTGAGAAGATAACTGATATTTTAGATAAAGGAAATACAGTAGATCTAATCTACCTGGATTTAAGTAAGGCATTTGATACAATTCCACATGGATTTTAAAAAAAACCTAATAATTGATCGTGCCTGTCATGGTGGCAACCCTAGAACCCAATGGTGGACACCAGTGGTGTGGAAGCTGTCAAGGCAAAGAAAGAGGCCTTCCAAGAAAAACTTAAGGAGATTGGGTTTTTTAGCCTAATCAAACGAAGGCTGAGGGGAAATATGATTTCTCTTAATTACTACACCAGAGGGATAAACACCAGTGAAGGGTATGAGTTATTAAGTTAAGGGACAATGTTGGCATGAGGACAAATGAACTGGCCATCAATGATTTTATGCTTGAAATTAGCCAAAGGTTACATCAGAGGAGTGAAGATCTGGAATGGCCTCCCAAGGGAAACAGTGGGGGTAGGGGCATGCACAGAAATTTAAATTTGACCCATTTTGAAGGGGCACATTCTGTGTTCACCCCTCCCCCCCTTATTGGAGCTCACTCTTCCCTCCCTGCACACACAGCCCAATGGAGCTCGCTCTTCCCTCCTCTCCCCTGCCCTGGTGCCAGCAGGATCTGACTCTTCCTGACCTGGCCCTGGCAGGAGATCACTCTCCCCTTTCCTCCCTGCCCAGCCCTGGGGCTAAAGGAGTTCTGTACCTCTGATTATTTGGGGGCCTGTGCCCCTGCTTGCCCCCCCTCCCTTTGTGCATGAGCCTGCATGGGGGCAAAAAGCCTAGCTTATTTCAAGACTTAGCTTGATAATTGTATGGAGAGGGTGGTATGATGACATTGCCTACAAGGGCATGTGGCCCATCTGCAATTGCTCACAGCAAATATTCCCAACAGCCAGAGATGGGACACTAGATGGGGAAGGGTTTGAGTTACTACAATGAATTCTTTCCCAGGTGTCTGGCTGGTGGGTTTTGCCCATGTACTCAAAGTCTAACTGATCACCATATTTGGGACCGGGAAGGAATTTTCCCAAGGTCAGATCGACAAAGGCCCTGGGTTTTTTTTGCTTTCCCCCACACCATGAGGTGTGGGTCAGTTGCTGGTTTGAAGTAGAGTAAATGGTGGATTCCCTGTAATTTACTGTCTTTAAATCATGATTTGAGGATTGCAGTAACTCGATCAGTAGTTAGTCTATTACAGAGTGAATGGGTGAGGTTCTGTGGCCTATGATGCACAAGAAGTCAGACGAGATGATCACAATGGTCCCTTCTGGACTTAAAATCTGAGTCTATGTTTTCTTCCAGATCATTCTGTGGATTTTAAAAAGATTTTTTTTTCTAGGTTGAATTTAATTTTGTTTTAAAAAGGTCTCCATGATTCTGTGATCAAAAATGATGTATTATCATGATAGAAATTGTTTTGAAATTGGTTGTAGTGTTAGTCTTCTAATGTCTCCAAGAAATAATGCCTTACGTAAACATAAGCTTTATTCCAAATCTCAGTTTGGGACCACAAACATTCATGAGTCAGCCTTTTCCACATTACTAACACTCAGGCTGTACTAGGAGTGCCAGACTTTGAGGACTGGTATGTAGAGTAGCCTGTGAGGCACCACACTATGTGAGCACGCCAGCACTCCCATTTTGATTCCCTTAGCCTATGTAGTTCAATCTCCACAAAGTTTGTTGAGAGAGATGTTTGGTTCACACATTATGTAACATTTCCCCCAAGTGCTCCCTACAATCATATCAGGGTGGTTATTTCAGAAGTGGTCTGTTTGTATATATGTGTATAATAAAGATGCCAGTAGATGATGTTCAAATACATATAACAATTTCTGGGTTCTGTAGAGCCAATAAAACTTGTTATTGTGTTCTACAAATAGATTCATCTGAAAGCAATTTACATCAGCCCTTAACAGTGGTAACACTAAATTAGGATAGGAGGAAAAAGGTTCCAGTCACCTATTTTGACACAGTGAATATCAGAACAGTGGAGACTCCTTTTGGTGCAAAATAGAGAAAACCCCAAAAAAGAGAGAGATCATAATTTTCTTAGAGCACTCATTGGGTTCATCTAGCCCCGATGAGTAGTATCTCTAAGTGGTGTCCCACTGTGTGGAAAATTCTGATGGTGGAAAATTCAAACATCTTAAAAGAAACTTGTATGCATATGGCAGGTGCTAAAATGAATATGGAATACATGGAATATATTCCAACGGTTTATCTCACTGTCCTTCTCTGTAAAGCACCCAATATACTATTGTCTTCCTGGAGCAGGAACAGATAGAACGTCTGTTTTATGGCACCACATAAGGAGCTGTAGACTTGGGGCTTTGTAATGCAGAAAGACACACGTTGAATAAGCACCACATGCTCCCGGTTGAAGCCTAGTAATGCTACAAGGAGGACTTCAGAACAGTATGAGCCGAGCTAGAACAGAGAGCACACACATCACACCAGACTTCACTAAAGAACTGGCTTTTAGATAATAAATAATAGTACCTAGCCCCTATATAACACTTCTCACCTTTGATCACAAAGCACTGTACAAAGATCAGCATCGTTATCCCCATTTTCAGCTGGGGAAAATGAGGCATCCAAAAGGAAGAGACTTGCCCAAAGTCACCCAGCAAGATCATGGTGGAGCCAGGAATTGAACCCAATTTTCCTAAATCATAGGCTGGGGTTCTATCCAAGGTATTGGGTACTTAATGAAAAGAAAGCTGCAGCAGCTTGGGCTATGTGGCTGATTATAAAGGGATGACTGAAATGATTGCAGACAACTCATTATCTATTTTCTTGTGTGTCCCACCCCACTTCAGTCCTTCAGCCCTCATACAAACAAAATGCCTGTTTACCTTAACAGGAAATCTGAAGTGTGAACTGTTGGATCAACAATTATGCAATCCTGAACAATTAGAAAAAGCCCTGTGCAAGAATCATTGTTCATGAACAATTTCTACAAAATTTGCATAATTATCTGACCTGAAAAAGCCAGGGGAAGAAAACAACTGGGAAGCCACTCAGTGATCATGCCATTTTGCTTTCTCAAAGCAGTCACTGCTGCGTGGGATGTTTCTGAAATGCTCATGCTGTGCTACTTACCAAAGGAAATCTTTCCAGGCAAAATATCTGTCATCTTCATGCTGAGGACTGAAAAGAAAGAGGCTCTTAAATTTGTCGGTATTTAATTAGACATCAGGAATTATGATTACTGTAAGAAAAAGATTTGTTTCATGTTCTAGAGAGATGCTCTAGAGAGATGGCCCCTCTAGTGAGGAGTTTATAAGTCAATGCTGCTTTTCAGAATCTGTGTTAGCACCATGTCGTGGCTGTTTTTAAAGGGATTGGTTGTAACTTTAAAATCTGCCCTAAGTGAAGGGCAGTGGGTAGATGCACCCTCCAGGAGAACGCCAGAGAATAGGTTTGAATTATTATTTCACAATGCCTTCATGTTCATCTCTTGTTCTGGGGCAGGAGAAATAAGTTACTTCTTCTCTCCCCTGCTATCTTGTGGAGCCACTACTCTGGTGTGCAATGAGAGGGGTGGAACCAGGTCTCCTCTGACTCTGTCCCTTCCCTTGTCCACTTCCTCACAGTGGGAAGTGTCTGACATGTAACCCCTGTTTTCCCTACATTTGGAGGAATAATCTAAGTAGGGCCGTACAGCAGACTAAGACCTTCATCAGTCACAGACCTTACTCAATCTAGGCCTAAAGGTTGAAAAATCTGTTTGACTGCAATGAGCAGGTCAGAATAATAAAGTGAACAGGCATCAGCAGAAGCCTATATTGAAATTATTATTTGTATTGCAGTCATATGTAGGGACCCCAGTGATAGACCAGGACTTCATTTGCTAAGCACTGTATAAACACTAAACAAAGAGGAAGTTCATAACCCAAGGAGCTTCTAGTTTAAGTATGGAGAATTACTCAAAGCTGCAGAAGGATCCGAGCCTCTCACAGTTTTTGTGATATGCTCTTTAGTATTAGACTGTTCTGATCCTCTGCAAGGAGAAAATTCATTTTCTGGATTCTAACTACAGCCAACCAATATGGTTTGGGGAAGATATGATTAATATATTTTAAGGCCAGAAAGGGCTATTAGATTATTTAATCCACTTTCCCATATAACACAGGCCATGGAACTTCTCCCAGATACCCTTGTATTAAGACCAATAACTTGTTTAGCTAAAGCATATCTACAAGAAATACATCCAGTCTTGATTGAAGACACCAAGAAATGGAGAACTGACCACACCCATTGGTAGTTTGTTCCATTCATTAATCACCCTGGTTGTTAAAACATGTGCCTTATTTCTTATTTGAATTTTTCTGGCTTCTGCTTCCAGCCATTGGTTCATTTTATGCCTTCTTTGCTAGATTAAACAGACCTTTATTACCCAGTATTTTCTCCTCTTATACACCATACTTAAGTAATCTCTAATCTTCTTTTTAATAAACTAAATAGATTGATCTCTTTAAGTCTCTCATAAGATATTTTCTCCAGCCATGAAATCATGTTTGTAGCTCTTCTCTGCACCATGTCCATTTTTAAAATATGAATGCCAGAACTAAAAGCCCTATTCCAATACTGGTCTCACCAAAGCCACATACAGATGTAAAATTACCTCCCTACTCCTACTCACTACTCCCCTGTTTAGACATCAAAGAATCACATTAGCCCTTTTTGCCTCAATATTCAATATCATGTTGAGTTGTTTGTCCACTAAACCTCTAAGTCTTTTTCAGAGTCCTTGCATTCCTTGCTCCTAGCTATATGACCTTGCGTTTGGCTGTATTAGAAGGCATTCTGATTGAATGGGCCCCGTTAATCAAGTGATCCAGATCACTCTACATGACTGCCCTATGCTCATCATCATCTACCATTTCTCCCAATCTTCATGTTGTCATCAAATTGTACCAGCAGGGATTTTATATTTGCTTCCAGATCATTACTGAAAATCCTAAATAGCATTGGGTCTAATACCAATCCCACTGGAGCCCTGCTAGAAACATCCCCACTGTTTGAGTCCCCCATTAGCAACTACTTTTTGAGATGTGGCACTTAGGTCATGTGAACGTTATGGGGACTATAGCAACATAGCAACAGCACCTTACCTATACCAGCGTAACCCTGTAAGGTGGATGGAGCCTACAGTGACAGAAGGGATTTTTTTCATTTTTGTAGGAACACTACCTCCCTGAGCAACAGAGTTGAGATCAGTGAAATCAGCATTCTGTTGACCTAGTTGTATCCCCACCTGGGATTAGGTCAACATAGCTACAGCACTCAGAGTTGCAGATTTTTCACAGTCCTGGGCACCATAACTATGTCAACCTAAGTTTCAAGTGTAGACAAGGCTTTAATCATGTCAACCACAACCACCACCATCTTCTAATAAATCTTGTCTCCATAATTCCAGGTGCCTGGACACTGTTGTTAATATGTCAAAGGTTCTTTGTAGACTTTTTACATTGGAAGCTCTTTGTGGCAGCGACTGGTTTTTATATATGTTTCCATGGCATCACATAATGGGGCCTTTATGACTGGGACCTCTGGAAACCATGGTACTATAATTAGTAATAATTACTATGAACCCAGAACTTATAAGGTAACGGGACAAATTCTGCTCTCTAATGACTGATTTTTGAGAGTAAGAAGCTAACAAGTTTCTTCTGAATTTTTTATAATGTTTTTATCTCAGTGTTTGTCTGTTTTGAACTAATGGTGATTTTTTTTTTTTTTTTTAGTTTCTATCTACTAAATAAAAGCCGTTATTTTTTCTGTAATTATTCTGATGTCCTCTTGTTCTCACTTTGATTCTGAATCTGCAACCCTTATTAATATTGAAGCACATGTACTAACATGTGTATTAACATAAACTTTTACCATACTATTCATGGCCATAAGTGCTGCTCAGCATGAGTACTGGCTGCAGTTTTTAGAACCTCACTAGCCTGGTGAGTTAAGAGAAGCCTTGCAGTAAGCAAGAGTTGTATAGTATCCTCAGGGAAGGAAAACATGTGAACTACCAAGAAGACAAAAATGCTGGGCCAAATTCTGCCCTGTTACCTTGCACATACACTGGTGTAATTTCATGGAATTCAGATGCAATTCAAGAGATGTAGAATCTCCAAAGAAATCCTTGCAAGAGCATCAAAAACATCTTGTGCCATAAAGTGTCCTCAAAGTCATATCCTCTGATGTCACAAAGCTGTGATGAGAGGGAAACACAGAAACAATGTTGCAGAGAAAGGACATGCCCTCTGTGCTCACTGTTTTCACAGAAGTGACATCATTTGACAGGCTAGAAATATAGCTGCCCAGGTAGGGGAATGTGAGAAGTGTAGGGCTCCCTTTCTTAGATTGTGCATTCTTCAGCACAGAGATTGTCTCTTCTCTGCTTGTGTCATGTTTAGTATAATGGGGACATGATCTAGATCAAAGCCTCTGTGTGTTACTGTCATGTAAATAATAAATCTACCCAGTTACTTCAGATCTTATTACTCTTCCTCAGCCTGGCTACTGATCTGGGCAAGGACAGAAACAGGTCAGCAGGCACTGCAGATCTCCTCCTGGTGAAGTATGAGCCAGCATCCAGGTTCACATTATTAGAACTATTGATCTTTTTGCCACTCAATGTCATTAACTCCATAGCACAGGTCAACAGTGCTCCTCTTGTGCGGCTCCTGAGTGAGTAAAAAAGTTATCTTCTCTTTCCTCTGGATATTTGCATGTGAGGTTATCTGTGTTCCATCCTTAGGACTATTGGGAGTGTAAGTGAGAAGATGGTGGTCCCAACATCTTCAGTGTGCTGATAACATAGAACTTGATGTTGCCATCTCGTTGGACCTGCCTGCAACAGTCAGTTGCATTACTCAGTGTCTGGGTAAGACTGGCCCATGGACGGGGGCTAGCTGGCTGATACTGTATCCTGATAAAATAAAGTGATATTGGTTGGCCAGGGGAAACTATTGAATAATTGGGCAGTGAAGAGTTGTAGTAGATTTCAGAATGGTTTAGATGAGGTTGATAATGAGAACCTCTAGAGTTACAATAGTAAAGAATTTAAAAAATATTTGGAAGAGATAGGACACCTCAAATTTGACTGCATCAGCCAACTTCTGGCAACAACTAGAGAGAAACTTTCTCTAGTACAGGAAACTTCATGAAAGAGCATCTGAATAGGTAATTAGTATAAATATAACTTCATGATTTTAATAGGGGTTAAATCAGGTGCATAACTGAGAACAGCCTTTCCTGCCTAGTCCATAATTCTTAATAATTTCATAACCAATGGCCCCAGGAAGGTCTGGGACCCCATTGTACTAGGAAAACAAAGATCTTTCTCAGAAGAGTTTTCAAGAATTGGCATTACTTCCACATGAATTCCTCTGTTCCCACTGAGCACCTCAGAAGGGGCTTTCAATACCTTTCCCCAGTTATGGCTCATAGGGAGGATGAGTGAGGAGACACTTATGGGATTTCCCAATATTAAAAATTTCCCAATATTAAAAAACCCTGGAAAAAGTTTTGTTAGAGATGAAATTTTAATTATTTTTCGGTATTAGAACTTGGTATCTTACAGAGCTGGTTGAAACTTGGAATTTCCATTCTGTGAGCAATTTCAAAATTTATTTTAATTCTGAATTTGAACAAAAACAAATTTTGAAATTTCCTAAGAAAAGAATTTAAAAAAAAATCATTTAAGGTCACTCAAAATATTTTGTTTCAATACAATCAAAATATTATGTTATGATTTTGACATTCTATTTTACATATTATAATCTATAATATAATATAAAATCAAATTTCAAAACAAAGTTGCTTGGCAAGAAAAAAATTGAGATATTCCATTCTGACAAGGTTAAAATGGAATGTATGTCTTGACTTATCAAAACACTTTGGTTCAATTTTTTTCAAATCTAAATTTCATGGAAAGCAGCAAGTTCCCACAGAAAGCTTCAATATTGATGAAGCAACTTTTCCAGCAGAAAAATATTCTGTCAGATTTTCTACCACATCAGAGCTCACAGAAAGGGTTCACATCTAAAAGAGTACTTTAAAAACAAAAAAATATTCAGCATTCCAGTTTATAGTCCTGTTAAACAGGAAAACACATTTTTCTTGCTGCTGGAAGCTGCCAGCAGTGAGAAATTTAATTGTGTTGTTTGTTGAATTGAATCTTACAATATTAGAGTTAATAGGCTTTGACCTTAACTGGTTAATCAGTTGTTGGCAATTGTAGCAAGGCGCTGTGGCCTTCCTCAGAGCCTAGGCCCAAGGAAGGGTCACGACATCCCTGCTGAGCAGATCAGGGCCCTGCAGGCCAAATACCCCGGGAGCAGGGGGTGGGGCCAGCACAGGAAGGGAAAGTACAAAAGGCCAGCCTAGGTGTTCAGTCAGGAGGAAGCTGTTGTTGGAGAAGGATGTGTTTTCCTTGAGGCTGTAGTCTGGTCCAGGCCCCATGACTGTGCAGAGCAAACACCCTGCTGACTGGTGCCACCAGGGCTGCTGGGCCCTAGTAACTGGGTAGGGGTGCCAGACCCTAGTAGTTTGGGAGAGCTACCAGAGGCTGCTGACTGGGAGAAATCCCTTGAGGCTGGCCCTGATCTAGAGGACCTTCCCATTGCCAGGGACCTATTGAAGCTGCCAGAGCCCTGTGTGCTGGAGGACCCACCAGGACCCTGTGACCTGGAGAAGCTGCCATCTGCTGATGGCCCTGAGGAGTCCCTGGACCTGCTGATGGTGAGGGACTTGTAGGACTTGCTCTAGCTGTCTACCCCGGTGACTTGGAGGAAGACCCCTGGTTCCAGGTACCTGGGGTCAGGGTGAGAGGAAGTAGTCCGGGGGCAGCTGACTATAGTTTGGCTGAGCTTGTGGTCACAACAGTGTCAGTGGGTTGCGGCTGGAGCCCTGCTGGCCCAGTGATTGCCACTGATAGGGCCGTGGGCTGGTATGCAGTGGGGTTAGGTGGCCCTGCATCCCCCTTCCCTAGCCACCCTGGGGAGTGCTTGGCTCCTCTGAACCTGTCACTGAAGAGGATACTGAGCATTGTTCCAGCCCTGGCCTGCCTGTGGGCCAGGGGCTACAGTCTACTTTGCTGGCCTCGCTTGAAGGCTGGGGGCCACAGACTCGCAACCCATTAGCTTCTTGTTGCACCTTAGAACAAGGTGCTGTGGCCTTCCTCAGAGCCTGGGCCTGAGGAAGGGTTGTAATGCCCTTGCTGGGCTGAGTTGCCATCCTACAGCAATGTTGAATTTGAATATTTTATATAAAAGTCCTTTTGCTATTAAATTAATGAGTGGCATGTTCTTTCTCAGCTTCTGTAATTAATGTATTCATTGATGGCTAATTGCTTCAGAATTTGTATCTGTTTTATTAAGTTTTCAAATTAACACTAATTTTCTAACATGTAAGACACTTAATGTCTCTTTTTAACCACTACCTTTATGAGATCACACTATGACTCATAATACACTAGTACAGCTATAGTTATGATAAAGATGGCAATTCCATTTAAGCTTTTATTTTCAGGCATTTATAACTCTCCAAAACTATTATCTTTGGGAAAGAAATCTCTTGTGCATATTGTCATCCCAGGAGTGAATCTCTTGGAATGTTTTTCAATGTTCAGAAAATGCTGTAAAATTGTTGATACTCATTTTGTGCTTGGATAAGTAGCAAACTGTTTTCCTATGACCTGTTTGGAAAAAGCACATTGTAAAAGGATGTAGTTATAAACATTTGAAAATAGAAAACATCTCATGTCCAGTGTCCTACCTTCCTTAACTTTTGCAACAACAGCTGTTTTCATATTGTCAGACTTTTGGTCTCACTTCCAGCTGAGTTATATGAGGACATTTGACAACATGCCTGCTAGTGTATGTCTTGGTAAACTTGAAAAAGTAGTTAGAGGCAAGTTTTGAAAGACCTTGCTTCTAGCTATAATTATTTACAGCTTGTGTTCTCATATTCCTAAAATAGTAATCAGACATTTCCACCATCTGCTTGGAGTTAAACAGCTAAGCTTAGAATAAGCCACCACAAAGGATGGGGGGCGGGTGAGAAGAGGAGTTAAATTCAGCTCTGTAACTTTTTTGGTTCACTACCCAGTACCAGGGCAAAATTCATAGCAAATATGATTCACAACACAACATGCTCTAGTTTGACTTGCTCTGTCTATATCAAAGTCTAGAGATACTTTAGTCCAATTTATGTAGCCCAAAATGGCTTCAATAAACACCAAACTTTTTAATACTTAAACAACATTGAACCTTTTGAACAAAACCACACTAAAGTGCCCAATCATGTAAAAGAATTGCACATACAAGAAGTCATTGATTTCAGTGGGGTTTCTTGCATGAGTGATGCCTTGCTTGGGCCAACATTGATATATTCCCACCAAATATTTTTTTAGCCTCTTTGACAGAGAACATCCAGGCAGTCCTTCTTTGCTTCCCTGGAGACAGCAATTTAATGATTTAAGCTCTTCAATCCTTTTAAAACCCTTTCTTGAAAAGAAACAAATCTTCCAATATATATTTTTCAGTTTGACTGACAGCCAGTTGATCAATTGTTGCACATTGTACAATCTCCCAATGCTTTTCTTTTTTATTAGTTTTCCCCCATCCCTAAAAAAAAAAAAATGGCACAGTCACACATGTGGCATACATGAGGCCCCCCTGAAGATCATTCTTCTAGTATAACTTTGGGATAGATGATAAAGCTTTCCAAAGCACCTAAACACCTTTGAATATCTGAGCCATAGATGGAATCATAGAATATTAGAGTTGGAAGGGACCTCAGGAGGTCATCTAGTCCAACCCCCTGCTCAAAGCAGGACTAGCCTCAGCTAAATCATCCTGGAGAGGGTTTTGTCAAGCTGCAGCTTAAAAACCTCTAAAGAGGGAGATGCCACCACCTCCCTAGGTAACCCATTCCAGTGCTTCACCACCCTCCTAGTGAAAAACTTTTTCCTAATATCCAACCTAGACTCCACCACTGCAACTTGACATCATTGCTCCTTCTTCTGTCATTTACTAACATTGAGAACAGCCTAGCTCCATCCTCCCTGGAACCCCCTTTCAGGTAGTTAAAGGCTGCTATCAAATCCCCCCTCATTCTTCTCTTCTGCAGACTAAACAGGCCTAGTTCTTTCAGCCTCTCCTCATAAGTCTTGTGCTCCAGTCCCCTAATCATTTTTGTTGCCCTCCGCTGGACTCTCTCCAACTTGTCCACATACTATTTGTAGTGGGAGGCCTGAAGCTGGACACAATACTCCAAATGCAGCCTCACCAATGCCAACTAGAGGGGAATAATCACTTCCCGCGATCTGCTGGCAATACTCTTACTAATGCAGCCCAATATGCCATTAGCTTTCTTGGCAACCTAGGCACACTGCTGACACATCTCCAGCTTCTTATCCACTGTAACCCCCAGATCCTTTTCTGCAGAACAGCTGCCTAGCTCATTTGTCCCCAGTCTGTAGCTGTGCATAGGATTCTTCCATCCTAAGCGCAGGACTCTGCACTTGTCCTTGTTGAACCTCAGCAGATTTCTTTTGGCCAAATCCTCCAATTTGTTTAGGACTTCTGTATCCTATCCCTCCCTTCCTGGGTATCTACCACTCCCTAGTTTAGTGTCATCTGCAAACTTGTTGAGGGTGCAATTTACCCCCTCTTCCAGATCATTAATGAAGACGTTGAACAAAACCGGCCTCAGGACCGACCCCTGGGGCACTCCACTTGTTACCGGCTGCCAGCTAAGCATGGAGCCATTGATCGCTACTCGTTGAGCCCTTTGCTTTAGCCGATTCTCTATTCATTTTGTAGTCCATTCATCCAACCCATACTTTTTTAACTTGCTGATCAGAATACTGTGGGAGACCGTATCAAAAGCTTTGCTAAAGTCAAGGTATATCATGTTCACTGCTTTCCCCTCATCCACAGAACCAGTCACCTCTTCATAGAAAGCAATCAGGTTGGTCAGGCATGACTTGCCCTTGGTGAATCCATGTTGACTGCTCCTGATCACCTTCCTCTCTTCCAAGTGCCTTAAAATGGTTTCCTTGAGGACCTGCTCCATGATTTTGCCAGGGATTGAGGTGAGGCTGACCAGCCTATAGTTCCCTGGATCCTTTTTCTTCCCTTTCTTGAAGATGGGCACTATATTTGCCTTTTTCCAGTCATCTGGGACCTCCCCCTGTTGCCACGAGCTTTCAAAGATGGCTCTGAAATCACATCAGCTAATTCCCTCAGGTACATTGCATCTGGCCCCATGCACTTGTGTATATTCAATCTTTCTAAATAGTCCTGGACCTGTTCCTTCAGTACTGCAGGATGTTCACCTCCTCCCCATTCTGTGCCGCCCAGTGCAGTAGTCTGGGAGCTGACATTGTCTGTGAAGACAGAGGCAAAAGAAGCATTGCGTACCTCAGCTTTCTCCACATCCTCTGTCACTGGGCCCCTTACAGAATGGGGAAGGCAACCTACACTTTACTTAAGCTTCCTCTTGTTGCTAACATACCTGTAGAAACCCTTCTTTTCCCCTTCACGTCCCTTGTTAGCTGCAACTCCAACTGCGGTTTGGCCTTCCTGATTTCATTCCTACATGTTTAGGGAGGATTATAAAAATACTGCTCAGTCATCTGACCAAGCTTCCACTTCTTGCAAGCTTCTTTTTTGTGTTTTAAGCTCACCAGTGACTTCTTTGTTAAGCCAAGCTGGTCACCTACCACACTTGCTATTCTTTTTGCACATTGGGATGGTTTGTTCCTGTGCCCTCAATAAGGTTTCTTTAAAATACAGCCAGCCTCTTGGATTCCTTTCGCCTCCATATTAGCCTCCCCAGGGATCCTGCCCATCAGCTCCTTGAGGGAGTCAGTCTGCTTTTCTGAAGTCCATGGTCCATATCCTGCTGTTCTCTTTGCTTAAGAAAAACAACCTTTTTTTCTCAGTGGTGTTTCCTATCCTACATTGCGAGTGTCTACTAAATTATTTTAGAAGAACTGAGCCCAAAAAGCCATCCTTTTTGTTCATCTAATATTTTTATAGGAATTCAAAGTTGTCCATAAGACCTGCTGAATTGTATATTTTCCTGCAATAAGGACAACTAGAGTAAGAAATCCAAATATGCCACCACAGTATGTGTAAAGCTAAATGGTCATGCTGTAGAGTTCCTTGTTTTGTATATCAAATGTACATCCGAAGAATCATTATAGCCAGTATTTTCTAAATTTGCACTACTCCTGGATCCTAAAATAGCCCCACTTATCTCCTGTACGTTTTTGACTAAAACAATTCTTTCCCTGGCTTGCCAGTTGGAGGAAATCTGATTTTTAGAGGGAAAAGGTTCATGGAGCCATGATCTCTGCAATCAAAGATGTCAAAGGTCATATTCATCAGGACACATGCAAGCACAGGACTAGAAGTCTCCTTTTTATAAATCCACAAATTGAAGGTGTGGTGTGTGGTTTTTTTTTTTTTTTCTTCTTCACGTCAAACTCAGAGGGGCACAGGATCCCTCCTGACATGCCACGTCACGGAAGTTAGCAACAGAACTTTTCACAGGAGAAATGAAAACAGTATGCTTTGTAATGGATTATTTCAGTCATTACTTGTAGCTGAAGGGTAGATCTGTCACTGCTCCATGCTCTATATCACAGCAGGGATGAAAGTCATGGGCTTGTGGCCTCCTTACTCAGAGCTGACACAGGGCAAGCCCCGGGGCTGCCCTAACATGCATCCGTTTGCAAGAGACCCTTTAGGCTGCTCTAGGGGGCAAAGATTCACAAGAATGCTTGATTACCTGAGCCACACCTGCTTCTCCCCCCAGACTCTCAACTTTTATGCATTTTCCTTCTCCCCTTGGAGGCCCCTTACTATGATCAGGAAAGGTGAATTCCCCCCCCCCATCCCTTTGCTCATTGATGCCTGTTCTGCTTCTGTAGCAAAGGGCTCAGAACAGAAGAGGATCCTGATTCTGCTAACTGCATTGAGGAGATACTAGCAGCCCCGGCCCCTTGCTGGTAGGAAACCAAAAGTGACATCTTGGTCCCACCGAAATCATGAGTTTTTCTGTTCTTTGTGAAGTGCAGGGATTTCTAGACACATTCAAAACCAGCTAAGTGTGGGATGCTGTGGGAAGTGAGTTGGG
This sequence comes from Mesoclemmys tuberculata, assembly GCA_007922155.1. Lineage (NCBI taxonomy): Eukaryota > Metazoa > Chordata > Testudines > Chelidae > Mesoclemmys > Mesoclemmys tuberculata. Next base: position 1,898,644 of record ML675641.1, read on the forward strand.
GAAGCAGCGCCCCCTGGCATCTCCTTATGGCAACAGGATTCGTTTAAGTTCAGATAAGTATCCAAACCAATGGATGCCTAACTGACCCAAACATCCCAATCTTTGAGGTAATAATAATATATAGAGAGCCCCAAATTCACAAGGCACTTAACAAACATAGGTAAGATGTACTGGCTGCCCTAAAATGTTTGTTGTCAAAAGACAACTTTGTCTCTTGCCCTCTGCACCCATCCGATAACACCCATGTCTTTCAGCCTTCAGCTTATGGTGAAATAATAAGGCTCAATTGCTATCACACTCTTTTCTATGACAACTGATTTTAATGTTTATTTTTGCTTATCAGCTGAAGTTCACTTCATAGATAATGGTGCAAGGTGAAAGTAATGCTTGCTTCCATGAGTTGGATCAAGATGTTATGACTTTCTAATACATGCAGTGGCATTTCCTTTTAACGCCACGATCCTGAAGACAGTTATGCACATGCTGAATTTTACTACTAATGAAATAGTCAGTCATAATTAACACATGCATAAGTGTTTGCAGGATCAGAACCTAAGTCATTCTAGGACTGCATTATGGGATATGTGGTCCAGCTGGGGAGCCCAGTCCATAAAGAGAATGGGGATATGAGGCAACCAAACTACAACTACAAACCCATAGCCAGACTGGGAATGCTCACTCAGCTACAATGTCTCATTCCTCCAGCAAAGCCTGCAGTGACTCAACCCACAGACATGCTTCAGAAGCCATTCCCTGGGCTGGGGCTGGGTCACATGATCCCCAGGCACAGGTTCTATACTCGCACCCAGCACCAAGTTAACCTGTACAATAGCACCACTTGGCTAGGAAATCTCCCACTGCCTCCGTTTACAGACTTCCTAGGCTTTCAGCTGCCCTCCGTCCAGTACCTGCTTCAGTCTTCCCTGAGTCTTGTTCCATACTATATTCTGACTTCAATGCAGCCATGTTCCTAACCTGCTCCAGCCCGTGCACCCACCTCCTGACCCCAGACCATTGGACTAACTGAAATCTGGTTTTGACCTTTAGCCTACATGTGGACCTAGACTACAATCTTGATTTGCCTTGTCTACAGACTTGAACCACCAGGCCTGATCACCTAGAACCAAAAACATGGCGACAACTCCCAGGAGGTACTGCAGCAGCATAACCAAATTGAAATGTTTTGGTTTTCAGACACAATATTTTGGCTTTTTTGCTGAAAAAATTGAAAATTTCTATGGAAAGCAGACACTTTTTCTTGTGTGTGAAAATATTCACTTAGTTTAAAATGAAATTTTTCTGTAAAAACTTGACAACTTTTTTTGTCCAGCACTATTTAAAATCCAGAAAGGAAGCTAGCCAAGGAATCTCTGGTTCAGGGCTGGCTAGCAAGTCTTCTGTTGTGGGCTAAGATCCTTACACAGGTTATGACATTTGTATTTAAATGTTGGTTTCGTGTCTTTCCTGAATGTGGAGAGAACTCATATATTCCAATTCTTTGCCCTGTCAGGTCTCAAGCAGTTGTTTTCTTTAGCTGAACCAGCCACTTGGTCTTTTTGCATGCTCCAAACCAACTCCAGCAGCTGCTACTGCTTTCAATTGACAGGTCTTTTGAACTGTGCCAAATAGATTGTTTCAGACCCTAAGGGTGTTGTACTCCTACATAGTCACTGCAGTTATTATAGCTCCTTCTGTTACACTGTTATATGGCAATCTGCATTACCCTGAACACAATAGGCCAGACTCACCAGTACACTTGGGCATCTCCTTGTAGCCTCTGCTCTTGCATCAGGCTTCAGTCCATGCCTTAGATCAGGGAAACATTGGTAAGAAATCCTAGTTAGAAAAGAAATTTAAATAATTTGTAACGTTTATCTGTAAAATTTAGGGGGTTAGTGTTTTTTTCATTGTCTTCTGCCTTTTTTAAATTAAATCTAAATTTAAATTAGAGGATCTCCTAATGTAGTATTCTAGTCATCAAACACATGGAATGAAACTAACCCTAGTTCTTACCATGCTTCTATAGCTGGAGACATCATGAGGCCAATTTTTGCTCTTGGATCCCTAAGGTAAATGCTCTGATTTCCTTACTTGTGAAGAAGTTCTGTTAATATCCGAGGGGATTTGATGCAGACAGGAAAGCAGAGATCTGCTCTATACACAACTGATCACACTGTTCCTGAGGGAGGAAGGATTAGAGATAATCCTGTGCTCTAAAGCTTACAGATAATATTTATAGTTGTGATTTTTCTCATAGTAAATATTAAAATTAACAATGTAATACGTCAACATATACAAAGATTTCAATCCCTATTAAAATGTCTTCCCTCCAACAAAGTCCATAGTCTGTTCATCATTGCTGAGCCTTTTTAAAGGTTTTTAAAAAAGGGGGGAAAGCAAGAGAGAGCTGGTGACTAACTTGCTTCACAGATATAAGAATTCAGAGCTATACACTTAGGATTTTTTTGCCTCACTCTTAAATAGTTATTTATAATGTACACTTTTCATTATGGATTTATAGGGAATACATGACGCATATGGGAATATATCTAAAGATTATGGCATTAAAACTTTTATGCCATCCCACACCATAATCTATTTTAGCTATGCCATATATTTTACAGAAAACTATTTGGGAAATGTTAAAGATTTTAAATATTTATTGGGATTTTTTCATATTCCTCTTCCTTTAAATCCAGGCACATTGTACCATGAGTCAACTGTATTGATCTTTGAGAGAGGAAGAATACACTTCTAAAATTTCAAAAAGCTAACAAAGACCTGGATCCTGCAAAAAGTTACATGTATGGATAACATGAGTAGTCCCACAGAATTGAGGCCCAAAGCTTCAATACTACAGAGAGTTCTACATAGGCCTGTGCAGAGCCCAAATGAACTCACTGGGATTCAGTGCAGAGGTTTATCTGTCCTGTGCTAATTGTAGGGTCAGAGCTTACTTTCTCTTTTTTGTACAGAGAAATTTCACCTAATGTAAAGTCCCTAAGAGCAGGTAAATTCTGACTTCTTTTTAATTGTTATTGTATTTGCACTCAGATCTGAGGTGCTAGATCAGTGACAGAGCAAACAGATTCTGAAATTGATGAAACGGGGGGTCATAGCAATGCAGTTTTAGAGTATGCTCAGGATGTCCGGCGGATCAAGCAGGAAACCCTAAAGCATCCCTCTCTTCCTCTGGGAGAGAGGATTTGGGCCTCGGAAGAATTCCATTTTCACAATAGTGTTTTTTTTTTTTTTTAAGGAATTACTCTGTGCCCCAATTCTATGGAAACATTTGCAGGCCAGCGTTCTAGTGTCACCACATAAAATGTTAATTTTAATCTATTACTCCTTTTGAACATAGCCTGAACCAAGAATTCTTATTACAAATGCCCCTAAATCTGCTCTCTGTTTAGTAAGTGAACTAGGAGTGGATCAGGTTAAATGGGAGAATGTTATCTTTACGATTCCCCTCAGGTCTTATGAATGATGAAGATTTAAGGAAAGGAGACAACATCTCAACATCCTGGAAGAAATTATGATACATGCAGGCAAGTAGAGATTTGTTTATTTCAGGAATTGCATTGCCTCCACACTATCCATGAAGTCATCAGAATTGAGGCACAGAGAGTATGTTATGGGCCTATAACTAAGATCTAAACCCAGGTTTTCTAACTCATAGGCCAATAGCCTAACTACAAGATTATCCTTCCCTTCTAGAGTTAGCTGTGAACTAGCTGGAGTAAGGCACTAATGTGCTCTCAGGCCTTGATTGACTGGGTTTATGTAAGGGATTGAGACTACATGAAGTGAGTATAATTTGTACATTGTATATCTAACTAATGGCAGGATGTACATAACTTGTGGATAGGCAGCTTTTACTGTTTTATAAGGCTTATTTTTCAATGAAGCCTTTACAATGCCTGCTTTATTATTGCTTAGAACCCAAAAGACTCTGCTGTTGGCTGCAGATTTCTAGTGGAGTTAGAACTCTTACTCTGTTTAGCAAGTAAGATCTGGTCTAAGACTCACTGCAAACAAATAAAGAATGTCAAATAAAAATGAAAGTAGAGCTACAGGCCATCCTGCCCCCAACTTTCAATTGGTCCCCAGAAAAGACTCTTCACTTGCTGTTCTCCCTTTTTCTACATGGATGTTGGGATCAAACACTTCTACCACAATTTTTCCCCCTCTTCTGGCTCATGCAGAGGCCTTTCACCTAGCATGGGCCAAGGAGGTAGTGGAAACCGGGCAGGTGAGTAGTCTAGGAATTATACACACTAAATTCCTCCCATACCCACCTCCTTGCTTCCAAAGGTCTGACAAGCACAGACTATTGAGACTAACCAAATATTGTCAGCATCCTGGAACCATCTGCAGTTAGTGTTTAGTAGGTCACTGATGAGTACATTAAATAAATTTAGTACCAGAACCAAGCCTTGTAGGAGTCTGTTCTTCTGGATTCTGCAGGTGATGGTTTGTGACCCAGAGCCACTTGATCACATTTACCTCAAAATATCATGCTCAGTTCCCCATCTAGGAAGAACTCTTGACATCTTATATAGCAGCCCAGTGTGTCAAATGCTGTCATAAGCAAAGTCAAAGACGTTGTCAAATGACAGTTCCAGTTTTCCTCTCTTGAAATCCATTTTCAATGTACATACGAACTGCTAACACTTAGCCACACATTCTACGATTTGGTTGGGAATCTGATCTTTACCTGGCTTTCATAAAACTATCACCTTAGATTTCTGCCCTATCTTGGCTATCGTGTTCTCCTGTATAATGCAAGACATGAAGATAGACAGTGTTGGCTTCTCTTCCCAAGATGTTGTTGTAGTAGTTCCGGTGATACACTGTCAAAGCCACAAGATTTCCCTATTTTCAGTGCCTTTTCTATTTCTATCTTACAGATTGGTAGGAAGTTTCCGTCTTGATCAAGCCATGGAGATTATTTGTATTGATGCCACTCTTTGATAGATAAAAAAATGTTATCCTTGTCCGCTTTAGCAATGTTAATCAAGTGTGTTATAGCCCTGGTTCCAGCAGGCAGAGTGAGAGTTGCTGGCTGCTTCGTGTCATGAGGAAAGCTTAGTTCACTGAGAGATGCCCAGTTTACAAGGTGTATCTCACTTTGACCAGATTCTCTCTAGTCCCAGATAATATTGTAGCTATTGAAGTCTCCGACATAGGTAGCAGGGTGCAGAAATGATGTTGGGACAGAAGCAGCCATAATTGATTAGGGAGTTTAGACATTAGCCTCTTTAAACTGACTGGCTCCTTTATGATGTCACTGCAGTCAGAAGTGGAGGATAAACTCTCCATCAGCTAAATTGGATTTTACATGAGTGGCTCAGCCATATTTTTCATGCAAACTGCAGTTTGAGGTTGAAACCAGAGATTATGAATGAAGTGGTAGTAAGGGAATTAACATGCCTTTCCTGAAGACAGATGACATCACTGTTGTGTCAGGAGGCAATGTTCTCAAGAACATCCACTTTGTGGTGGATAGGACCTCGATGTTTAACTGTAGCACCTCGAGGGCAGGGCTGACGCTTATAGCATTTCCTTTTCTAGTTCCAGAGTAACCAGGCTCCAACAGATAAAAAAATAAGCTGCATTGGTGCAAATCTGCGGTAACTCCACTGATGTTGAAAGTGTAAATTAGAGCATCATTTAGCCCACTTCAATGTAACCCTGCCTTTTTGCAAATCAAGTTCTCTTATTATTTAGTCAGGTGTATTTCCACACAACTCTGCAACAAACCACAAATCAGCCATCTCATTAATCAGCAAATGACATGAGAATTAAACAAGTAGGGCCATTTTTTTCCCTGGCCACAAACATAAACATCCTACTCTGCATTCTGAAATATGTACTTTATTTCCGTACGTGTTTGGCCAACATAGCATGTTTACTGGCTGCTCTAAGGATTAGGAATCTTGTCAGTAGCATAAATGCTCCAGTGTTGCTGGCAAGCTGCCTTCATTTTCTATATTTCTGAGGAAATGACTGAATAATGGGCTGACGTACTTTGCACAGCTTTACATATTGTACCTTCAGACTTTATTATTTTTCACTTCATGTTCATATGAGTTAGCAATAGGACTAGAACACAAACACAACATTAATAGAAAGCTTTTCCCATGGATAATTTGTGCTTCTTAATAGTCTTAGATGTAAGAGAAAAACAAAACTGCAAATGCGTCATCATCAGATATTAGTTTTGATTGTAGCTAGGGTGAAAAGTAGGTAGGACTATTTATTGTTTTCTAAAAGGACAAGATGTCCAGTATTGGTTTGTTATGGTTTTCCCAACTTCACCAATGAGTACGAGTTATTAGCTGACCTACGCCTCCCCAACCCGCTTTAGTCCCATTCTGATGCGGAGTAGAAATAAAATCAGAATTTTTTTGGTGCATTCTGAAATTAAATCCAGACTGGGTGAAACTAAAGCAGGAGTGTGATTGTTACTCATCAAAGAATAAATTTGCCTAGTGTTTGCCTAGAGCACAGGGCTGAGAATCAGCATGCCTGACTGCTATGCTGGTCTCTGCCAGTAGCTTGCTAATTTACGTTAGTTAAGTCATGAAAAGCCTGTATTTCAGAACATGCTAATCCAGTCAATAGGAGCAGCAGTTCCTCTGCTCTGAAAAAGCAAGCCACATACCTACTGTAGGCTCTGCCTCCGTTTATCCATCTGTAAAGGGGGAAAATAATTTTGCTTACCTACCACATAGAGCACCCAATTCTCTGTTGTCCTACCTGTTTTGTCTTTGTTTACACCAGTGCAAAGTGGTTGCCAAGCACTCCAGGTCAGAGGCATTTGCCCCCCACCTTGCACTGGGGTAAACGACTACATGAGTTACAGAGAATGGAAAATCAGGCACTGGGCATTTTGGGATTAATTCATTTGTATTTGTAATGTGCTTTGAGACCCTTGCCTGGGGTAATTGTTATAATTAATGAAATACTTTAATTCATCAGATCTGAATGCAGAAACTTCATTTTCTCTATAAGAAACAAGCTAATAATTTTATTCATGAAAACAACTCTTATGGATTACATTTACAAGCACACACATTAGGAATTTTGTAAATCTGGAGACTTTCTTTTATGCCTTTTTTTTTTTTTTTTTTTTTCAAAAGGGGGCTCCCACCCTGTGTTGCCACAGTTTGGGACACTTTGCAGCGAGCTGGCTGTGACAAAAAATAAGCACAACATTTTAAAATATACTCCCTCCCCAACTATTCAATTTAAAAAAAAAAATCATGCTTTTTATCCAATAGTTGAGTCCTATAAAAATGCGTAGGTTTCAAGAACAAGTAAACCAAGAAAATGACAGAGGAAGGGAAATGATGGCATAAAATGTGAACATTCCAATTGTTACTGTAGATTATGTTGGTGCTACACCTATAGCAACCTCACTGCAGCAAGGAGGATAATCTTCTGCTCTGCTGATGCATGTAGTGATATCAAGACGAGGGGAAAGGTGGAGTGACTGAAAATATTGAAGGGTGATGCTGATCTGTGAATTTAAATGTAGAATCTATACATGTCAAATGGTAACATCTGAGTGCATGCTGCAAAAATATCTTTGAATGTTCATACAAAAATTTAAATCCGTTTGACCATGTACCCATCCTTTTGTTTGTTACTTCATCACTGAGAGGACCCAATTAAGATAGACGTCACTGTGCTAGGAATTCTCAGCTCTTGAGGCAGGGACTGTCTTAGTCAAAATGGGCAAGACAAAGAGTGAAAAAGGAAGTGACTGGCCAATAACCATGCGGAAGGTAAGTGGTCAATCCAGAAATAGAACCTAGCTCTTCTGACTCCCTTATTCTGTGCTCTAGCTAGTGGACCATGCTGTTCCTGTCACCCTCAAGCACCTCTGAATTCTATTCTTTCTCCTTCAGCTCCCACCCAACAAGGACCTGAGGCAGCCAGTTGCTTTTCATTCATTTTCAAAGTTGTGGGGGGGGGGAACAAACAAACAGAATGGAGTTTCAGATGCTATGTAGGCCCTACCAGTGGAGTCTGGCCTCAGTTTGAGAACTTGATACAGAGTATAGTAGGTGAATGCTGGACCTCAATCTACTATTTCTCATGGTTAATAGGATTCCATTAAAGATCCGCCCTGGAGCATTGTTTAAAGGTCCCAGAGATTTTCTGGAGTAGGACCTCTTCTATTTTATCCCTTCACTGAAGAGATTTTAAAACTAGGAAACTTAAATTAAAAATGTTCTTGTCTGACAGTGTGAAATTTCTGGGTAAGTCTCAAGAGGATTCTTCAGCTCTTTCATGGATTCCAACACCAGAGGAGACCATTGTGATAATCTACTCTGACCTCCTCTATGACACAAGCCATAGACCTTCCCATCCCTTCCTCCCCCCCATGCAAAAGAAAAAAACTCGAAAAGCATCCAGTCTTGATTAAAAAATTGTCAAGGACAATGAATCCATCATGAACTTTGGTAAATTGTTCCCATGGTTAATTATTCTCACTGTTTAAAAATTGACATCTAATCAGTCTGAATTTGTCTAGCTTCAACTTCACTGGATTGTTATATCCTGCTCTACTAGGTTGAAGAGCCGATTAGTAAATCTTTGTTCCCATGTAAGTACTTAAACTGTAATCAAGTCATAGAATATTAGACTTGAAAGGGACCTCAGGAGGTCATCTAGTCCATCCCCCTGCTCAAAGCAGGGCTATCCTCAGCTAAATCATCCCAGTGAGGGTTTTGTCAAGCTGCAGCTTAAAATCCTCTAAAGATGGAGATACCACCACCTCCCTAGGTAACCCATTCTAGTGCTTCACCACCCTCCTAGTGAAAAACCTTTTCCTAATATCCAACCTAGATCTCCCTCACTGCAACTTGAGACCATGGTGCCTTGTTTTCTGTCATTGACTAACATTGAGAACAGCCTAGCTCCATCCTCCCTGGAACCCCCTTTCAGGTAGTTAAAGGCTGCTATCAAATCCAGCCCCTCATTCTTCTCTTCTGCAGACTAAACAGGCCTAGTCCCTTCAGCCTCTCCTCATAAGTCTTCTGCTGCATTTCCCTAATCATTTTTGATGCCCTCCGCTGGACTCTCTAAGTTGTCCCCATCCTTTTTGTAGTGAGGGGGCCCAAAACTGGACACAATACTCCAAATGTGGCCTCAGCAATGCCAAATAGAGGGAAATAATCACTTCCCGTGATCTGCTGGCAATGCTCCTCCTAATGCAGCCCAATATGCTATTAGCCTTCTTGGCAACCAGGGCACACTGCTGACTCATATCCAGCTTATTATCCACTGTAACTCCCAGATCCTCTTCTGCAGAACAGCTGCCTAGCTCGTCGGTCCCCAGTCTGTAGCTGTGCCTGGGATTCTTCCGTCCTAAGTGCAGGAATCTGTTGTCCTTGTTGAACCGCATCAGATTTCTTTTGGCCTAATCCTCCAATTTGTCTAGGTCACTCTGTATCCTATCCCTCCCTTCCTGGGTATCTACCACTCCCCCTAGCTTAGTGTCATCTGCAAACTTGTTGAGGATGCAATTTACCCCATTCTCCAGATCATTAATAAAGATGTTGAGCAAAGCCAGCCCCAGGATGAACCCCTGGGGCACTCTGTTTACGACTAGCTTCCAGCTAGATATGGAGCCATTGATCACCAGCCCTTGAGCCCAATGATCAAGCTAGCTCTCTATCCATCTTGTAGTCCATTCATCCAACCCATACTTCTTTAACCTGCTGATTAAAAATACTGTGGGCGACTGTTTCAAAAGCTTTGCTAAAGTCAAAGTATATCACGTTCACGGCTTTCCTCAGAGCCAGTCATCTCATTATAGAAAGTAATCAGGTTGGTCAGGCATGACTTGCCCTTGGTGAATCCATGTTGACTGCTCCTGATCACCTTCCTCTCTTCCAAATGCCTTAAAATATATTCCTTGAGGACCTGCTCCATGATTGTTTCCAGGGATTGAGATGAGGCTAACTGGTCTGTAGTTCCCTGGATCCTCTTTCTTCTGTTTCTTGAAGATGGGCATTATTTGCCTTTTTCCAATGATCAAGGACCTCCCCAATTGCCACAAGCTTTCAAAGATAATAGCCAATGGCTCTGAAATCACATCAGCCAACTCCCTCGACACCCTTGGATGCATTGTATCTGGACCCATGGACTTGTGTATATCCTATCTTTTAAAATAGTCCTGAACGGGTTCTTTCAGCACTGAGGGATGTTCACCTCTTCCCCATTTTGTGCTGTCCAGTGCAAGAGTCTGTCTTCACAGACAAGGTCAGCTTCCAGAGGCAAAAAAGGCATAGAGTACCTCAGCTTTCTCCACATCATCGGTCACTAGATTCAGCTATCTGAGTCTAAGGGGAGGCAATCTAGTTAGCTTAACAAAGAGAAGGCTATCACTTTAAGGCATGTCTTCTAATCCTTTAAATATTCTTGTGGCTCTTCTCTGAACTCTTGCCACATTTTTCATGAATTGTGGACACCAGAACTGGACGCAGTATTCCAGCCATGACTCTACCAGTGCTACATACATAATTGAGATTCATGCATCCAAGCACTTCATTTTTCCCTTTTGCCACACTATCACACTGGGAGCTCATGGTCAGTTTATTATCAACCACAAACCCTTAAATCTGTTTCCGAAACACTTCTTAGGAAAGAGGTCCCCATCATGCACATAGGGTCTTGTAGACAGGTGGGCCATCCCTCCATGTTATTTTCAGAGGGAAGCCACACCCACTCCCTTCCCTGCTCTGGTAGGGGTTGGTCCAGCCCACGTAGGGGAACAGTCTCCATGCTCAGGTGCGGCAGTCCTACGGCAATACCCTAAGCCCCAATGAGCAACACCCACAGGCCCCCGGTGGGCGGGACCAGGGAAGGAGAAGGGGGCCACAGGCCCATCTGACTCCACTGCATCCCAGTCCAGGTCCCTATCCATAGAAGAGGGGTATGCCATGGAGTCAGCGGGGTTCCAACTGCAGCACACTGATTCACTGTCTGGTCCGTCAATCTCTGGACCAGGTAACCCCTCTCCTGGGCTACTTCCTTTCCCTTAGGTACCTGCTGGAAAACCATCCACTCATCCTCATCGGAGGGAGTGGGGGAAAGCCGGCAGCTCATCGGGGAGGTTAGTAGGGGAAGTTTCTCCAACTCTGGCCTGGTCAGGGCCTGCACCTCCTAGTCATCCCCTGGAAATGCCAACGGTAGCTCCTCCGGATCTGGTCCTGGTATGGCCACCTCCTCCTCATACGTGTCCAGTAGCTCCTCTAGGTCTTGGCCCCTCTGGGACCCTGGGTCTGGCAGGGTGTTCGGTTCCCATGGTACCTCGGGGTACCAGGCCAACCACGGGTCAGTCACCAGGTCCTGGTCTGCTAATCTGGTTATTGGGTCCCGGCCTGCTCACCTATCAGACAGAAGGCAGCTCTGGCGTGCAGAGAGGTATGTCCTTCCTCTCTGGGAGCAGGCCCCTAGCTGAGCTCCTGGGCTTCTTTTATACTTCCTGTCCCAGTCCCTCACTTCCAGATGCATGGACAGGTGGTCTCTGGCTCTGCCCCCACAGGCCTGGCCAGTTTCTCCCTGTCATTCTCATAGGGAGGCCACACCCACTCACTACAGCCCTACATTTTGTTCCTAGAAGAATCCATTTACATTTAGCCATATTAAAATACATATCATATAGTTGCTGTTATATTTTTTACTTCATCATCAGTGAATGTATTGGCGAGCATGCACATTTTTTTTATGTAAAAAACCCTTTTATGTAAAAAGTTGTCGACCTGGTTTGTGTACTAAGCTGTTTGGGTAATTGACAGAAATCTGAGGCCTTCTCTCCTAGTCTTGGCTAGAATATGACAATATACATCTTGAACTAGAAATGTATAGGTTGGCTTTCATTTATATGGGAAATATTCCCCATAAAATATATAGTAGTTATGTGACCACTCCCTGACTTTAAAAAGTAGATCTGGATAGAGCTCTGTGGGGGGAGAGAGGTTTGTTTTCATATTCATCCAAAATGGATATGCTTATCAGTAATTTGAGATTCCCTATACTAGAGGGCTACTTGCAAGTAAAAGCTTTTCCCCCTTGAAACATTTAAACCAAATATTGGTCACATGCAGGCTTTCTTTTCCCTTTTTTTCACACCTCATGTCAGGCTTATTTAAGGCTCTATTTTTCCAAAAGAGATAAGACTCCTATTCCCTTCAGTAGGCTTTGGGCCAGATATCTTAATTGGGTTCACAGAGAACTTTGCAGAAAGACAGCTTAGGGCTGAAGCTTTATTTTGTACAATACGCAACCCCTCCTGTACCTTCAGCATAAGGTCTGTTAGGTAGAATGTTAAGAAAAGCTTCTCAGCATGTTTCCATCTTCATCTCTACATGCCTGCACCCCTTAGCCCTGCAGTAAAGTAGAACTCCCTGCATGTATTATCTAAAAAAAAGTCCATGGTCCCCTTCTGATGTTTGGGGCCTAGGTGGGGGAGTTGCCATTATGAATCTGGGAAGAGTTGAATTGTCAGTTTCAAGACTGCCCCTGTTTGATGTGTTGTGTAAAGGACCTAGACTATATAAACAAAGATTGTGAGGGTAAAAAAGCAAATAGTGTTGCTCTATATATGTGTGTGTATATACAACACACACACACAGACAAGCATGTCAGCAGAGACAGATTCATTGAGTAAAATAAGGAATGTCAAGGTAGTGATTTTGGAGATCTTGTGCACCAAGGAGCAGAAGATACTAAAGTATTTGTAGAGCAAAAGTCAATCAAGAACCTCAAAATTAAAAGAAACTATTCAGAATAATGAGGAGAAATAGAAGAATAATGAGAGGTTAATTACTGAGCTGTCTCTTTAATACATACTACTTTAAAAACTAAAATGAACACATGATTTATGATCAGAAAAATATTTAGCATTAATAGGGGATAATTTTAGTCCGGAATGTGCAGGAAGCAACAAAGGGCAATACTGCATCTCAAAGCAAGAATAGGGATATGGATTGTTAGAAGAGGTAACATATGGGGCTACCACAGTTTAATTTCTCATCTCAAGGATGACCTTTGGCTATGTGGGATCTCCCTAATAATGCACTGGATGGATATAAGCCAAACATCCTTTGTCCCAGGGGCAGAAGTATTTAGCCACTGAGCCACAGTGACACTAATGTCCTTCAGTAAGGTCTAGAATTTTACAAGCAGAGAATATCCCTCATCCAAAGTACACCACACTGTTTCTTAAATGTTTTCTTTTATCTTAATGCACTGCTTCCTAATATTTATTGCCAGTTTCCAGAGACTGCTCTGATTTTTTTGGTGTGTGCTCTTGATTTCTCTGAGAGGGCGAGAGCTGAATTATACTGGAAACCTTGGCTTCCAAAGCTTAGTACTTAGCTTTTAATGTGCAAATGATGTAAACTGAGTTCAGTGATGTGTGAAAAATGCTAACAGGTCATTTGGCTTATGAGATTTAAAAGATATTGTCATTATCTAATGCTTTTTCACTGTTATCCCTAAGTGAGTTACCCCTAGGCTTTGCATGCAGGGTATAAGATTTATGGTATGTTCTTAACTGGTCACCTTTTTAATAGCTAAAGTGTTTTTAATTTTATATTTTAAAAATAAAATCTATTAATTTACCCTTTCGTTATTCTTCAAGCAAACATTCTGAATATGCTCAAAATGTATGAGTATGAAGCAAAAGGAATACATCTTTTGGCCAGGGCTCTTGAAACAAACAAAAAAAACCCTCCCCGTAATCCTGCACTCTGTGGTGCAAAGGGAGGGAGTTCAAGATCAGAGTTTGTTCCTGTCTAGCTCTCAGATCAATAGGGTGCCAGAGGACCACCACTTGGGTGAAACAGAAGGAGACTGTGTGCGCACAGTGTCATAAAAACAGGGTTACTGCTTTCTGACCTCATTCCAAATTCCTACTCAATGCAGAAACAATGTATCCATCTTCCTGTATTCAACTTCCTTGGGGGGGACTTAAACGTCATAAACTTGATGTAGTAAGGGCATTATATTACTTTAACCAAGCAAAACCATTCATGAGCACACTCAGATTGCTTGTGACTTCTCTAAAGAGGATTAGAGGTCAGGCAATATCCTCACAGAGACTACTGAAGAGGGATTCCAGCTGTATAACTGTATTATGAGACAATCAGGTCAGAGCTAGCCTCATTATGGCTCAGAAGGGCTCTGCTGCCTGTCTAAAGAACGGCCCTATTTCTGAAATGTGTAGGGCAGCTACATGAAGCTTGGTCACACTTTACAAGACCCCTTTCTCTGGTTGAAGCCTCCAGATCAAATGTCCATTATCTTGCTGCTATTAAAATTTAGTAGGGAAAAGGCCCAAATAGACAGGTAGCAAGACATCCAGGTTCTTTTTCGAGGATTCTGAGACCGATGGGAAAGAACATCCCTGATTGAATCAATGAATAGCTTTATTGACAATCTCAAACAAGACAATAATTCTTATGATCAAACAATTTGACAATTAACACACTGATCAGTACTATTTATGGAAGCTTCTTTACTGATTATCCTTATCCTCATCAGATGGTCACTGGGACAAGTCCTTTAACTTATACACAACTTATGCTTGATTCTTAAACCTAAACAAACCTAACTGTTTCCTTTAATTTTCTATTAACCTCTCTTCCTTATAAGCACTTCAGCACTTTGCCTCGGGGAGATGTGCTCCACAGATCTCAATTAAATCCCCGTGAGTCCACAGACTCCTGAACTATCCGGATGCTATGCTCACGGCCAGATACTGCCTCAGCCTCTGGTCTGGATCCTTGCTTCAAAACCCTCATCTTCGACAGGTGGTCACTGGGATCTGGAGCTTGCAAGCTTCTTAAGATTGGTGTCCTCTCGATAGACTCAAGAGTAGACACCCTCCTCTTGAGCTGGGCTGCAGTTCACTGAACCCCTGTCTGCTCTGAGCATTTATTTACTTTTCCAAGCACTCTGTGGTCGAACAATTTTACATAATTCAGCTATCCTGCGGAAGCCTGCCTAAGCGCATCCAGTGTTCTGTGGCTGCTCATCCCCAGCAGTTGACCTGCGGGTGAGCTTATCCACTGAGTATATTTCTGCAGTTGAGCATATTTTTGTTCTATTCTTACTCAACCGTTTTAGCTCAGTCATTGTTCTATTTGAGTTTTCTATGCAATTTGGTCAATCTCTATATTTTGCCAGGCCTTGCATTTTATCAGGCCTGCTGCCCAATTTCAATTATATCACGATTATTAGGGCAGCCTAATGATGCTTGTTTAAGTATGACTTCTAGCTCTCACCTCCTGGAGTAGCCATAGTAGTTTTACCAGCCAGGGGGAAATATAAGGATACAAAGGCTTGGAACTGGGGTCTTCAGGGCTCTAGATAGCCAGTGCTGCCATGTTGCAGCCATGGCAGGGCCACAATCTATGCACAATAAACCATTGGGAGCAAAGCGCCTCAGGAAGTGCTATGCATAGACAATCCATTTGGCAGTACACCCCTGTGATTTCTGATTGGTCCAAGAGTACTATTTAAGCATGGAGCAAGTTCCAGGAAGCTCTCTGTTGAACCTCAGTGGTACCAAGTCTGCTTCTATAGATCCTGCTCTTGTTCCTTGCTTCAGACTTCAGGTCTGATTCCTGGCTTGCCTCCTAATAACTGACTCCAGCTCTGATCCCTAATTAGACTCTTGATTCCTGATGCTGGCTCCATCCTGAGGCCTGATTCTGGTTCTGACCCCTGGCTTGACTCCTGCTCCAACCAGCAGGTCCTTCTCCATCTCTGACCATGAGTCTTGTCTCCTAGTCTTACCTGCAAGTCATAAGAATTTAACAATGGTCATACTGGGCCACACCAATGGTCCATCTAGCCCAGTATCCTGTCTTTCAACAGTGGCCAGCACCAGATGATTTAGAGGGAATGAACCGAACAGGACAATTTATCAAGTGATACATCTCCTGTTGCCCAATCCCATCTTCTGGCAGTCAGCGATTTAGGGACACCCAGGCCATGGGTTTGCATTTTGGATAATGGCCATTGATGGACCTATCCTTCATGAACTTTTCTAATTCTGTTTTGAACCCATTTATACTTTTCACCTTCACAAAATACCCTGGCAATGAGTTCCACAGGTTGACTGGGCATTGTGTGAGGTAGACCTCTCAATGTCCTGGCTATGACACAGAAACCATTTTCAGTGCTTCACTCCCTCCCCCTCTTTTGCCTCCCTTGACCCCATTGGTTAGCTGTGTTTTTTATTTTTACTTAGCCAATCAGTGGAGGGAAAAAAATAAAAGTTGGTCAGCAGAATAAAAATGGCTGGCCAATCACAGCACCAAAAAAAAAAAGGCAAGAGGCACTTTAGTTTAGTGCCCCCTAGTAGCTGATGCTGACCTCCTTGCTCACCTTTCCCCTAGAATGAGCCCTGCTCACTTCCATACAAATAATTGCTTGTTAATCACCAAAAGAGGGATCCATCCTTACAAAAACTGAAAGAAGAGAAACTGGTTACCTGCCTTACAGTCACTGGTTTTTCAAGACATTTTGTCCACGTGGATCCCACAACCTGCTTTTCTTGCCTGTTACTATGGGCTCCTGCTCCTCTGGGCTCCTGAATTGCTGAAGGGACTGAGACAGTTGGGTCTGCTCCTGGTGGGGAGCGTGAGGCCATATGGGGCATAGGTGTGGCCTCACTGGACATTACTGACCAGAAGAATCTGATTTTGCATGAATGGGTCAGGTCTGCACCAAAAGTGTAATCTGTTTGGACAAAATATCTTGAAGAACCACAGTTACTGCCAGCTAAATAACCGTTCTTTCTACAGTTACAGCTGCACAACTTCAGTGTCCTGACTGGAAAATACTAACCAATTTTGTTGCTGGTGCTTAAGATGGAGCAGACTCCACAACTCACTCAGCGTTTACTGTGTTGGTTCTCCAGGTGTAGAAGGGGTGAAAAATGTTTTAAAAACATTATTTTCAGGATTGAAATTAGCAGCTCAGACTGAAAATACACAGGACTGGATTGGCACCTTGTACCCCATGCCAGGTAAGCAGCAGCATGTAGCTGAACTGATCCAGAAGTCAAACAAGGACTGAACTGTGACTGAAAGCAACACTTTTATCTCTGCTTACCTCTTGTTCCATGGTGCAGCTTACTTCCCGTTCCATGCCAGTAGCTGCACTCCTGACCCTGTGCTGCTACCATGTAAAAATCATGCTTCCTTCCTCTCCTGTATGAGCGTATAGCTAGGGTAATGATGCGGCCTGCAAGGACTCTGTGTCTTCATTAATACTTCCCTATTCCATTTTCTCAAAGTGCTAGGGAATTTTTAGTGAACAATAGAAGGTTCCACGCCATGTGTGGCATGCTAGTGTGCTGAAGGTTTACATCTCAGCTTGCAATGCACTAACTCTCTATCTAGACAAGCCTCGAAGTCATATTCTCCTTGTATGGTAATTCTTCAGAGTAAAACTAAGCTGTAAGTATAAGAGAGAATTGTCTGCATTATTTAATTTTCCCAGTAAAGGCATCACTACTAGTCTATCATCCTTTCTCTGCAAAGTTTCAGGTCTTTATGGTTACCCAACCTGTCAATTAACTACCTTTTTTTGAGTATTTAAAAAAGAGGACTCAAAATTGTGTATTAGAAATATATTCAGGGTTTGGGGAAAAGAGGAAGATGAGGTTTTAAAGGCTTTTCAGTGCTGTTGTGCCATTTCTTCCATAAAGGATCAAACTTTAAGTCTTCACACTTGCCCAGCTTACCTGTCATGTTCAGGCGAGATGACGGTGGCCGCATCTAGTCATGTTGCATGCTAGGTGAAATAACTAAATTTAACTGATGCAGCTTGTCATGATATGTCACAAGCTGTGATGCAACAACTGAAAAACTTGGAGAGAGAGAAATAATAAATATGCACTGAGGGTTTTGAAACTACTAAGGTAACCTTTAGGGTTTGTTTTTTTTTTTTTAAGGTTTTATTTATTTTTTCCCTCAGCTGTAGAGGCTGTGAGAGAATTCCTTTTTATATTTACTGCTCTTTTTCTACCACAGAGAACTATCTATTATACTGAACAGTGTTAACCAGAGTAGAACTGGCTGAAGAATATTCTCTGAATAATTGATTCCTTGAATCTTCTAACATTTCCCAAACTATTCAATATTTTTGTTTCATTACTTGCTCCTGATCAGAGCTTGATGAATAATTTACAAATAAATTGGATGAATAATTTATTCAACACATCATAATCATTTTAAAATAATTACTGAATAACTAATATATCCCTTTATTCTTCCATCTCTAATCCAGAGACCATCACCATACTAATGGATAAAGCCTGTCTTCCAGTCTGATCATAGAAAATCAACTTGTTGCATAACACTTGTTGTTCTGCTGCTGAAGCAGTGGTCAAGACTGGTGAACAAAGCAGGTGCCATTAACACAGCTCAACTCTGCAGTGGCTCCCTGTGCCATGGATCCCGCACCCACTGCTTATGGTGAAAGCATATTAAAGACAACCAGGCTCCTGTAGCCACTGCTCCATAGCCAAGTCTGGGGACGGTTCCTTCCCTCCATTTTCTTACAGCACAGATCAGGGGCCAAGATTTCAAAAGTAACTAGTGATTTTTTGAGAATCCGACCTGAAACACTAAAAAAGGGGCCTCATTTTCAGAGGGGGAGTGCTCAGCACTTTCTGAAGTGATGCCTGTTTAAAATGTCTCAAGTTGGACATGTAAAATCACTAATGACTTTTTCAAATCTTGGCCCAGATATTTAGAGGAAGGAGGATGTTCTAGTGGTGAAGGTACTAGCCTAGGACTTGGGATACCAAAATTAGATTCCCTGATCTGCCACAGACTTCCTGTGTGATCTTGGACAATTTGCTTAGTTTGTCTATGCCTCAGTTCACTATCTGTAAAATGAGAGTGTGTTTCCTTACTGTAATGGAATGCATTCCTTTATTCACACCCTGCATATCATTGTAATAGTCTTTGTACACAGTATGCCTTGTAAGGTATCATTTGAAAACTAATGATTTTCTGGTCAGTACTATCACGGTGAAATGTGTGTAGCAACATTATATGTAAAATTAGGAACACAAGCTGAAATCATGACTAAAGTGTGTTTAGCAGACAAGGCTGGAAAATGACAAAGGACACATTTGCCAGGTGTCATCAAAGTTGACGCCCCTTCACCTATCAATTGTCCATTCTTTGGCATGGAAGAGGGAGAAGAGAAACAAAGCAAATCTGCATTTCACCATACACAGTTAAAAAGAAACAGTATAGAACTTTCTTCATCAGATTCCTTGTCTCCTTGCTCTCAAATGGAAAAGACTTTATCCAGGGGTAATTCCCAGGAAAATGCATTTCAAAGGGTTACTGAACTATAAAAGTGAGAGGCAAAACCACCCCAAGTTATCCCTGCCTTCCATCTCTTTTTTCACCTTAGAAGACAAAAGAAACAGTTGTTGGACCTTAGGAACAGCTCTTGGCCTGAGAGCTTGATTAGCAATGCTACTGAAAATGTAGTAAGAATTTCACCTTGAACCAAATCCAGTTTAAGTTGAGAACTAGGAAGCATTTTATCTTTATTTTTCTTTTAACCTTTTTCTGACTTCAATACCTTAATACTTACTCACTTAAAACCTATCTCTTTTCAGTTAAATAAACTTTGTTTTATTCTGTAATTAAAATTAATCCAGCGGACTCTGTGGGTAACACAATTTGAGGTAGCAAACTGTTTTGTCTTGATCCCCTTAGAGTAGGTTTGTTGCTCTTCTATCTGGATTGTGGTTGGACAGTGCAGAATGCTCATTTTTGGAGGGAGAATCTGGGACTGAGTGTGTGTTTGGGGTTACCCTGTGTGTGGTAACCAAGGCTGCAGGAAGCCAGAGTGTGGGTGGTGGTCACTGACTGGCTGATGGGGTCGGAATTGCTGGACCAGGGCTGTGGCTATACAGATATTCAGTGTGTGGCCTGCATAGTGTTTGTGAGGACAGTTTGGGAGCCACAGCAGAAAAGCATTGTGAGGCATCCCGGGTTATAGGGCAGGTGGTGACACAGCCCCTCACTGATCTGGAATATACCCCCATAATGTCATACCTACATCATAGGATTTGTGAGGATAAGCAGAATTATAGAAATGTAGGACTGGAAGGGACCTGAAGTTCTTTAGTCCAGCCCCTTGTGTGAACACAGGACCAAGTAAACCTAGACCATCCCTGACATGTATTCTCAAAACCTCCAAAGATGAGAATTCCAAAATCTCTCTTGGTAACCTATTCCAGAGTTTAACAACCTTTTTAATTAGCACATTTTTCTAATAGCTAAATCTCCCTTGCTGCAGATTAAACTGATTACCTCTCGTCCTACCTTCTGTGGCCATGAAGAACAATTGATAACATCCCTTAACATAAGGACCTTACTCAATCATCTTTTTTTCAAGACTAAACATAACCAATTTTTTAAAACTTTCATCATAGATCAGGTTTTCTGAACCTTTTTTATTATTTTTCTTGCTGCTTTCTGTGCAAGCTACAATTTGTCCACATCTTTCCTAAAGCGTAGCACCCAGAATTGGACACCGTATCTCAGCTGATGCCTCTCAGCGCCAGGTAGAGTAAGACAATTTCCTCCCATGTCCTATCTGACGCTCCTGTTAACATACCCCCTCGATGATATATTAGCTTTCTCTATTTAATGGGGTGTTTGCTCTGGTATTAAGCAGGCTGAGGTCTATGTATACAAAACCCCAAACCTGTATAAAACTGTTTATGAATTATTTTAGAGAAGTTCTATATACAGGAGGGCAGATTGGATGATCACAGGGATCCCTTCTGGCCTTGGAATTGGAATGTTCATCAGTTTCAGGCTCATGGTTAACACAGAAAGAGGAAAAACAGTTAAAACATTTGAAATGTGAAGTTTCAAGTAAGGCTTTCTTTTTTGCAGCCCTTTTTTTTTCTTTCCCATTAGCTGTAGAGAGTCTTTAGAAGGAAAAATACCATCTTTAATACTGTCTCACCGAGACAGTCAAATAGAGGGAATTGTCCTTTTTTGGGGAAAAAAAGAAAAGGGACCTGATATGGGCTGAAGCTGTTGGTGATGTTGCTGCTTGCTGTAGTTTAAAGTTCGAGCCCATTTCCTAGAAAACACAACAAGATACGCACATAAAAGGGGAAAGAAAAGAACAGCAAAGATAGAAAATGCAGCCTCTGTCTCTGCATTTTGACTCTCATTTGCAACAGGACTGCCTGAAAAACACAGGCATGGGGCTTGTTCTTATTACTCTCATACCTGGCAAACTCACACGAGAACCAGGCTGTTTAAGGCATTGCTTTTAGTTGCTCACAGGCATAAAGCAGCGTTGCGAAATCCACAGTAGTGGCCGGCTAAGCCAGATGCTTATGAGAAGGCAAAAGGAGAGAGATGGGAAGGAAAAGGACACACCAGTGGCATTGTGAAAATGTTTTACATCCCCAGTGGGACTGGAATTTAGCCAGCAGCAGTGGAGCTGGCGATGTCATCTAAGTCCTTCTCTCTGGCCCAGTGTAGTCACATCTTTCAGGGTCAGGACAATGAAGGCACAATGGTGCCACTAGATCCTGAGGCCTCAAGAGATGGTGGGCAGGGCATCCATGATACTGAAGCTCACTCCTCCTCCTTCTCTCGTCTTTGTTTTCCTTTTAAGGAACCCAAGGGGATGATGGGTGGTATAACTCATCCTTTCCTTACTTTCTCTACCCATTAGGCCTAATTTCACCCCAGTTTTGTTTCACTGATTTCTGGTACCACATTTCTTTTGTTTACCAGTGTGAGGCCCTACAACTCTGTGTGCCTTCTGTACTATGCTGCTCTTGCTCATAGTCCTGACTCCAGCAGCTAGCCTACAGGCATACATCTCACATCCTGGCTTCCCCTGCCCAGTTACTTTGTGCAGGGTGACCCCAACAGCCCTGCCAGCCCCAAATTTTCACCAAAACATCTCTCTGCAGTGTCCAGCTCTCTCCTAGAACACTCACACAAGTTATTCAGCTCATTCCTCCTTTAAAGGACACTGCAGCTCATTAATTTAACTGTGGTTTGATTAAACACTTATTTCAATTACAGCATTGAATTAGTTTATATTAAAATGAAAACAAGTTTATTTAATAAAAGGACATAGGCTTAACTGATACTAAGAAGAAGAAGTTAAGATCGGAAGAGTTACAAGCAAACAAAAATAAAATACACTTCTAAAACTTAATTTCAGCAAGTTATAATCTTTGTCTAAGCAGGTTTCTCACCTATACTGTTTCCAAAGACATCAGCCCCCTTCTTAGTTGAAGGATCCAATATTCTATGATTTCAAGAGCTCTGGCCCCTTTAATCCCTCAAGTGATGGATACCAAAATGGATTTGTTTTTTCTTATATCTCCCAACATTTATTGACACTGTTACAAGAGGCAGGAAGGCTTCCTGCTGGTCTCCCTTTCCTGTCAATGTCCCATCCCCCTGCTAATGCATAGGTAAATGACGCTTTCATTGTTTTGGTTCCATAATGCTTAATTTACACTGGAGACAGGTAGATAACTGCTTTCCCTCCTGACTGACAGAAAACCTGTTTTTCCCTGGGTTTGGTCAGACTTTAAAGCTTTCAGAAAAAATCTTACTTCATATACTTTTTTATAATACAGTAACATTGTAGACAATCAGTTGATTCAATTGCTTATCGTTTGAGGTTAGACTCCCGCCATTGTCCCAATCTTTATAGACCAGTAAACCTTTGAAATGTATTCTTTGAAAAGTAAGCCCAGACAACGTTTTTCTCTCCTGCTGGGGTGTAAACACCATGCTATCATCTCAAACTTAATTGACCTTGCATCAAGAGGCAGGAAGGCTCCCTGGGGGGTGCGGTCTCTATTCCCCATTGAGACTCTTAAATACTCATCTTTCCCCACTTGCTCTCTTGATGGCATTATTATTTTACATGTAAAAGTGGTTTTTTGTCTTTGGACACACTTTTCCTAATTTATTTTGGAGACACATTAAAGCAGGTGGAACCACATTCCTGGACTACTGCTTGCCAAATACTTTTCAAAAATACATTTCCAGGACATATTTATAAAGTTTACCTTATATACATACATCATGCAATTATTTTTGAGCCCAGCATATTACCAGTTTGTATATGGTATCTTACATGACACCTTTAGGTAAAGATTATGACAATAGTGTGTTAGGTGTAGTGAGTATGTTAGGCTTGACAAGAGTTGCTGACACAGAGTAGGGAATGACCAATGGGCCTCTGTGTCACAACCAGGCATGATCTTAATGTAATTCTTTGAATTATATCAGTAGGCCACTTTTGTTTAGATGAATTTAGTCTTTTTGTCTCCTTTTTGCACCTTTTTCCATAAGCATTTAGTGTTATAGGTTTACAAGAGTGCACAATCTTTCAGACAGGTTTTTCACTAAATATTGGGCTTTCAGGGGTCTCACTTTTTTCCAAACTGGTTTGTCCAGGATCATGAATGACACAGTTTTGTAAACACAGTAGACTCCGTGTCTGTTGAGAAACATGCTCTGGTTTTAGCTAATTTTGTGACTGCATTTCATTAACAACAGCGTAAAAACTCTCATTAGGTAAATTTTGGACCAGGAAGTTTTTCAACAGAAGATTTTTCTTTTACAACAAATTGCTGCAGTGCAATAGCAAAGTAAGGCTATTGTGGATGTTTTCGTGCCATACCAAAGAAGCACTGGAAGGCAAGAGCACACTTAAATCACACATAAATAATGAGCACTAATGTGTGGAAGTGGAATTATTTATTACAGCGAATAGAGCAATATGTACATGAACGCTGCAGCATATGTGCTCCCATCTGAGTTAAAACTGTAATGTAATTTTGCAAAATGGATATGGTGACAGGGAACATGTTGAGAAACCTCTCCAAGCATACAAGTTTTATGTGAATTCATTTGTGCAAATTCTTAAGCCTTGGAAGGCAGCTGAGAAACATGAATGTTTGAGGATTCTCCTAATAAATTACTCTAAAATGTGTAATATTATCATCCCTGCCCAGCAGATGTGCTGTTTGTGCAAAATAAGCTTTCACACTTTTGGTTATAAATATTGGATATTGAAAGTACCCAATTTACAAAACTGTTATGCATCATTTATGCTGCTTTGATATGGAGTGCAACTAGGAAGAATGAGAAGTGCTTATCTAAGTCAAGTGTACATTCTTTAGATTCGTCAAGTCCCCACTTTCCTCTGTTCATAAATATCTATTTTCCATTATGCACCCATGGACTGAGTGAGCCAAAAAGGCTGCAGAGTAGGCAAAATGGTGATATCAGGTCCAACAGACTAAATATGCTTATTCAGAAACAAGACAGTTTTCTTAAGAAAATTCATTTTCTTCCATGTCCGAAAGCCAGAATTCTCCATCCTATTCGCTCATGTGATGTGGGCAATGGCATAAATTTTATAGGTTGGCATAAACAATAATTAAAACACAGTGGATCATTGCTGCATTTCTGATAAGAGATTTCTTATCAGATGAGAAGGAGAGCATCATAGTTTATAAATTTGTGCATATGCCTGTGATCATCATAAGATAAGGAAGCTCCCGTGGATTGCCTCTTCTGTAATATTCCACTCCCAGCCCCTAACCATGGCAGCATGGCTAATCATGTTGCAAATGTTGTCAAATTGGTGTGAATTCAGAGAGGGCTGTGGTCAGACCCCCTCATTGTCTCACAGAGCCATGAAGTAAAAGTTATTTACAATACTTTGCCATCCTAAAGTGCATTACCCAGAGGGGAGAACATGAGTCATTCACCACTTTGCCATGCCTATTTTCGTTGCCAGGATCAATGTTCCTGGGTAGCAACCATGGAAGGAAGAGGCTGCTACATGGTAAGGAGACGGGGGACATACCCCCAGCAACATCACCCTCCACACAGCCACGAACAATCCTTCCCAACTCCTTCTATTCCCCGGCCCCGCCATACCATCTGGCCCTCTATGAATAAGTCTATCTAGAAACTAACTGTTTCTTTATTTACCTTCAGGAACCAAATGGAACTGTGTTCTTTCTCATCCAGGATAATTTTAAAGATTTTCTCTCAAAAATTTCCCCATTTGGGAAAAAAATAAAAGTAAAAATTGGGGAATGGTTTCCTATGTCTGGGAGAAGCTGGTCCTGGATGATAGGGGCAGCTAGAATGCATTTGACACAGTGTGGTCGTTTTGACTTTGCTTTAATCATGCGGTAAAATTAAGCTGATGTAAATAGTTGTTCATGTCTAGTTCTGTTGTTTGAATCAAAAAGTTTCCAACCATCTGTGCATAATTTTCTGCTTGTTCTTCATTTAAACCCAGTACATAAGAAAAGAAAGGCTGCCCAGCTGAGTTGAATGAATGAGAGATCGTTTTTATTTTTTGTTTTTCCTCCTAAAACTTTCTCATACAGTTTAAGGCCAGAACTGACCACCAGATTATCTAGTCTGTCTTTTTGTCAGGTCACTAACAAACCTATTCAAGGAAGGAAGTCACCATTGTGACTCATGGAAGTGAAAAGGTCCATGGGCACTCCCAAATTTTGTTTTCCATCATACAAGGTTCCCTGGAGTCTTAACTTTCCACCTGTCCTGAAATTTTAGTGAAGTCAATGGAGCTATACTAATTTACATCAGCTGAGAACTGGTTCTGAGTTCTTAGTTTAAAAAAAAAAAAACCACACAATAAATTCCTGGATGAGCAGGCACAATTTTAAGGCTTCAAACTGTATTTGCACCTAGCAGATTCCCCATTCCTGCGCACAAATGCAGCAATTTTAGTAGGACATAGGTCAAAAACTAAAGCAGGGGCATGAAATAACACCACAACTATTGCAAAATATCTTACGAAATTTATTATAAATGTCAGCAATAGCTCATTTATCTCGCTGAGGAAAAACAAAGTTATTCCTGTGCTTAACCTTTCCTGGAAAATTTCATGAGAATACCCATGACATCAGGGCAGTTGCAATCTCTCTCCATTGCACAATAGATTTATATACACTGTATTTGTCTTCCCTGCTGCAGTGCTTGAGCGTATACATAGAGTGTAAGGCCAGAAGGGATCACCTGGTCATTCAGTCTGATAGTATATCACAGGCCAACACCACCCCCACACCAAACCAACAACGAGAATTAGACCAAATATTACATCCTTCAAGAGTCTAAACTACTGTGCGTCCTAGACAGAGAATAGGAGAAATAAAGGAGCACCAAGGCCCCTGCAATGGCAGGGAATTGATTGAGAGAGATGACCCAGCAAGTGACCTGCACTGCAGAGGAAGGGGAAAGAACCTCGAGGTTCCCGCCAACCTGAACTGGGGGAAAATTTCTCCCTGACCCAAAATCTAGTGATTGGCTAGACCCTGAGCATGTGTGCAAGACCCAGCAGCCAAGCCACTGAGAGAGAGAATTCTCAGTATCATTTCAGAGCAGTGGCCCATTCCACATATTGTGCTTATCTGTCATAGGGCTCATTAAACTTACCTATATACTTATTGATACCTGTATATGCATTAATGAAATAACTGATTATAATTTATTTAGTATAACATCTCAAATACCACCGTACCACATCTTTTAGCTAGGCTTAAATGACTGCATAATTAGATAAGAGAAATTACGCTGTGGAATTACATAGTAGTCATAGGCAATTCATGATCAAGTTAGTGAGTCTAAGAGAATAAAAGACATTTCAAAATATTATGGAAGGAGGGTAAAGAAAGGAAGCTTTATAAAGCAGTTCATTGATGAGATTGTGAATAATAGGAATGACACTTTCGGTTGGCAGAAACTGCAAAGTAAGTCACCAATCAGTCATCACATCTGCAAGAGCAACTAGCAAAGCTATAGAAAAAGACTGAGAAGATAGGTGTTGGGTGAGCAAAGAGACCTGGAGGGCAAGTCCAGACAGAGAGGTCAAAGTTCATGGGGCAGGCTGGCTCTTTCTTTCACTCTTTCCACACACAGTGACCTAGCCAAATTGGAGCATTGGGCAAAAAAAAAAAAAAAAAAAAAAAGCAGATGAGGTTCAACAAGGACAAGTGCAGAGTCCTGCACTTTGGTCGGAAGACTCCATGCACAGCTACAGACTGGGGACCGACTGGCTAGGCAGCAGTTCTGCAGAAAAGGACCTGGGGGTTACAGTGGACAAGAAGCTGGATATGAGACAGCAGTGTGCCCTGGTTGCCAAGAAGGCTAATAGCATATTGGGCTGCATTAGTAGGAGCAATGCAGCAGATCGAGGGAAGTTGGAGTACTGTGTCCAGTTTGGGGCCACCTTTGATAGCAGCCTTTAACTACCTGATAGAGAGTTCCAGGGAGGATGGAGCTAGGTTGTTCTTGGTGGTTGCAGATGACAGAACAAGGAGCAATGGTCTAAAGTTGCAGTGGATCTAGGTTGGATATTAGGAAGATCTTTTTCACTAGGAGGATGGTGAAGCACTGGAATGGGTTACCTAGGGAGGTGGTGGAATCTCCATCCTTAGCAGTTTTTAAGGTGCGGCTTGACAAAGCCCTGGCTGGGATGATTTAGTTGGGGTTGGTCCTGCACTGAGCAAGGGGCTGGACTAAATGACCTCCTGAGGACCCTTCCAATCCTAATCTTCTATGATTCTGAGTTATTCTTGGCCGTTCTACACACAAAGAGGTAGCAGTGATGCCTTGCCAAGGGTATAAAGGTACAAGACTGGAAGGAGGGCTTTTGGGGATGAAGGGCTTTGTTTGCGTAGGCTGTCTCTTTTTAAGTACTTTTGAAATAGACTTTTGCTTTCTGTTCTCTTGTGCTTTGAAGCTTGAAGTGGGTACTCTGTAAACGGATTAAGTAAAAGCCATACATCGTTCATAGAAAGGCCTGGTCTCATGCACTGTACGCACTCCGAAGAATACCTATCATGTGAAAAAGCCATTGTGTATTTGAGAAAGTGAATAAGATCAGACATCGAACTCAGTCCTGTGTATTACTTCTCAGTACCTCCCAGAGGTATTGAATTTGAGGATAAATTGGTACCTTGGACATCACCTAAAGAAATATAATGTGAGACCTTCACAACCTCTTTCTGCCTCAGAATCATAATAAGGAACACATAATTTACCTGTCCCTGTCAAGGGGACTTTTTTTTTCCACTTGTGTCTAAAATCATAGAAGATTGCATTAGCGCTATTAAGCCATCTCTTTCACTGAGTCAGGCTAAATTATTAAACAACATGGCCCTAATCCTGCAAAGTCCACAATCCTATTGGACTACTCCTGAAGCTTAAAATGAAGAGCATAGTTAAATCTGTGCAGGATTGGGGCCTATGATTGACCAGTCTGTGGAGCAAATATGCTGAGCGTAAAACCAGATGGAAAAACTTTGTCACCATAAGAAATAAAATCCTGGAAATACTATGAGCAAAGCACATGCAGTCTCAAACAAAAAACATGAAGTTTCTTTTAAGAGAGAGACCATAGTAAGCATCATCTGCCAGAGATACTCCTCCTCTTCTGTATGTAAGTGACTCTCCTTTCAGAGTATACTCAGTTCAGCCAGCAGAGCAGCGTAAAATGTGTAAATGCAAGCGGGATAGGGAGACATAACAATTGCCTCCATGTTAGTCCCAGGGTTGTTGCCCCAGAACATAGTTTCTGATTCCTGTGCAATGCAGAGATTTTAAATTCTTGAATCAAAATGTTGGTTTATCATGTAGGCTGATACAGGCCCAAAGTATGAACTCTACTCATTTGCTGAATAAAGACCTTAATGATTCAAGATCTTCTTAAACTGAAATAGCAAATATGTAAGCCTTGTGTTTATAAACAACAAGATGATTTTCTATCTGAATATAAATACTGTATAGATTTAGATATAATGTGATAATATGCTGATATGGACCTAACTTTTGCATTGTTCTTTTCTAACAGGTGCCCAATACAAGCCCTACTCCCACATCATAAGGTCAGTAGTGAAATCAAGCAGTAGTCACCTTAATATTTTTCCTATGAATTAAGGCCATAGCCTCAAAAGAAATTATATATTTTAGTATGCAGGACTATTTGTTATGGGCAGTGGAAAGTTTTATGCATTCATCTACAAAAGCTGGAAGTTGATTTTCTACTTGAATTCCCAAGATTGCTCAGTGATTGTGAACTATTGCAGAAAGATATTTTCCATTATATTTCCAAGGCTCTCAGTAAAGAAGAAGAAAACTGGGCTTGACCTTGCCTTGCCCCACCCTCACTTTCTTAGAAAGTTGTAGGTTTTCTCTCTCTCTACCTATATTTATTAATCCATCTCCTTTGGGTAGACATAGTCAGACACACATAGTACAAAGGAGATAGATTAGTGTGAAGAGAATAAGTGACCTTGTTAAAGGTGCATAATGAATAAATGTATCACATGGCTCCACAACTTATCATGACTATCATCGTCATATGTATGGCTTATATATACATTAAATTTTATATTTAATTATTTTTGTTTTTTTACATGTGTTAGCTTAATCTTCTAATTGCATATTTTCCGTATGCATTCCATATATATATATAGGGAGTATAATCACTATTTTATATATATATATATTCCAAATCTATGTAATGCAACAATTTTAAGTGGTAAATGTATTTTTCCCATTTATATAACTCAGAAATAGCTGGATTGTATTTAGTTCAAGCTTTCCCCTAAAAAAAATTCTGAGATGAGTGAAGGCATGTTTCAGTTCAAAGGGAATATCTTGTTTGTTTATTATTGGATCATAAAATCCACCTCATAGGTTCTCTCCATATTTTTGTGGCTCTGGAAATCCTGCACGGCTTTAGTGGTGCTTGGGTCATTAGTAAATCCTGGTGACACTTCTTTATACAATGTAAGATGATATATTGAAGTTAAAGGAATTGTCATGCTGTCCTGCAGTGGCTCAAGAGTGTGAGTGCCAACCTCATGGCAGATCATTAGGAAACAGGACACAGACCCTCAAATTGGTGGGGAGTTCTAAACTTAGTTTTGCCAACCAATTATCAAGTGTAAACTCCTTAGGCACTATAGCAACCTTAATGTGGAGCCACAGATAGTCCTCTTGGGTACTCCAATCTGTATTGCCACTCCAGTAAACTTACTTATGTGATAGATGGTCCCTCATACCAAGTAGAACAGCAATATTCAGGTTACTCCCAAACCCAAAGAACCAGTCACTTACCCCAGACCAATTGCAATTATAGTGGTGGCTGATGTCCACACTGCCCTTCTTGGGTCAGTGGAGTGCGTCCTCACCAGGAGCTCTTTCAGGAACCCAGAGGCTCCCGGTTCCCTGTGTGCTGCCACTCTGATGCCCAACAAAACCCTCTAGTGTAGACCAGGCCTAATTAATGTCTGTCTCCTGTCTTTTGATTTACACTGTTACAATAGCTTACAATACAAATATTCAAATATTGCTTTACAATATGGGATACAGATGTTACAAGTGAGATTAATGCATGAAGCAACTCATAAGCATTCAATCAAGTCTAAACATATTCTCACAATTCTAATACCTATTTTAACAGCACTAACACCAGTGAGCCAGACTGATTTCAACTGAGGCCTTGTCTACATTAGCACTTATTCTGGCAAAACTTTAGTCGCTCATGGATGTGAAAAAAACACACACACACCCTGAGTGACATTAGTTTTGCAACCATAAGCACTTGTGTGCATAGCACTATGTCAGCAGTCAGACACCCTCCCACTAATATAGATACCACTGCTTGTTTAGGTGGTTTTATTATTTTGGAGGGAGAGCTCTCTCCTGCCAACAAAACAGAACTATACAAGCATTCTCACAGCGGTACAGCTGTATCAATACAGCTGTGCTGCTGTCAATTTTAAGTGTAGACTAGCCTAAGAATATGTCAGTATTCAGTTGAGCCTTGGGGACCTTGGCATGAGCTGGCACTTGATCTGCCAGCGTCACATGACCTACCCATATAAAGATTGTAGAACTGGGCCCATAATTTTGTTTGAAAATTAGGTCAAGGAGTCATGCTTTGACCTCCCACTATGTAGGTCATATGAGTAAGGCTGTGTCGATATAAATCCTCTTTTTTAAAAAAAAACATTTTCTTCTTTAACCGTTTTTATATTCAGCATATTATTAGGCAAATACTTAGCTGTTCTTCAGCTTCTTCCTACACAAACATAGATGCACGCAAACAAGAAGCAAACAAAATAGCTATTAAATAGCCAAGCTGTTTCTTCAATCAAGCAAGAGATATTCTTATTGTTAATTTTATTTTTAAATATTCAGAGGGCAATGTGAGTTGGATGCCTAAATGCCTTTCAGGGTCTGGACCTTGGATATTATGATGATGGGAGCCATGTTGGTATCTAGAAAACTGGAGGGACAATTTTCAAATGAATCTTTGTGACTTATGAGCACAAGACTGCCAAGTTAATAGGACTTGTGGTCCTAAATTGCATAAGTGCTTTTAACTCCCAACACCCAATAAGCAATTTGATAAGGCAATCTGGTTTAACATTACATTTGAAATGTTTCTGTATCCATTTTTTATTTTATAATGGAAAAAGTACTATTTAGTGTATTAAAGTAGTCAGAAACAGGTGCTGACATAATGTGTTTATTCATAAAAAAAGGAATAAAGTGTGTGATAAATAAACTATTTCCTGTAATAATCGTTCAATCATTTAAACAATCTTAATCCCAACTCTATCTATCTATCTAGTTTAAATGATGACTCGATCAAGGTTATTTTCCAATTATAAAGAACTGAAATCCATCTTAATTTATTATTAGCAAGAGTATAACAAATTAATTTACTTGTTGAGTAAAATTAGTTCTCATAAAGCAGGTTTGCAATTAATGCAAGTCTCTAAAAATTCACTTTTACATTAATCAGCTCCCTCTTGGCTTCATAGTTCTTTCCTTTTTATCTTTTTATTAATATTATTCTATCACCACCAACTGTTTTAAAATTCTGTTCTGCATACTAGCTTGCACATGTCAGCCATTCATTCTGCACTTGATAGCAAATCATTCAAGTGCGTATACATGGCCAAAATCCTAGGCAATTTGAATGCAAATTAAATCAATACAATATCTTGGAAGAATTTGTCCTTGGAAAAAGTAAAGGTTTAGCAACTGTTCAGAAGACTATTTTTTCCTTTAAATCACTACCCAGTAGGGTTGCCATAGTAAAGACTATGCCAGCTTTTCCATTCTAAACATTTTCAAAGGGATGAGAACTTGATTGTAAACACTCCTTCTGGGCCAACATGGTGTTTGTTGCTTGACAATGCTGCAAGGTGTGCACCATCGTGCAAGGAAGAAGAAAATGAAAGCTCAAATCATTCACAGTCCTGCACAAATCTGACCCTCCTCCTAAAAATCTGAAATCCCTGTTATTAATTATTATTAATCATATTATTTGTATTACTGTAGCATGCAGGAGCCCCAGTCATGGACCAAGAGCCTATTGTGCTAGGTGCTGTACAAACACAGACCATAAAGATGGTCCCTTACCCAAAGAGCTTACAATCTAGTCAGTGGGACTTTTCTGAGTGCACTGAATGCAAGATTTAGCCCCACGCAAGGACGGGACCAAGACCAGCAAGTTGTAAAAAAGGGGAAGACCTTGGAGAGAGTGGAGGACTGCATAAAAGTGAAAAATCAAGGGGAAAAAGGTCTCAAAAGAGGTTGGAAGGAAAGATGCTGTGTTCGTATCTCTTGACACTGGGCACTATGATTTTTAAAAGTATTTACTACCTAAAGATGTAGCTATGTGCCTAGTGGGATTTTGGAAAGCTCCTGTGTACCTAACTCCCATTAAAATTACACAACTCCTACTGCAATTTAGCCTGGCACTACCCCCCCAGGCATTGTGGTTGAGGAAGGGGACACTTTCTAACCAATTTGGACTCAGCACTGGCTCAGGAGCAGACCTTCAGATCTTGCATGTTTTTGTTTTGTTTTGTAACCTTGCCTATCTGCCACTCTCCCCGAAGGCTCTCTCTACACTCCACTTCTGTACTGTAGTATCTGTCCTCCTCCCTTCTCCCCACTGGTCCATTTCCCTTTCCGAGTTCCACTCACTGCTCTACACTTCCCACCAGCTCTACCTGTTCCTCTCCCCCTTTCCATCCCAATCTTCCTGCCTTTAGGTCCCACACCTGCAACCTCCTCCTCACCTCAGGTGACATTTGTCCCAAACTGGCTCTCCCTCCATCTCCATCTCCCACCTTGCTGGTGCCACCATTCCTAACTTCATGCCCATCCTCCTCCTACCTCCCCTCCACTACTCCCCGTCTCTTACTGTCTCTGGAACGTCTCTAAGAAGGTATTAGCCATCCACAATCTTTTCATAGCTCACTGCCTCCGGCTTCTGGTTCTCACAGAGCCATGGATTCCATCATCTGACACAGCCTCTGCAGCTGAACTCCCTTATGAGGCCTCTTCTTCTCTCACACCCTCTACTCTGGATCAGACATTGGTGGGGGTGCTGGGCTTCAACTCTCCTGTTCCTGCCATTTCCAACCCCTTCTTCCTCCCTCTTTCCTATCTTTCTCCTCTTTTGAACAGCACTGCATCTGACTCTTCTCTCCTCTCCCCCTCCCCATTGCTGTCTTCTACTGTCCACCCAACTCCACCCCATCAGACTTCCTCTCTGAGTTCAACCCTTAGTTCTCTCGCTCTTCCTCTTCTCACAGTCACCCATATTCATCTTTATTCAGCTTCTGTGTTGATAACCCATCAGCGGCAAGTTTCCTCATTTGCACCTCTTCATTCCAAGAGCCCTGGTTCAACTCTTCCACTCAGCAAAAGGCCCATTCACATGACATCCTCATCCCAATCGTTGCTATCTCGTTGATTTCTCTGTTGCTAAATTCTCCCTTCCTGGGCATCAGCTGGTGTGGGGGGGTGTTATTTAGGGGCCAGCAGGCCTAGTAGGTGGGCCATAGCTAAATGGTTTTCAAAGTCCTGCGGTCCTTGTCAGACAATCTGGGGACCTGGTGGCCAAATTGAAACTACAGGAGAATTGGGGTTGGAGGTAGAATAAACAAACTATCAAGAACTGCAGTTCTGAGCCCGGATGGTGATCTCATTTACACTAGTTTCACACCAGCATAACTTCAAAGACTCAGCAGATTCACTCCTGATTTACATTTGTGTCATTGAGATCAGAATTAGGTCCTTTGTTTTCAATTTAGTTACTATCTTTGGTTTCTTTATTGTACATGTCATTATTAGTTTTATTGCTTGAGTTATCATTTGACATTATTGTTTTTTTATTATTGGTTTTACAGTAGCACCTAGGAATCTCCGTGGGGCACTGTCGTTATGCTTGGCGCTGTACAAACAATGGGGCTGGTCTACACCAGGAGATGTACACAAGCTACATAATGTAGCCTTCACTGCAAAGTATGGGTGTGATTTTACATCAAGGTAACATGTATCTGTCCCTTTTTCCACTGGGATTTTACAGTGAGGTCCTAACTCGTTATCGCTGTGTCTCAGTAAAAATCACTCCTCTGTTAGCAATGCAGACAAACTTTTAGTGTAAATGAGAATCAGGTTCAATGTGCTTACTTTATTACATGTTAACAATGCTTTTCTTTTTTTCAAAACTGTTGTTCATAGATAGTACAGGAGAGGATAGTTACTCTATACAGTATTTTTGTTTTAGTGAATGCTCTTCTGTTTACTCTTATCGTCCCCAATTCAGGAAAGCAGTTATATATATGCTTAAATTTAAGCATGTGGATAAGTGCTATCCTGAACAAAAAATTTTCCTGAACTAGGGACGTTAGCAGGAGGACCTTAATTTTTTTAACCTTCACTTTTTATGAATTTTCCTCATTATTTTAAATTATTTGATGAATGCTTTAAAACAATGATACTCAGCCCTCAGTAGTTCAGGAGCTAAACTAGCAATGGACATTACCTAAAAGAGCCACAGTAGTGTGCATTTGTTGTTTCATTTACTATAGTACTATATATTCATATTTAAACAGCATGACAGGGGAAATATTTAATTTATATCTATATATAAATATATATATATATTATTCTCACAACAAAATGACTGACCAAGTATTATTCTTTTATCAACTACAGTTGGTTAATAACAGAGTAAATGCATCCTGACTGGTTAATAACTTAGATCGGTTAATAATTCAATGATGCAGTGTTTTAATCTCATGTGCTGCAAAGAGACACAGAAGACACATTAAAGAGCCACTTGAGGCTCGCGGCCTTAGTCTGAATATTACTGCTTTAAAATAAGCATATTTTGGACTGTAGTTTGGTTGCTAACTGTTCATCGTGGTCGTTGCTTTGACTATTCATTTTCACAACTATCTATTTGCTGTGTGAGATTTGTCAAATGTACTGTCTCTTTTCCATAACTAGATGACTCCCAAACCCAAAGAGCTTTCACGCTGGTTCCCATGATTATTTCTGGTGTTGATATCATGTGAAGACATATTCACACAAATCTCGCTGTATAAATACTCACACAAGTATTTCACAACTCCTTCTGTTCTTTGGACTATCTTGTCAAGGAAATCCGTCACGTACTAACATTAAATAAATAAAGGGATCACAAATATCATTGCAGTGGTAATTTTATAGCATTCTTCCAGCTCTACTCCTAGTTATATGTCCCTGGATCACAGTGAACAATTTATCTACTTCCCTGGAACGTATGCTCTTCAGATAATACTTGTAGACAGTTATTAAGGACAGCTTAATTGTAATTTAGCCAAGCGATACGTATTAAGCTCTTTTAATCTTTGCTCATAAATCATTTGCTCTGGTCCTTTAATCATTTATGTTGCTTTCTCTGAATACCATCAAATTTGTCTACAACTACAACTGAAGCACTGACAGCTG
This sequence comes from Mesoclemmys tuberculata, assembly GCA_007922155.1. NCBI lineage: Eukaryota > Metazoa > Chordata > Testudines > Chelidae > Mesoclemmys > Mesoclemmys tuberculata. The sequence continues at coordinate 1,934,568 of ML675641.1, forward strand.
TAGCTTATATTATACATTCTTACCAGTGTCATCCAGAGAAAAGGACAATCTCCACATCATGAGTAATTGCCCTTGCTTTCTTTAGTCTTTACGGTAGCAATAAGCCTCTCTACAAAGTCATGCGGGTTAATTGTAACAACACTGTGTGGTCAGGAATTGGGATTTTGCAACATTAAACATTAACACACTCTCCCAGCAATACAGCACTAATCATAAGCTTTGAAAAGTCCCAACTACCAATCCCAAAAAGTTCATTGTACTAAGACTGCACAATCATTTTCTCCTGTGGAATAGAAAGAATCAAGACTTATTCTCAGAAAAGACATTGCCAGAATGTACTGAAGAAAATTAAAGGACTGTTTAAACTCTTCACCTTTTCTAAACTCTTTGCTTTTCTAAATGTTGACAGGCTATTCTTTATTCACAGAGATTGCGTTAATGTAGCATGACAACTCTAGTCATAGTGAGGGTAAGTTGGTTTTAACAGCTGAGTGTTGAACAAGTCAGGGGAGAAAAGCCTTAGCCCATAATTAACGGAGATAGAATTCTTTGCTGCAATAGCAGCCCTGGAACACTTCACACCTTAAATTTAAACAAATGCTTGCCACTTTTGTCATAAATCAACGAAGGCTGTAATTTTCTATCTCGTAGCTTGATCTTTCTGTACGTTTGCCAATATTGTTCTTGAGACCTTAGGAATTTGACATTTTAGTGCTACATAAGCCTGGCACCTGGTATCTTGCAAACCCTTTCCTCTCTCACCAACACAAAGAGATGTTCTTCTTTCCATGGCAGTAGCTTTGGAGCAGACCAAACTGTCTGTTTCTCTTTGCTTTAAAGAAAAATCTTTCTACGTTTTTTTTATCTTTTTTTTTCAAGAATAATTAATTGATTTGGCAGTGTATACAACACAAAGCAATACATGATCCCTGCCGCCTGTGTTTATTATCTAGATCAGGGTGGGCAAACTCTGCCTCATGAGCCACATGAGGCTCTTTTACAGTTAAAGTACGCTCATGGAGCTCCCATCACCCCTCTCTGCCCCCCCTTTGCCACCTACCAGACTGCAAGAAACTTGGCGCTTCTGCACTGCAGCAGGATTGTGGGGCTAGAGGAGTCTGCTCAGTGGGGAGGAGAGTCTCGAGGGTTAGCAAGTTTGGCCATCCCTGATCTAGATGAATGGCCAAAACTGTACCAACATTAACTGCCTTGGATGCTTGGAGCAAGAAGGAACACTTTGGAGAACTTGTCTCCTTAATGATATCTCTCACCATCAAGGTCTCCTGCCAGCAGATTGTTAACTCAGTCTGTAGCCTTGGGGGAGGTGGTTTAGACTTGTCAGTATTATTGGATGCCCAAATAGTCTTATTAAAGCCCTGGGTATGGTGATCCAAGTATTCATGGCCTTTGCGCTTGATTATTGCTACTCATTGTATACCTACAAATGAAGCACATATCCTAAAAATTTCTAGCTGGCAAAAAATGCAGCAGTCCTTCTGCTCAACAACACAGATAACTGTGAAGTGATCACCTCAGTGTTCACCTCTCTGCATTGGCTCCTCATAGAATATGAAGTCTAGTTCAAGGTTTCTGTTCTGATATTCAAAGGCTTCCATTGGATTGGTCCTAGCTATAGCAAACATCAATTCTTCTATGACCTCCCATGGCAGCTGCATTCCATAAGAGTAATGAAATGGTTCACCAGTAAAGAGATGATCTTGAGAACAGAAAACAAACTCTCACAGGACCCTGGACCTAGCCTATGTGACACATTCTTGCAACAGATAAGAATAACCACAGAATGGGTAACCACATTCCCATATGACCACATTCAGAACTAAAAGGCCAGTCCAATTCCCATTGCCACACCCTGTAAATGAAAAAGTGAGACAGATTTTTATTGTTGTTTCTATTTTAAATACTTGGGAGGTGCTCTGATGGGGGCTATCTATGTACCTTGATGATCACAAGGTGTTTATCACAGAACACTGTAATTTTTTCTTAACACTCAGATAAGGGAAATCCAAGTTTAGGAAGGTTAAAATTTGTCAGATGCTGAAAAAGTATATTATCAAGGAGTGGCCTGAATGAAAACAGGATTGTTGTTTGTGCATCAGGCTTGGGAAGGAGTTTCCAGTTGTAAAGGTAGCACAGAAGAGAGCATGAAAATAGGAGTGGGAAAAGGCTAGAGACTGGCATTTGAGATCAAAGGGAAGTAGAAGGAAGAGGAGTAGGCAAAGCAGAGTTGTACAGGGTTTCAGAGGCAAGGACAAGATGCTTGAATTTGGTGTGAAAGATGGAAGGAAGCTAGTGAAAGAACTTCAATCCAGTCTTTTTATTCATGGGTTCTTGATCAAGCAACTTTCACAATCACTAAATTCACACTCAACTCACTCTCAGAACAATACAGCAATGAAATAGAAGTCATCGAGCTGCTACAGCACTCTAGGATAACCAGACGTCCCAATTTTATGGGGACAGTCCCATTATTCGAGGCTTTGTCTTATACAGGGGCCTATTACCCCTCACCCTGTCCTGATATTTCATACTTGCTATCTAGTCACCCTTCAGCACTCAGATAATATGGAGAAGTAGACCTTATAAATAGAAGACTGAAATAAGAAATGGGTTGTGTTTCTTTTTTTTTCACCTTTCCTTTTATCTTAGTGCTGAAAAGAAATTTTCTTAGTTGGAAAGGTTCTGTGATATTGGCCAACTTCCATTAAATCATTGGTATATCAATAACATCATCAGCTGTTCCATATAGATAATAAAATGCCTCTGCCAAACAGAGATGTCATTCCCATTTTACAGTTTACATATCGTTTTCTTGTACTCTGCTGAATTAGCTATTGTTGATCCCTTGGGGTTCAATGGATAGTGATTTGTTCTTTCTTTCAATGTTATGCATTTGGCTGGAATAATACTAGTGATGTCCTTACATTGCTGAATGTATGACCTAACACTTCCCAGCAAAGTAAAATGAAATAGTTTATTTATGTGAGTAAACCAGAAATAACAACTTCTTTCTAGTAATTTATCAAGTGTTTTCTAACACACTGTAGAGACTTACACAAATCACTCATTAAATATATTCCATTTCATAAGTGATTGATAGCAAGTAGCTCTAACAAACATTCAGTATCTTATAATCACTTATAAACAAAACACAACCTGTCTTCCATCATCCCCGCTGTGTGCCCTGCCCACTGAAGTCATTGGGATTCTACCACACACACAGTCCCCTATATTAGATCTTCTCCACATTTCATTCTCCCTAACTGTCCCAAAAATTCATCACAAAACTTTATTTTCAAAAATATGTAGCTGTCTTTCCTCCTTTTTAATAACTGCCCAGGTCTCTGAATCCTTATAAAACAATAGCTCTTATAATGGTCTTGTATATTTGAAGCCTGCTCTTTCACAGTAGATGTTTGAAACTGAAAATGGGTTGCAGAGAAAACTAATGAGCATTCCCATTATCAGACTGTTACTTACAAGCCAAATCCACAGTCCTTTCTCACTGTTTCTACAGGCCCCAGTTCAGAAAAGCATGTAAGCACATTCTTAAATCCATTCCTATTCAGGAAAGCACTTAAACAGATGCTTAATTTAAGCATGTACTTAAATCCCATTAATCTCAAAAGATAAAGTGAAGTATGTGCTTAAACATTCTTTCTGAACAGTGATGCTTTCCTGAAGGAGTTGGGGGGGCTATCGTCAGTATTAGGAGTGTCAAACATACGGCCAGCGTGCTGGATCAGCCTGCATAATGTATTTATGTGGCCAGCATGGCATACTCAGATTACGCATAAACTAAGATTCCATTTAAAAAAAGGTTTCTAGCCCTCATAACTGCAGAGAGAACCTTTCAGATGGGAAGTGAACACACTGATGTCATGTTGTCTGCCCAAGTCTACAGACAGCCTTTAGCAATATCTCAGAAGTGCAAAATGCCCTGTTCCCTCCTAATCTACTTTGGTTGCTAATTCTAAAACCCAATAATGACACTTAATTGTCAGCATTAATTTATTCCATTAATAATCAGTTTTGTGGACGGAACAGAATGATGGGGTGAGAGTGAAGCCCTCAAAGATTAGGAATTGGGAATTGCTGTAGGAAAAGACATATGAAGGGGAAAACAGAGGACACACAAAGACCGATAAAAGAGTCAGAGCAACAGCAGCTGGAAGATGGAGGAGGAAGAGAAGCCAACCTCATGCTCTCTCATCTATTTTTGTATAGATTATTTTACAGTCTATAGCAGACTGCTTTTATTCAACCTACTATTAATAAACCACGACAGGTTTCTCACAATAGCATCATTATTTTCAAAATGGGGAAATTATTTTTAAATCTGGCCTCTCTCATAATGCCCTTCTCTTGCAGTCAGAGCTCAGACACAGACAGGACTGAATCCAAGCATGTTATCTATTTAAACTTGGGTAAGTAAAAAAAGAAAAATGTCTTCACCATGAAAAATGAATGTAATATACAGTATGTCTGGTTCTGAGCATCTTGATTAACTTGTTTCTCGGGGTTTATACTGCAAAATCACATTTTTATTTAGTTCTTTTTGTATTTTTGCCAATGTTTAGCAAGTGTTTTTCAAAAGAAACTCTAGAATCGCTATTAATAGGAGAAGAAACATCCATGTATGTGCCTTCCAGGCTTATTTATGGAAGACGGTGAGAAGGCCTGCTTGCAGATAAAAAGACACCACTAGCAAACTCATCCTTTAGCCTTCAGAAAAATCTGATTTATCAGCAGTCACATAAAAATATTTAGGAGAAACTTATACTACTGTAAATTGATTGCAACCAGTTGCATCCTCCCTGTCCCTGCTTCCACTATCATCCCGGATCCTACTTCTTCCGACAGCAAGTTAATCAGAGTGACTCATGACTGTATTGTCAGAAATCACACAATTACTTTAGTGTAGATTTACTCAAGAAATGAGCCCCTCATTAAAAATGTATAAGGCTCTAAAAATATGACAGAGAACATTGCTAACAATTTTATGCGGGATGTCAGTTTGATATGGCATGAAATGGCCTTGTAAAAGAAGATTCACTGCTGATTGGTTTCAGACATCTTTTTACCAGAAGGTTTGTGAATAGTGCTGTATGTGACACTGCTGTACGGTGCCCTTGCAGCTTTTCATTCTTATTCTTCGCTTGATTTGAAATAAGATGACAGCAATAACTCTACAATGCGGAAGAATAACAGTCAAATGGGAGCAATCTATAGTGCACATACAATGAACTAAAATGATGTGAACTCATCTCTTTTAGTGGTGTACCAAACTTTCAGAGCCAATGTGGAAATGTGAAGATAACTGGGGTTTGACACTTCACACAGATCCTTTGGATGCTGATTATTTATCTATCCTTGGTTTCCTTGTTAGGTTTTATTTGTTGTTTTTTTTCTTTTCAAGTGTCTTTCCGAATCTTTTCATTTGATATTTGGGATGGGGAATATTTTACTGTCATGCTGCGCAGCCTGGATTTTTGCAGGGAGTTTATGGTTGCCTGATGGAGAGAGCCTTTTATCTTGTGCTGCTTCCTTCACACTCAGCCCACGTCATTAGTGCCAGTAAGTTATTACCATTTTTCAGCTGAACAAAGGCCTTTGAGAAATGAGTTGGTGGTCTCAGTTCAGTTATTAGCAGACAGCCATCTTCATCAGAAGAACCCCGTCCCATTTAGCACTAATGCTCACTTTTGTTGGCAATCTCAGCAGAAGGGCCAAGCACTTGATTGGCAAAATACTAAATTATATCCCTGGAGATGATCTTCTCAGGCCAGAGATTAAACATACACATACACATGTTTCTATGGATGTTTATGGAAACATAAACATACACATGTTTCTATAGATTTAGCAGCAGATTTCATGCTCCATGGAAGTCAGCTCTGCTCTTTTCTCAGCATCTCCTCTCACAAACTATTGCAACAACCAACAACCCTTCCTCCCCTTGTCTTAAGTATCAGCCACGTATTGTCTTACCCTTTATTGTGAAATTAACAGAAGATGCATGAAGCTGGCAACCCAGTACTATGCTACTTCAAATGGTAAGGGAGGTAATTATATAAAAATTGCCTAAAGAGGTACCAGACCTGTAAGGAGTTCTGGATAATCAGTCTGCATGGAACTTCATTATCAATGGCAATCTCCATGAAATGGCTCTTTGAAGGATCAGGGCCTAAAACACCTCTCATTGTTTCAATTAATGAGGCTATTGCATGTCTCAGTGGAAGGCAGGCATTTTAGAGAGAATTCTCAATGACTTACCAACACCTCTCCATTTCGTCTCGGCTAGCTATCAAAGTAACATGATTGTACATGGATTTGTGTGTTGTTCCTACAACACTTTAACATTTACAGCACTATATGAGTTGTTATTAGGGATTGCTTAGTGTTAGATGTATATGATCCAATGTTTGTACACTACTTTGAAAACGTAAAATACTACATGAATTATGGTTCATTGTTATTGGGATACTTGCAGTTAAACGTATGTGTGGATGATTGACATGCTCTACTGAATCTTCATTTTTACTGGAAATCCTCCATATAGGTAACAGCAGATGGAACATTAGGAAATGTGACAATATGTTCATATGCTCTTATCATATGGTTATGACACTCCACCTAGATTGAGGAGGCCTGGGGTTTCTTTCAGACTCTGCTATTCACTCCCCTGTGTGACTTTGTACATGTCACATAAAACAAGTCTCATATTTTTTATGCCTAACTTGACATACCTATACCTTGATTTTCAGAAGTGAATAGCACCAGCAGCTGCCATTGACTTCAGTTGTAGATGTGGACACTCAGCAATTTGGAAAATCAGGCTCAGGTTATCTCACTTTGAAAATTTGTCCCTCTGTCTCTTTATGTCTCATTTGCCCCACCTGTAAAATGAAGATAACAGCACTTACCCAAGCTTGTGTTATGCAATGCTAAGTATTGCATGTGATTAGTGTTGTTACCGATAGGTAGGTTTGAGGTTAAAGCACAATGTTAAAATACAGTGAGAACACCTTAGGGGGAGAACACCTTCTTTTGATTATGTACAGTTTGATCCATTTCCCCAGGCAGTCAGCAGAGGTTTGGTCATTGTTTTCACTGGCCCTGTACAAATCCTGGTGTGTAAACTACTATTCATGTTACAGCCTTTACCATGGAAATTGCTTTTGTCTGCAAGTAGCAGCTGGAAAGACTTTGGCTTCAGAGCTTCATGTGCAAGCATTGCCACAACAGATTCTGCACCTGCTGATGTGATTTTACTGCCTTGAAATCCTTTGCAGCTGAAGCCTTAGATGTTAAGGCAGGAGTACTTTTCTGATTCCTATATAACCATTGCTCATTGGCAAATTGTGACACTGAAGGCTAGCCTCTGAAATGTTTGTTTAGTCTAACCACATTGAAGTAATAGGCAGATGGATGGGATTTTTCTCCTTTTTTTTACAAAAGTTTCCAAATTATGCTATACACAGAGGGAAAGAACATGTGATTGTTTGCATGATACCGGTATTTTTAAATGGAACTCGAAAGAATGTACACTGAGGAGCAGGTAGAAAGCAAGTGAGGAAATTAATTCCAGTCTCCTGCTTCTAAGTGGATCACTTTTAGGATTTAGGAAGAATGACACCTAGGGTTGCACCCGCCCTCTGCCCTACCTCTTCCCCCAAGGACCTACCATGCTCCAGCTCTTCCCCCCAAGGCCCTACTCCTCTCTTCCCCTCCCCTGTCACTTGTTGGGTCATCTCAAGGAGCCTGCCTTCAGATAGAAGGTGGACCCAGCTGAGCAGGGGTTGGTGTAGGTTATTGACCCAGTGCCTCAACCCGTGCTGGAGTAACTGGACTTTGGTTCAGATGCCATTTAGGGTTGCCAGGTCCCCAAAAAACAGGCACCTGACATCCTTAAATGGCACTTAGACACAGACACCAAGAACTGGACTGTCCAGATAAAAATTGGATGAGTGGCCACCCTAACGTCACCGCATCTCCCTTGCCTATATACAGTGTAACCCCCAATTGGCATTTGCTGGCTCCTGAAGCTCCAGACTGAGCCTGTAAAAGCTCCTACCAAAAGGATGACAACTTTGAGGGCTATTTACTTTACTGTTCCCTGTCTACGGGCCTTCACATCCCTCACCACCTGGTAGTAATCATGATTTTCTCAAGGGGCACCATGGCATAATAAGGCATCATCTTGGGTGGAGCTACCAGACTCCTGAAGAGAACCTAAAACTTGACCCATGCCAGGAGAGAAGTTGCTTTGTTTACATCAGACTCTGAACAAGTAACTATTAAAGTGGCTTTTGATCTCTTTATTTCATAGTAAAGTATCTCCGAAACCCTTTCCCCAGGGCCCTTCTTGCCATGCCTCTTGCTAGAAATTTAAAGAAACAGGCCATGCATCTTTCTATCTCCCTTTCCTTTATTTTCCTTTTCCCTTTACTTTGTGTATAAACCAGCAAGAATTAATACATAACAAATTATAGATCAAGATGAGCCACGGCTTTCAGCTATTTCCTGAACCATGTTTCCATTGCTTTCTTGCTGGGTTTCTAGCTCTCACTGTGCTGTTTGTTTCACTGCCTGTCTAGCCTCAGCTCTGTGTGGCTCGAAAGCTTGTCTCTCTCGCAAACAGAAGTTGGTCCAATAAAAGATATAATCTCACCCACCCCTTGTCTCTCAGAGTAAGTTCAGACATTAATTGATAGTTCTGTTTAAATCTTTGGAGGAGGAAGGCAACAGGGAGGGAGAAGTGGATAATTTCCCTCCGCAGAGATATGAGAGGCAATTTTGTTCCTGGGCCAGCAGAGGTTGGGGGAGATACAGATTCTCCCCCTCCTGACTGGAGATGAGAAGAGGTCTAGAGGAAACTGGGAGTTGGGAAGTTTAATGGTGGATAAAGACAGTCTTCAGGCTGTGAATTTCTCAAGCACTAAAATAGACACACAAAGAATTTCTGATGTTACTTGAATGTTCCTTTTCAGTAGAACTGCTTTGCCCTAGAAACTCCACCACTTTATCATATAAAAGGCCGGATGTTCAGCTTTAAAAATATTGTAACCATGAGTATCAAGGGGACGTAATGCAGGCAAAGGGAGAGCTTTCAACTTATCAAAGGTATTCTGACAAAGAACTTTTACAAATTCTTACAAAGTCGGTCATTAACACATTCAGTGTGGACATTTTTAACCCTTACAATGTGTACATCCTCAGCTAGATCAACTATTTTTCATTACTTTAATATATTTGTAAGGCCTTTTAGAAATCTTTCCTAGCACTTTTTTGGGGAAATTGCCCAGTTTTTCACACACAAATTTAAGCCTAAAAATGATTACTTTTTTTTGGCTTGCAATACCTTTGAAAAACTAGTTCAGACTATTTTTTGTTGGAAAAATCTGAAAACAAGACTGCTGGATATTTTGCTCCCTTCTCTTTGCAGAAAATTAGTTTTTAATATGAATGAGTATCTTTTGATACACTTTTTCCTAATATTATTTTCGCACAGCTGAGATTCTAGCTTTTCATAAGTGGCTGTTGTGTAGAGCTGAGTGAATAATTCTTATCAAATAATTTATTTTGATGGATTTAGACTCTTGTATTCACAAATTGTCCACAAGCAGTTGGATTTTCTCACATATATTGATTTGAAATTGTTCTCCAAAAAATATTCTCCAAATATTATTCTGGAAATCATTTTTGATCTGTAGGATTGTACAGGAACAGCTGGTTATATATGATATTCAAAATTTTAGCTGTATCGGTTAGTTTAGATTGGATTTGTTAGGTCACATAATGTTATTTCTGTTTCCAGACTGGATGAAAGCAGATCTTAAAATACTGGTGTTTGAGTTTTAAAATGTCCTGCTGTGAATATTCTTTACTGTTAACTTAGGGTTAATGTGACTTGCAATTGTACTAGCAATTAAAGGCTCAGGCCATGTACTTCTGTTCCTGGGTCTTGGCCCTGTCTGAAATGGTGTACTGGGAAGGAGGAGTTTTTAGTCCCAGAGAGTGGTTGGGAATTGTTGGCTGGAAGCAATATATGCTAGGGGAAGGATTAAGTGTGTTAGAGTTCCCTTTTTATTCACTGTGAAGAGAGATCTGGGGAAAGAAGTCAGACCTATTGCTGAGGCCTGGACCAGAACCACAACAGGGCTTCCTGCAGATAGGGAGCCTACAAAGGACTATGCTGTGCTGAAATACCTGGAGGAAGGGCTGGGGAGCAGACCTAAGGGGCAAGTGTAAGAAATAGCCCTGGGAGGGGAAACATAGGAGAGACAGTTCAGTTTGGAGCAGACAGCTGCTTCAATATTTGAGGTCCCAGGCATAGTCCCATTGTAGAAGATAGGCACAGACACTCCTGTGGCACTGAAGAGCTGTTTAGAAGTGGATAGTGATAATCTGCAACCAAGGGGTGAAGGTTGACCAGATCCTAACAAGAGGCCAATGGCCCAAGGAGAGTCTAAGGCTTGTTAAATTGAAGGCTTTTTGTATTTGGTCTTTCCTTTATACTGGAATGCAAGGACATAATTGGCTTGGCTGCAGTGGTAAGCTACACTGACGGCAAGGAGGCAAAACTGAGGCAACTGATGCCTGTGATGGCAGACCAGGTAACACTGGCAGACAGTTTTGACAATTCGACTAAGAGCTGGCTCAGCCCCAAGTAAGTGGCAGCATGTTGCTATGCTGCCCTCGGAAAGAACAGGGACTCAGAACCCCTGTACTTGCTCTACTCATGGAGTGCAGTGCTGGAGTTGGGCCTATGCTCCCCACCAGAGATGACCTTGACCTAAGACCCAGGTAGGATGTTGCTTGGCCCCAAAAGACAATGGGGAGGCCTTACTGCCTTGTGTGGATAAGCAAAATGAGAGCACAATCTAGTCCATAATCTGCACTGTTTCTGTAAACATCCCTGCCATGGAACCCAACTCACAAACAAAACCATAGGCAACGGGTGTCAGTTTTTTCATCTGAATGGATATTTATGGAAAGTTTTTGAGGTTGTCAACCAGCTCTGCTACTGTACGTGTGCAGTATTAGGTCTCTTTAATGTTTTATTTAAGGCAGTAACCTAGCAATCGTAAAGGAACACTAGAATTACTGCTGGTTTTTATTTTATTTATACGATGGTAATACCCAAAACACGCTCAGTGTTTTTTCTACTACACAGGAAAACACAGAGAGAGCTCTGGAGAGCATAAAACATCAATGTAACAAGGTTCATCTGACACTGACTTACTTTGTCGTGGTGCTGTTCTTCTTATTATGTATTTATTACTTTCTTCGTTTATTTGCGTTGAGCCTGTCACTCCCCTGGCGATGTGTCTTTAAAGATTAGAGAAGAATGATAGTCCAGTTGGGCACTCACTTGAGAGTTGTAGGACTCAGGTTCAATTCTCTGCTCTTTCAGAGATAGCCTTGGACACATCACCTAGTCTTTCAGTTCCTCAGTTTCCCATCTGCCCCCTGGGAATAATAGCATTTCCCTACTTTGCCGGGCTGTGATAATATATACATTAAAGACTGAAATGATCAGACAGTGAGGTGTTAGGAGGTTATCTGAGTACTTTAGATAGACGATTCAGGTACCTCCATGTACGATTTGAGGCTGCTTATGGTCTGCAGACATTTGCACAGTGATTTGTCAACGTCGATATTTGGGAGCTGTTACTGAAAGTCTCTTTGTGCTGCTGTTTCATACAGACCCGGGCAGGGGTGTTTCCTGTGGAGGAGATGGAGCATGAGCCTGGTAGATTGTGTCCTGTAACCTGCAGCTGATGCATGGCTCACTAGGGTCATAGTTATCTGGGCATAGTTTAGAGGAGTGAGAGCTTGGAGCTGGGTGTGCCCATTTTCAATAAAGATTGTTGTTTTACTGTTAGACGACAGTTGTGGAATAACTTGCTTCCAGTTTTCTATATCATGCATCCCTCATACATTAATGTTTCAGAGGAGATTTTTGCAGGGTTGAATTTAACAAACACTCCGGGAGGGATGTGGAGACAAATTCACAGCGTGGAACTCACCCTGAGGAGCAAACATGGCAAAGGGTCACTGAGACCAGCACTCCCAAGGTGGGGGAGGGTGGTGAAAAGGATGCCTACTCAAGTGGTTAAGGCACTAGTTTAGGACTTGAGACCTGGATTCTAATCCCTGCTCTGCTACAGATTTGCTGTGTGACCTGGGGCAGTCAGTTACCTCTCTGTGCTTCAGATCCCCATGTGAAAAGTGGGGATAATAGCATTTCTCTTCCTCACAATGGCATTGAGGACAAATGCATTAAAGATTGTGAGACACTGAAATAGGATGATATCATCTTATTACCCAAGAAAGAAAAAATCATAGAATCATAGAATATTAGAGTTGGAAGGGACCTCAGGAGGTCATCTAGTCCAACCCCCTGCTCAAAGCAGGACTATCCTCAGCTAAATCCTCCCAGCGAGGGTTTTGTCAAGCCGCAGCTTAAAAACCTCTAAAGATAGAGATGCCACCACTTCCCTAGGTAACTCATTCCAATGCTTCACCGCCCTCCTAGTGAAAAACTTTTTCCTAATGTCCAACCTAGACCTCCCCCACTGCAACTTGAGACCGTTGCCCCTTGTTCTGTCATCGGCCACCACTGAAAACAGCCTAGCTCCATCTTCCCTGGAACCCCCTTTCAGGTAGTTAAAGGCTGCTATCAAATCCCCTCTCAGTCTTCTCTTCTGCAGACTAAACAGGCCTAGTTCTTTCAGCCTCTCCTCATAAGTCTTGTGCTCCAGTCCCCTAATCATTTTTGTTGCCCTCCGCTGGACTCTCTCCAACTTGTCCACATACTATTCGTAGTGGGAGACCCGAAGCTGGACACAATACTCCAAATGCAGCCTCACCAATGCCGACTAGAGGGGAATAATCACTTCCCGCGATCTGCTGGCAATACTCTTACTAATGCAGCCCAATATGCCATTAGCTTTCTTGGCAACCTAGGCACACTGCTGACACATCTCCAGCTTCTTATCCACTGTAACCCCCAGATCCTTTTCTGCAGAACTGCTGCCTAGCTCATCGGTCCCCAGTCTGTAGCTGTGCATGGGATTCTTCCATCCTAAGCGCAGGACTCTGCACTTGTCCTTGTTGAACCTCAGCAGATTTCTTTTGGCCAAATCCTCCAATTTGTTTAGGACTTCTGTATCCTATCCCTCCCTTCCTGGGTATATACCACTCCCTAGTTTAGTGTCATCTGCAAACTTGTTGAGGGTGCAATTTACCCCCTCTTCCAGATCATTAATGAAGACGTTGAACAAAACCGGCCTCAGGACCGACCCCTGGGGCACTCCACTTGTTACCGGCTGCCAGCTAAGCATGGAGCCATTGATCGCTACTCGTTGAGCCCTTTGCTCTAGCCGATTCTCTATCCATTTTGTTGTCCATTCATCCAACCCATACTTTTTTAACTTGCTGATCAGAATACTGTGGGAGACGGTATCAAAAGCTTTGCTAAAATCAAGGTATATCATGTCCACTGCTTTCCCCTCATCCACAGAACCAGTCACCTCTTCATAGAAAGCAATCAGGTTGGTCAGGCATGACTTGCCCTTGGTGAATCCATGTTGACTGTTCCTGATCACCTTCCTCTCTTCCAAGTGCCTTTAAAATGGTTTCCTTGAGGACCTGCTCCATGATTTTGCCAGGGATTGAGGTGAGGCTGACCAGCCTATAGTTCCCTGGCTCCTCTTTCTTCCCTTTCTTGAAGATGGGCACTATATTTGCCTTTTTCCAGTTATCTGGGACCTCCCCCTGTTGCCACGAGCTTTCAAAGATAATAGCCAATGGCTCTGAAATCACATCAGCTAATTCCCTCGGGTACATTGCATCTGGCCCCATGCACTTGTGTATATTCAATCTTTCTAAATAGTCCTGGACCTGTTCCTTCAGTACTGCAGGATGTTCACCTCCTCCCCATTCTGTGCCGCCCAGTGCAGTAGTCTGGGAGCTGACATTGTCTGTGAAGACAGAGGCAAAAGAGGCATTGCGTACCTCAGCTTTCTCCACATCCTCTGTCACTGGGCCCCTTACAGAATGGGGAAGGCTACCTACACTTTACTTAATCTTCCTCTTGTTGCTAACATACCTGTAGAAACCCTTCTTTTCCCCTTCACGTCCCTTGTTAGCTGCAACTCCAACTGCGGTTTGGCCTTCCTGATTTCATTCCTACATGTTTAGGGAGGATTATAAAAATACTGCTCAGTCATCTGACCAAGCTTCCACTTCTTGCAAGCTTCTTTTTTGTGTTTTAAGCTCACCAGTGACTTCTTTGTTAAACCAAGCTGGTCACCTACCACACTTGCTATTCTTTTTGCACATTGGGATGGTTTGTTCCTGTGCCCTCAATAAGGTTTCTTTAAAATACAGCCAGCCTCTTGGATTCTTTTCGCCTTCATATTAGCCTCCCCGGGGATCCTGCCCATCAGCTCCTTGAGGGAGTCAGTCTGCTTTTCTGAAGTCCATGGTCCATATCCTGCTGTTCTCTTTGCTTAAGAAAAACAACCTTTTTTTCTCAGTGGTGTTTCCTATCCTACATTGCGAGTGTCTACTAAATTATTTTAGAAGAACTGAGCCCAAAAAGCCATCCTTTTTGTTCATCTAATATTTTTATAGGAATTCAGAAGTTGTCCATAAGACCTGCTGAATTGTATATTTTCCTGCAATAAGGACAACTAGAGTAAGAAATCCAAATATGCCACCACAGTATGTGTAAAGCTAAATGGTCATGCTGTAGAGTTCCTTGTTTTGTATATCAAATGTACATCCGAAGAATCATTATAGCCAGTATTTTCTAAATTTGCACTACTCCTGGATCCTAAAATAGCCCCACTTATCTCCGGTACATTTTTGACTAAAACAATTCTTTCCCTGGCTTGCCAGTTGGAGGAAATCTGATTTTTAGAGGGAAAAGGTTCATGGAGCCATGATCTCTGCAATCAAAGATGTCAAAGGTCATATTCATCAGGACACATGCAAGCACAGGACTAGAAGTCTCCTTTTTATAAATCCACAAATTGAAGGTGTGGTGTGTGGTTTTTTTTTTTTTTTCTTCAAATGTCCTATATCCTTGCAGTACTTCACGTCAAACTCAGAGGGGCACAGGATCCCTCCTGACATGCCACGTCACGGAAGTTAGCAACAGAACTTTTCACAGGAGAAATGAAAACAGTATGCTTTGTAATGGATTATTTCAGTCATTACTTGTAGCTGAAGGGTAGATCTGTCACTGCTCCATGCTCTATATCACAGCAGGGATGAAAGTCATGGGCTTGTGGCCTCCTTACTCAGAGCTGACACAGGGCAAGCCCCGGGGCTGCCCTAACATGCATCCGTTTGCAAGAGACCCTTTAGGCTGCTCTAGGGGGCAAAGATTCACAAGAATGCTTGATTACCTGAGCCACACCTGCTTCTCCCCCCAGCCCCAGACTCTCAACTCTTATGCATTTTCCTTCTCCCCTTGGAGGCCCCTTACTATGATCAGGAAAGGTGAATTTCCCCCCCCCCATCCCTTTGCTCATTGATGCCTGTTCTGCTTCTGTAGCAAAGGGCTCAGAACAGAAGAGGATCCTGATTCTGCTAACTGCATTGAGGAGATACTAGCAGCCCCGGCCCTTGCTGGTAGGAAACCAAAAGTGACATCTTGGTCCCACCGAAATCATGAGTGTTTCTGTTCTAGTATAACTTTGGGATAGATGATAAAGCTTTCCAAAGCACCTAAACACCTTTGAATATCTGAGCCATAGATGGAATCATAGAATATTAAAGTTGGAAGGGACCTCAGGAGGTCATCTAGTCCAACCCCCTGCTCAAAGCAGGACTACCCTCAGCTAAATCATCCTGGAGAGGGTTTTGTCAAGCTGCAGCTTAAAAACCTCTAAAGAGGGAGATGCCACCACCTCCCTAGGTAACCCATTCCAGTGCTTCACCACCCTCCTAGTGAAAAACTTTTTCCTAATATCCAACCTAGACTCCAACACTGCAACTTGACATCATTGCTCCTTCTTCTGTCATTGACTAACATTGAGAACAGCCTAGCTCCATCCTCCCTGGAACCCCCTTTCAGGTAGTTAAAGGCTGCTATCAAATCCCCCCTCATTCTTCTCTTCTGCAGACTAAACAGGCCTAGTTCTTTCAGCCTCTCCTCATAAGTCTTGTGCTCCAGTCCCCTAATCATTTTTGTTGCCCTCCGCTGGACTCTTTCCAACTGTCCACATCCTTTTTGTAGAGGGGGGCCAAAACTGGACACAATACTCCAAATGTGGCCTCATCAATGCCAAATAGAGGGGAATAATCACTTCCCGCGATCTGCTGGCAATGCTCTTACTAATGCAGCCCAATATGCCATTAGCCTTCTTGTCAACCAGGGCACACTGCTGACTCATATCCAGTTTCTTATCCACTGTAACCCCCAGATCCTTTTCTGCAGAACTGCTGCCTCGCTCATTGGTCCCCAGTCTGTAGCTGGCATCTGATGCATCCTAGAGTCATATTAGCCTTTTTCACTGCCACATCATATTGGCAGCTCATAGTCATCCTCTTATCAACCAGTCTACCCAGTTTTTTTCTTCCTCTGTTGATTCTGATGGACACATCTTTTTGTTAGTCACTAAATACATGATCTTGTACTTTGCAGTATTAAATTTCATCCCATTTTTATTACTACAGTTTACAAGGTCATCCAGATCTTCTTGTATGATATTCCAGTATTCCTCCATATTGGTAATATCTTCCAACTTTTTGTCATCCACTAATTTTATTAGTACACTCCTACTTTTTGTGCCAAGGTCATTCATAGAAATGTTAAATAAGATTGGTCCTAAAACCAATCCCTGAGGAATTCCACTAATAACCTCCCTCCAGCCTGACTATTCATCTTTCAGTCTGACCCTATCTTCCAAATCCACTCTAAAAAGCAAACAAACATTGATGTCTAGAAAACATGAATAAATCACCAAAAAGTCAGAGAAATTTGGATTTAGAAGCTTCAGACCACTATAATATCACTTCATTATACTCTTTACTTGTTCTAAATACATTGCTCCAAAATCCTTCTAGCTACAGCTCTGCTGACTGCAATGGAATTCCAGCATGAATGCATTTAGGCCATTACAACAAAACCAATGAGCCAAGCTTGAACCAAAGATAGATGGTGAGCAATCCATTGTTGTCTGGGGATTTGATGTATGAGTTATTTGTTTCTTGATACAGGATGACCTCAGTTACCTGATAATGGTGGGCCTTGACTTCTTAATAGAGCTGATGAAATACACATAAAGACACTGGAATACGTAGCTTGCATTAATCTATACAAATACAGGAAAGAATCATTATCTTCTATAGCCTTTCCTTATGATAGAAGTAGTTTCTTTTTCTATTGAATTCTTAGCAGTGCCACATGAAGATTTGTCTATGTGGTGTGTGATTTTTTTTTTTTTTGCATAGTCTCTGTTTGCAATCCTGAAGAATTACAAGCCTGTGCAAGATGGCGAGATAACAGACCACCTGCAAAGGAAAAGAGAAACCTAAGTCTGTGCTAAAATGGAGCAGCATTTGGTATTTGAGAGAGCCTGTCACGGAGTGGGGGTGCGAAAGCCAAGACAGCTGGCCATGCTGTTGCTGATATCCTAGGAGCCATTACAGGTGCTCACGTGTGCTCTCTGTTTTGGGTGTGTGCACGCTCTGTGCATGTGTAAAACTATGAAGGAGGAACGTACGTTATTGGCTGATAAAATGGTCCACTCTATGGAAGGAAAGAGTAGAATACAACTACCTCCTAATACCGTTCTCCCATTCCCATCATTTGCCCTGTTGTGCTACTCCTTGTGCTCTACAACTTGATAAAAGAAAGTTTTTAAAAAAATTGGAGATGCAAAGGAAATCAGGAAAGAGGATGGCCCGAATACACCTGGGTATAAGTAAGACACCTTGTGGAATACAGATAGATTATGGAATCTAGTCCTTTGGCTGCAGTACTCCATAGATGGTGGAAGGGACATGAGTGTGTAACTTGGTTTCTGAAAGTGGAGTAGTGTTTATGAGACACTTAGAGAATGACTCAATAAAGCCAAATTCACCACAGCTCCCAGCAGATAGCAGGACCATCTATGGAGTACTATGGAGGACTAAGGCAATCACTGTAACTCATAGCTGCTAACCATGGGGAAAAGAATGCATTCCTTCTGACTTCCCCACAGCTATCCCTAGCCTCCTTTCAGTGTCCTGACACCATACTCCTCACTCCCAGAGGAACTCATGAATTAAGTAAATGAAACAGATAAGTAGACAGAGTAGTCTACCAGTTTCTTGTAGGTTTCATGAGAGAAGTGGACAGGATTTACCTGCGGCAAGGGTAAATTCTCCAGAACCAATAAGGATCATGGAAGACTTCAACAACCATGGAACAAATACTGTTCCACAGCATGGGGAGGGGCAGGATTCACAGAGACTACACCCATCTTTTGGCATAGCACTCCATTTCTGTGCTTTGTAATGATTAAAGAGGAACTACTTGGAAGAGTGCTCTCGGTCTTAAACTTGGATTGCAGGGATGGCCTCCTATGTAATTCCCCTGAGCATAGCCTATATATTCAGGCAGTATATCTTGTCCACAAGATATAGTCCTATCGGAGCTAAAAGACTACATACAAACTCTAGGGGGATGATGGGATTTGGGGGAATGACTGTGACAATGAAGCTGAAGTGTCATCATTTCATCAATAGGCCAAGATGAGTGTGCATATCTTCATTCACAATTTTCTTATGCCGTGCTTTCTGCATTGGAAGAACATCACGTCTTTAGGCAAACGGGGAGGAAAGTATTTATTAAAGTCCCTCAGAGAATATCTATTTTCCTTTAGACACTCAGTATGTTTGTGTGTGTTTTATTTTTGTAAGACACTGTTTCTTAAAGGAATATGAGATAATAAAAGGTAGAAGATACACACTTTAGCTATTTAGTTAATGTGCAGTCTACAGATAATATGATTCCGCTCCATGGTGTTTATGATCCAGGCTTGGGAGACCTTACCTAGGTAGAGGCACCAAATTAATCGTGTCATGCTTAACATGACTTAGCTAAGACTCTTCAAACATGGCTGTTTATTGAGCTCTCCTGGGTCCCATTCACTGCTGGGTCTATTGATATGAATCTATTGCAGTGGCATAGCTACTGGTGGACCTGGTTAGGTCATTGCCTGTCCAGTTTGAAAGCAGGCCCACCCAATCATATTTTAAGCAATTCATTCCACATTTTTATCAGCGTAGCTAGCACTGTTTCGCTTGTGACACGAGGCTTGTGCCCACCCATGTCAACCACAAGCCCTGCCAAAAAATCAGTTCTGGCTACTCCTCTGGTCTATTGATTCCAGTGGAGTTACACCAGCATGTACTAGAGGGATAAAGTGGTGAATTGGGTCTCATAGATTTATATGGCTGAAATTTTCCTTTTTCTAGCTTGACTTTGATCTTGCAAAGATCTTGCCTTGATCTTGCAAAGAATGATTTGGGTGCTTAAAACTAAACACTTGCATTAAATCATTACATATAACACAGCTTATAAAAAGCCTTAGATGGTATGGGATCTCTGGCTTCCACCTGAACAGCTATTGGAGCCCAGCTCAAAGCAACAGACCTAACTAATGTCATTTCTAACAGCCTAGACACTGGGTATCAACTAAAATCCTGGTGCAGGACATGGACGTGACACTTTCTGTGAGGGGTAAAGGCACAGAAAAAGAGTCTTACACATTCCACTCCTATGTTATGGTTGCTTTGTCACAGGTTATAGCTGTTCCTCTATAAAAGTCAAATTATGGGAGGGGGAACCCAAATGTTTTTTAAAAATCAAAAAAATTCAATAACTATTGTGTTAATTCCCAATCTCAAACTGGTAAAATATTAATAACAAAGATACATAATATTGTTCTGTTATTTCAAGCCAAGATTGTACCTCAGCATTATTAACCTTTAAAAACGCCAAGACTGATCTAATGCAGTAATTGAGTATTGATGCTCACCCTTTGATAGGTTTGGAAAACACAGGTATATTATGTCAGGAGCTTTGATGAACAATTTTTCCTTTTCATTTCAGTGAGCACACCACAGACATCAAACTAATCCTTGTGGTTTATAATCAGTATTGCTGAAACATTTATTTGAGGGACTGAGCCTCTCTGCAGCTATAGAAAATTTCAAGTTGAAACATTAACGGTCATAAAAATGTCACTAGCATGACATAGTGCCCCTCTCTGCTAGCTATAGTTTTGCAGGAAAACAATTTACTGTAAGTAGCACTTATTCATCTTGGTAAAATACATTCTTATCAAAACCATTTAATATGCATGAATTGACATTTTAAAAATAAAATATCCTTAAATTTCAGCACAGTTGCAACCAGCATCAGCTTGTCTAGTGTTGCCAATGCCCAATCCTCCAGAATGTGGTAGGGGTAGAAGACATCTCAGTATCTGCTGACAGTCATCTTGCTTCAAGAGAACACTTTCTTGTTTAGGATGAGAGCCTCTGGGCTCAGAACTAGACTCTGCCTTTCCTGGAAAAGCTCTCTCTCCTGGGGAGTGGAAAAAAACTTTGGCTTTCCCACTGGAGTTATAATAGAAGAGGGCAATTTGATTTCCTGCTAGCGTTTCTATGGAGACCCATTTTGATACTCCAATGTTAAAAAATCAGGCCTGAGGCTGCCCAAAATCTAGAGCTTGGTTTAAAAAGTATGAGATTGTTATAGCTGTGAAGTTCCTTTTATTTTCCTTCTGGTTTCTGAGCCCCTTGGGCTCACATTTTCAAATTTTCTCTGCAACCATGAAGAGAAACATTTTTTTCCAATGAAAGCTGAGAGGCCCACATAATCACCTGACTCCTGGAGCTGGGATTTAAGGGAAAATACCAAATATCACAAGGCTCATGATAAAATCCAAAGAGTTGGCAACCCCAAGCCTCAGAAGTAAAAGATGCTGCTAAGCAGGGAGGAGTTAGAGAGCTTTGTACAGGCCTTGCAGCTACATTTCTCTCCTCCTTTCCAACAGTAATAGTGCAAAGTCAAAGTCCACACCTAGCAGCCAGAGAACATGGAAATAAAACAGCTGCTGCTGCCTTAGAACATAAAAGAGGCTCTGCATTTCATTCCTCTCCTTTCTCCTAGCAGCAAGAGTGTTAATGTCAGAGGTGGCGTGGCCCTTTAAGGGGCGCTCAGCCTTCCCTGTGGCCTGACAGCTATCTCCCAGCTGAATGTGATATGCACACTTAATTATAATGACTGACCCCAGCTGTGGGGGTGGATGGGAGAGGAGCAGAGAAGACATAAAAGAGGGTGGAGAAGGCCAAGGAGGACCCAGGAGAGCAGAAGTCGGGAGTTCCCTCTCTTCTGGAAGGGCTTGGGAAAGGCAGACTGAAGAAGACAACAGGAATGAGCCTGTGGTCAGCTCTGGAAAGGGGGGCAAGACACAGAGAGGCAGTTCTGAGAGGTCAGCATCCCAGCAGAGGGAGAAGAAGCTGGGAGAACCTGGGGAGAAGCCAGAGGCATGAACAACAGAGGAAAGAGCAAGCTGCAGGAAGGTGGCCTAGGAAATCCACTGTGCAGATCACGGAACAGACCTAGTTGCTTAACACAGGGTCCCTGGCCCAGAACTCAGAGCAGAAAATGATCCTGGATTCCCCTTCCAGTCCTGGAGAAGGTATGTACAAGTATGATGTAAGGACAATTGAACCTGTGGTGTGACTGAAAGCTGAGCCTAGGGAATGAGCCAAGGTATAGCCCCAAAGAAGGCAGAAATGGCTTTTATTTTTCAACTTGTATTTTTTTATAACTCAGAAGGGGTCTGGAGTAGATGACTTAGCTGAGCCATCCACAAAAACAGGCCATTGCAAGGACAAAGAGGCAAGCAAGAATCCTGCAATGCCATGCTCCAACACCAGAGGGTTGTTACAATCTTACAATTATTCAAGAACAGTCAACATCATTAACCACTAGAAATAGTTAATATTTTGGGAAATTTTGACCAAAAATGTTCTCAAATTTTCGGAGAGTTATTTTCCTAATTTTTTTCATGTATTTGGCTCATTCAAATGGCATTTTTTTTAGTATTTTTGGCCTCGCCATTTAAAAATAGCACCCAAAATTTGAGATTCTCTAAAGGTAATAGGCAGTTGTGAAATGTAAGCCTTAGTAGCTTTCAATAATTTTACTTTTGTACAGACTCCAAATTTTCTTTTTAAGACATTTCCAATGTTTGGGTTTAGAAAGAGCCTTCACAAAGTAAGTCACACTGTTAGTATATAAAATACAAATCATAGCGTAATGTTCTGAACTCAAACACAACACCAAAATGGTAAATTATAATTTTATTGCAAAATCAACCGATGTGTTAGCTTCAAAGCCTTGTTGGACTGATTCATGCATATGCTGCAAAATCAGTAAGCGAAGACAATATTAGAAAATCACTCCATTAGAACCATTGTCTTTACATGTAGGAACAGAGGAAATGCCATAAAGAAGCAGATTCAAGCACCATCTATCTCTAACACATAGAGATTGGTTTAAGCCATGAAGTATGAGGTTTAATATATTTTACAAAATTGTTGTTAGCATTAACTACTATAATCTAGAGGTTCTCATTCCTGTCTCCAGTCCCTTTTTCAACCATGCTAAAACCTTGGACTTACTACTTCCTGTAGCAATGAGTACCACAGTCTGTCTATACTCTTTTTAAAAACGAAATTATTTCCTCTTAGCAGTTTTGAATTTGTCATCCTTTAATTTAATTGAATGCTCCATTGTTCTTGTGTCATGACACAGGGAAACCAGAAGCCCTGCTCTACTTTCTCTACACCCTTTGTTATTTTATATGTTTAAAATTATTATGTCTGACTCACATACCATTGACAGTGGGGTAGCTCTAAAGCAGCTCCATAAAAGTCAATAAAGGCTAGAGTTTCACTGATATAAATCCAACGTGAGAAGTGAATCTGGGCCACTATCTTCTTTGTCATTCTTCTTCTCTTTCAGGATAGAGTTTCCTTATTCATTCTTCAAAATGGGACTCTCTCTTCAGACTGGAAATATTACAACTGGAAAGTTCCTTTTTATTTCTCTCCTCCCCTTGTTTGTATCAATCGTAATAGAAGATGAACGTATGGTTCCTTGCATTGATCTGCTGCTGCCTGCTGGTGTTCATGTCATTTGGCAAAAGTCTGCTTTGATGTAATCACAAGTTCTAAGCCTTATGGCTAGTGGGAATTTTTCCTTATTGACTTCAGTAGATGTAGGACACCGTTTCCAGTCTCGTTCAAACTTTAAGGTGTGGTAGACTGTATCTGTCTAGATTTAGGTTTGGATCTTTCAAGCTGCTGTCTCACACACAGATTTCTATAGCTTCTGAGATGCCTATTGCCTGAAGGTGTGCCTGCTTATGCTGTTTCAAGAGGACAGGAACATCTCAGAGACTTGACTGAGGTAAGTAGTTGTGAATAGATGCCAATGACTAGCACAATGGTAAGCAACAGATGACAAATCTGCTTTTTTTAAAAGTTTCCCTTTTTTGCAGTCTGAAGCATTAACCTTCTTGCTGACTAGGAAATTTTGTGCATCTTGTACTGCTGCAGTTGGTTGGTGTGGTTTTTTTAAATGGCTTCCATTGACTAAT
Source organism: Mesoclemmys tuberculata (assembly GCA_007922155.1). Taxonomy (NCBI): domain Eukaryota; kingdom Metazoa; phylum Chordata; order Testudines; family Chelidae; genus Mesoclemmys; species Mesoclemmys tuberculata. The sequence goes on from ML675641.1 coordinate 1,958,273, forward strand.
GGAAGATGGAACTAGTGTTCCCTTCAATAAGTATAGAACCAAAATTAAGTCAGTGCTAACACAAGGGATACTGTGCCAGAAAATGCAAACTATTTTTTGGCTATTACTGCACCTGCTAAGACAGCTGACTATTGGGAGAAACGGTGGTAGGATTTTCAGAGCTGCTAAATTCTTCTGATCCTTCTGAAGCAGATACTGTCTGGCATGAATAATCTTAGAACTGGTGAATCTGTACAGACAGACAGACATAAATGAATGAGCAGAATTCATGGTTTAGAACCTTGATAAGAGCTTAAGATAAAAGGAGAGATTTATATTGAAATAGAAGTTTACAGCAGAAAGGCTTAATTTACTCTGCCGTGCGTTAAGCAAAAGGCCTGTAAAAGGAAGGTTGATTTGACTTATAGCTCAATGTTTTGTTGATCTCTGGCAACAAACAATGTCTGCAGTGCATGCACAACTGAAAGGGAATCGGGTGTCATGCTGATTAACGTAATTTGAAATTGCACCATTTTGTGAGTATTGGTAGGGAATTGTGATTAGTAGACGTCCTTTCTCAAGTGATGCAATCTATTGTTTGTCGCGATACATTAATTACCCAATGCAGTCAGCTTTGTTTTCCAATACAGCACCATAACAATCAATTGCAGTTATGTCTCCATCACTCTATATAGAGCTACATTAGTTTAGCTCAATCAGAGCAATCTTTCAGGTAGATCTTTCATTTCCACTTTCAAAGGTAGTTCACATTTATCTACACTGTCACTTTATGCAGAGTTATGGAAACAGAACTGCCCAGGAAATAAAGGTAGGCAAAGATGATGACTTCACAGAGTTGTTACTGTGTTAAGATATTTGGCACCTTGATTTAGATGTCCTCTCTAGAGAGACATCTCCTCCTAAAGCTGAACAGTACAACTATAAAGACCATATGTATTGTGAAAAAAAAATCCAGCTTCTCAGGGTTTGTGTGAAAACTTCATAATAGAGCTATGAAAAAAATGTATGTGCATTTAAACCAATTCATAATACATCTTGTAAAAATACTATACACTGGTTCTAAAAGAACCATAGTATGAGAATATGGGAAGCTTTCAGCAGGAGAAATTGGCTGTTTTGGCACCTGGAATCCAATGAAATAGTTCAGCGTTTGCCAGACTCTTCAAAGTTGAGCCTCTACTTCAGAAAAATGAAACCAAGCACCACCCAATTCCCACCGGCAGTTCCACCATGTGGTGTGAAGAGCCTGCCCATCTTCATCTATAAATCTACCAGGCACCCTCAGTAGATAGTCATTTCACCCCTCCCAGGGGATGTGACTCATACTTTGGGAGACGTTGGTGCATTTTTTCCTACAATGATACTACTTTTTTTTCCTGCTTAAATGCTTGCATAAGCTTCACAATATTTGATACTTCAGATGTCAGCATTATTATCTGCATTATTACCCATTCAAATGACTAGGACAGTTTACACCTCAGGCATGGTGTTTCAGGCTCTCTGCAACTCAGGCTGACGTCACTGCGTTAGTTATGTACGCTTCATATTTTGAAGGTTTTCTTCCCAATTAGACCAGCTAGAGGTTTGTCTTTTCTGTCCAGAGGGTTAGAGCATGGAAAGCTGGGTGTAAACCAGCAATGCTGTTAGCAGTAGCACACTGCGCATTATGGAACTCTTAGTTCGTGTAATGGGGGCTTGGAGGGTTCAGTGGCATAGTGGTTGGAGCATTCAATTTCTGCTTGGTTGAGGTGCCTCAGTCTTTAATGTTGGGTGGGGAGGTAGGAGGACCCAGCCCTTCCACTCCAGTTCTCAGTGCAGGGTCTTGTGTAAGTCAGCCCCTGAGTAGGGGACCTCCCAGTGGGGAGTCTACATTCACTGCCCTGGGCTACTTCCTACCACTCTCCCTTCAGTTTGTGGTGTGGCCCCTATAGTCCAAGTTACAATCTCTACTAGTGCCCTCTGAGTGGCATCCTCTTGCAGGCCCAAGTTCCTCTGGGTGGGGCAACCATATATTTGGTTAGATCAGAACCCCACAAGGTCTCCATGCTTCGGTCACCAGGTTCTGTCTTCGGCCAGGTGCTCCTAAGCCTCTTTCTCTGGCCAGGGAGATAGAGCTTGTTCCCTGTGGCTGCCTTGGCAGGCAGGCTAGTGCTCCTTCCCTTCAGGTAGTGATGCAACTAGTTCCTGGATTCTTAGCCTGGCTCAGTTCAGGGCTGATTGGCATTCTTTTTCTCTCCTCTCCAGGCCTGGCATTGGCTGCAGATATAACAGGGCAGGGCTAGATGGGCCCAAAGGCTCTCCTTAATCCCTTCCATGCTATTGGGTGGTTTCTATGCTTCAACACAGCGTGGTAGCAGAGTCCACATGAGCAGTTAGTGCATGGCATTCTAGATTTACACCCTTGATTCTCTGTATTGACATGCCCTTACTCTTTGCTTTGTGAAGGAGAGATGAGACTCTGGAGAACATTGAAAAGGTCTGTCCTTTCACCCTCAGCTAATCCATTGTAACCCCACACCTTAGAAAACACACACAAACCGTTTCTGATGAGTGGCCATAATCACAGAGTTTAAGGGCAGAAGAGACCACCAGATCATTTAGTCTGACCTCCTGTATGTCACAGGCCACTAACCTCACACTAAATCAACAACTGGAACTAGGCCAAAGTATTACAGCCCACAGGAAACTGGACTACTATGTGCTACAGACAGAGAAGCTGATATAATCATTGTAACTGAAATTTACATTGAAAACCATGGGTTGAAAAGAAAAAAGAACAATAACATATTGACCAAAACCACATAAAAGTGTCACTATTGTCCACTAGAAATCACTTGCTCAACACAAGGGCAATTTACATGTAAACTAAATGCCTAGGAAGATAGGCATTTTTGTGGTTCCTGAACTGGCAGTCGGGAAATTGGGGTTATGGCCCCAGATCTTCTACTGACTCCTTATGTGACCTGGGACAAGTCACTCAAGCTCTCTGGCCAAGATTCAGGAAAATATTTAAAAATGTGCTTAACTTTAAGCAACTATTTAAATCCCATTGACTTCTATAGCTGTGTCTACACAACTGCTGAGAGTTTCCCAGCCTAGGTGAACAGACCTGCACTAGTGTTACCTACTTAATATGTGCCAAAACAGGGAAGGGATTACTTCATATACTTTGTTAAGCATGCTTTCTGTCAGGGCCTCTGTTGTGTCAGCAACTCTACATGGGGAATTCGGCAAAATAAAGCAGAATTTCTTACTTGGTACTAGTGCTGCAGTGTCTACAGTATGCTGCTGAACTTCCTTTTGCACAAAGAGCTTACCTATTAAAGACTGGAAATCCCTGGAGGAATATAACAGGAAGAGGAATGTTGTTTCCTTCACGGATCCCATTAGGTGCTTGTTAGGAGCAAAAGCATTCAAAGCCACCTTTGGGATACAGGCTCTCGACTTCGAAGGAAATATGGTCATAGATTCCCTAGGGAAAATCGGAGCTATCATAGACTTCCCCAATACAGTCATCCTCTTCCAGGGGTTCCATGGGACCCTTTATGGTAGCAGCATCACACCAAGTTGCTGCTGTGAATGCACCATTGGACATTGTGTTACCAGATTGGGACCTGAATGTAAAGGAGATTACCCAACAACATTTGGCAGCATTTGTAAAGAATAAGATGCATTGTGGCAAAAGGAAGAATATAATTAGGATTTTAGGCCTAGATCCGAAACCTCTCTACCAATATAAGTACCCCCATCAGGTGGAGGAAAGTTTAGGGTGACCAATACGTCCCTTGAAGAACAAGGCATATTGGTGAGAGTTTTGAGTCAGTGTAATTCAGCTATTTGGCCAGTATTAAAAGCTGAAGGAAGATCATGGAGGCTCACTGTAGATGATAGGGAGCTGAACAGAATTACACTGCATTTGTCTCCCATAATCACAAATTTCCAGGCCATAATGTCAACTATCCTGGTGGGAGCTCAGTGGTTCTCTGTACTCAGTCTAGCAAATGCCTTTTTCAACATATCACTGGATGGGAGAGACCAACATAAACTGGCTTTCACATTCGACAATCACCAACTTACCTTTACACGATTGGCCTAGGACCTACACAACACCCCATCATTGTGCCACCAGGAGGCAGGCCAATTGTGAAGAGGGTGAGAGAACAAGCAGTATGTGGACAATATTCTAATCTCTACTCCATCTAGAAAGGAAAACTTGAGAACACTCAAGGAAGTATTCAGTAGAATAGAAATAGAAAGATTTTTAGTAAACCCCGTCAAAGAAGCCAGAGATTTACATATCTGAGAATGAGTTTAGTCACAGAAGGTAGACATCTGGATCTACAGCGGGTAGAATTGATAGCCAGATGGCGATTTACCAGTCCGACAGGATGTGACTGCACTGTCCTTATTTTTAGGACTGACTGGATTCTCTCATGATTTCACCAAAAGGTATGCTATTATAGGAAAACCTTTATATTACCTGCTAAAGAAAGGCATGGACTGGATATGGGGAAAACAACAGAAGGAGGCTTTTGTGAGACTAAAAAAGGCTTTGGCCTCAGCTCTGGTCCTTGCCTATCCCAGAGAAGGTGTGCCATTTATCCTTCAGCTAGCCACAACCCCCGAAGGGATGAGTTCTATATTATCCCAAGACGTGAGTAGAGGCCCTAAGCCTATACTGTATAGATTACAAAACATTATTGAAGTGGAGAAACTGTTCATGCCTTGTGAACATGAAGTTTTGTTGCTGACATAGTCAATCCAGCACTGGGAGTGCATAATTGGATTAGTCCCAGTTACCTTGCGTACAGCCCACACCCCAATCAGATATGTACTTTTTGTAAAAGCCAGAAGGGCAGACTGTCTAATCTGCAGCGGGCAGATTGGATGTTAACCCTCATCAACCATGATATTACAGTGGACAAGGTGAAACAGGAGGCGATGATACCTTATGCACTGTTATCCTAAGGTGCTGATCACGATGCCCACTGCCCCAAGAAGAACTAAAAAAATAAATGAATCCTCGTGTCTTCTAGGTATTACTCTGGAGGAAACTGTGAGAGAACTGTGAAATTTGGGCAACAGATAGAAGTAATGCATATGTTGAGGGAACACCTCAAGCAGGTTATGCAGCTGTTCGATTGTCATATGGGAAGACCCTACAGGGCAAGGTGTATCCTCCATCTGCACAGGCTGTGGAAATGGTCTCCATACTGTCTGTCTTGATGGAAGCAGATTCACAGGAAACATTGTGGATTCTTCAGACTTGGAATGGGAACTATGAGCACTCAAAGACTGGATGCCAATATGGATGGAGCGAGGAACGACTACTGGAGATAGGGAAACCCATAGTCCACAGCAGATTCCTATGTCACAAATGAGAAACAGCCAAGGGCAGAATTGGGAAGGTTTACCTTTATAACACAGGAAAAGAGACTGTTACTGCAATCTTGAACAATAAGGCAGATCATTTAGAAAAAGAAGCAACATCAATGGATCTGGAAATCTTATGGAGACTATCTGATGGCAGAGAGCTTCCCATATGTGCTCAGAGGACAGATGCAATGGACTCACTGATGGGCATCATTGAAATGCAGCAAAAGGACTCTGAGATACAGGACTTGCTGGCCAAGAAAGAAGTGAAACGTTGGATGATCTATAAAAGCAAAGTGGAGTTGTCCTTGCTTTGAACAAAAATATGCAGGAAGATGTCCAAGTACTTTTGGCACCATCTTGCATAAGATAGGAATTGATTCTATTAGCACATGACCAAGGTGATTTTGCCAAGGAAAAATATCTGGTAAGGTTGAAATGGTAGCATGATGGCCTGAGATTTCCAGCCAGACTGAACATTATATCAATAGATGCCTAAAGTGCACCCACAACAACAAAGATCCTTATATCAATAAGGGACCAATGAAACACCGATTTATAGCAGGACTTTGGAAAGATGTCCAAATTGATTATACTGGCCCTTAGCCACAATCTGGGTGTGGCGAGAAGTGCATTTTGATGATAATTGATGCGTTCAGCAAACGGGTAGAAACTTATGCAATGACCAATAATATAGCAACCACCACCGTGAAAATCCTCCTGAATGAGACATTCTCAAGATTCATATTACCGGATACTATAGATTCTGACTGATTCAGAGGTTCCATATTACAAGTCAGCCCCAGTCTTCTGGTCTTGTTGAAAGATCTAATAGAACCCTAAAAACCATCTTAAAGAAGTTGGTGTGTACATCTGGGAAAGTCTGGGATCTCAAGCTGTCCCTAATATTAATGGCCATGCACTCCACCATAGGATCACACAGTTATACCCCACATCAGTTGTTTATTGGGTGTTCAATGAATACTTCCAAAATGTGGTGGGTAATGGGGCATGTGTCCCTTGATGATTACCAACCATATCTTAAGGTCAGGGAGTTTGTCACCAATCTATTTAAAAATATTGAGGAGACCCAGAGAAGGGTAATTCACTAACTGAACCAAAATGTTCAGGCTAAGGACAAGAGGTTTGTGAACAATTGAGAATGGTTGAATAGGAAGTAAGGGGAAAGGTCCTGTATCATTATTTCTCTGAAAAAGGGCATTTGCTAAGCCCTTAATTGGTTGGGCCAATCAGCTTACAAATAAGGCTGGACCAACTGTTTGCAAATGGAGTTGTGTGATCCTAAAGGGAAAAAGACCAAAAATTGGTTCCACTGCTCACAACTGAAGGGGTGGAGAGGGATACTATGAATATAATATACCCTGTTATGTTTCTCTACAGGTCAGAATATGTAACCCAATCAGCTGATATTGTGCATACGTAATTGGGCACTGACAGTCCCATTAACGATTTATGGAAGGAAGCAGCACATCTGTGAAACCAAGAATCCCTTTATGGGAATGGAGGATAGAAAAATTAAGACATTAATGGACCTCCCTTCCCAACGGCTGGAACCCATCTCTGTATTTGTGTTCCTAGCAGGTCAATATAATTGTTTTGAAACAAGAAAAGGGAAAGAACTCAAACATGTCGAATGTGAAGGACCATTCTGGTGCTTTCCTGGAAACATTTACCCAGCCCCATTGTGGCTGGGAGGTGAAAGAGTTGGTAATGGAAGAAAAATATTCAAACCCTCAAAGTGCAATGAATTGGACGGTGTCCCTGTTTGTACCTTCAAGTCCACGACCATATGAAGGATGGGTGGACTCCGATCAGAGTTCTTTCCAGCTTTCAAGAATATCTCCCAAAGTTAAAATGAACAAGCACTCCCCAAACCAAAATTGGACCATTAGAGCAAAATGTAAATTATCAGGTATTCAAGGATATTGCTATCATGCCAGAGGTGCAGGAGCTCCTTGCATAAATGCGTCAACCAGAGTTTTCACCACACATTGTGCAGGGGAAAGCGAGGTTTTAGTGTGGCATAACGGCACAAGCGTGTGCATGCAAGCAATTGGGATATACAGAGCAAACTTAGCAGGAGATTGTGGTGTCTCTACAGCATCACACTTGTCAGGTGGGAGCAATAGTTATCAAGGAAAACAGCGAGAGACAGATAATGGTGAACCTTGAATATGTCCTGAGGAAGGTTATCATTCCAATTCCCCTCTTTATTACCTCTGTAGAAGGGAGATGTGCCCATCATGTTGAGGGGGTGGAATGAATGGATAAATGGTCTGACTCCAAAAGGAGTCACCAGAAGCGAACGAGACTGGGTGGCGAAAGTGTTAGGTAGTAGAGGAACAGGTCTAAGCATTAAAAATGCGACAGATGCTAAAAGTCTAGTGTAGCAGGGTAGGGGGTGGGTGGGTGAGATATTTCGCCCTCGTGGGTCTTGCGCTTTCCCGGCCTGGCCGGTGGTGCAGCTGGGGAAGGGTTGAGGGAGGGGCCGGGGCCCACTCTGCCCCTGAGTATTGCTACCTTCCCTTTGGGGTAGTCCGGGGTCCGCTTCCTGCTTCCCCAGCCAGGTGTCCCGCCCTCCGGCGTTACAGTAGTAACAGTGAAAGCTATAAGCCTCTGTAGGCTGCAGGCAGCAGCCTGCCAGCTCCAAGCCGCTAACTCCAACTGCAGGCTTTCGAGCTGCAAACCTCCAAGGCTATAAACTGTAACTGTGACTGTGACTCCCAAACTATAACTCCAACCTCTGTCCTCCACACCTCCTCTCTCCAAACTCCACAACCCACACTGCCTACCTGCCCCTGCAGGCTTTTAAGTGTTTGGAGCGGGGCTCCTTAATTCGCCCCAGGTGTCCTAATTGCCTAAACTGCCCCAGGTGGTCTAATTAGTTAAGCAGCCCCAGGTGGCCTAATTGCCTAATCAGCCCCAGCTGAATTACCCAGGGAATAGGGCTTTTTTGAGCCTGGGGCTAATATACATGCCTTCCAGTACTTTTTCATAGCCGTCCGGCCTGACCCCGTCACACTAGCCACCAAAATTAGTAATATGGGACATGACATGACCTCTCTAGAGCAGCCCTTGTCATCCTCATTGAGTAAAATTACGGCCTTGGAGTACCAAATAATTTAGATACTGCCAGAATGGTTCATGGCTTAGCAGGGGAATGACAAGATCTTATTGGATGGACTAAATAAGTACAGGAAGACACCTCATAGGCCCTACCTGGATAATCACGATCATCTGGCTAAAACAGAAGTTGAGACGGTTGTCTGAGTAGTAATCTTACATTGTGTATACATATGGATGATACATTTGGAAGGACGATCACAATCTTGCCTTCCAGAGTATCAAGGAGGGGATATGTTGGGAGCGATTTTAATTAGTTTCCCCTCAATTTGTTTGCATAATAGTGGTTGGTATTCAGTTTTGTTAATTGTGGTGACAAGTCACCATTTTGGAAAGAGTGGACAGAATTCCATCCTTATGCATGGGAGGTCCAGGAGAGGGGCCCAGGAGAGAGCTGGTAGGGAGTTCCCTCTTCCTGGGAAGGGGCTAGGGCAGGCAGACTGAAGAAGGCCACAGACACGTCATGAATCACTGTGGTTGGTATTGAACAGGGAGCAAAACTCAGAGAGACAGTTCTGAGGGGTTGGTGTTTCGGCAAAGACAGAAGGAGCCAGAGAGAAGCCAGAAATCTGGAAATCAGAAAAGGCTATGATATGCATGGATGGTAGGGAAGCAGGAAAAGGGCTGCAAGGTAGGAAGTGGCCCAGGAAAACAACAACATTATGATGGAGCAGAGCTAGATTATCAGTATAGGATCCCTGGGCCAGGACCTGGAGCAGAGGGTGGGCCTGCATTTCCCTCCAGCCCTGAGGAAGGGACAAATAAGCCTGACATGCGGACTATTAAGCCCACAGTGGGATGAAAGACTGAGCTAAAGGGTAGGCCAAGGAATAGCCCTAGAGGGGCAGAAGAAGCTCTTGTGTTGGGAAGATTTTGGTCCTTTAGTTGTATGTCTTTTACCACAAAAAAGATAGAACTAAAACATGACTTGTTCAGAAGGCTGACTCATAGAATCATAGGGCTGGAAGGGACCTCAAGAGGTCATCTAGTCCAGTGCCCTGCACTCATGTTAGGACTAAGAAATATCTAGACCATCCCTGACAGGTGTTTGTCTAACCTGCTCTTAAAAATCTCCAATGATGGAGATTCCACAATCTTCTTAGGGAATTTATTCCAATTATTAGGAAAAATTTCCAAACTGTCAAGGCGGTTAATGTCCAACTTAAACCTCCCTTATTGCAGTTTAACCCCATTTCTTCTTACCCTGTTCTCAAGCATTAAGAACATCTAAGTTGTCTAAGTAATTTTTAACTTGTTCTTTCCCTATTTTAGCTTTTGATCCTGCCTCTTTTCACTGGCATTCACTATGTTAGACATCCAATTGCCACCAATCTTCTTGGTGAAAACCAAAACAAAGAAGTAATTTAGCACCCCTGCCATTTCTAAATTTTCTGTTATTGTTTCCCCTCCCCCATTGAGTAATGGGCCTACCCTGTTCTTGGTCTTCCTCTTGCTTCTAAATTATAAGAAGAGAGACAACCATAGGACCAGAGGGACTGTTGGCCGGAGGTGCTGGATCAGAACGAGCCTCTATACCACGTTTAGCTACAAGAGGGTGCACCAGCAGGGAGTCCACTCATCCACATATCCAAAGCGATATACACAGAGTGGGTCAGAGTCATCCCTGATTTTACCTCAGCTCCTGCAGTATTCCTAGTGGTGGGTGTGCCAATGGGGTTGCAGAAGCTGTGGTGGTGGAACACAGCTACAAACTCCACTCTGTGAAGGGACCAAAACAGCAAGAAAAATGGGAAGCCAGAAAAGGGATGTGGCCAGAACAGAAAGTATTTATTTCCTAACTATCTATGGAGTTCATTATTTGTGTGAACTCTTCTGACTGGATTTCCTACTTTAAAATAAAAATATTCTCTTCCATGCAGAGAAAACAATTAATATTTTTTCTGTTCATACTGATGTCATTCTTAAATTTTGGATCAGATCTTTAGCTGGTGTAAACCTCCATAGCCCCATTGAAATCAATGAAAAAAAACTCCACCTGAGAAACACCACTGATTTTAATGAAGCTATGGTGACTGACACCAGGTGAAGTTTTGACCCTTGTCACTAGGATTTTGTGTGTATCAGTCAGGTCAGTGTCACTGATCTATAGTTTCTTGGAGGTTTTTTCTAATGAGTGAAATTTGCCCTTTACTACCAGTGGCATTTCACCATGTGAACTCAGGGTAGTATATAGACTTTAGATTTGAATTATGTTTATTTCCCAGCAGTTCACCACCTCCTCTCACCAATGAGCTATTACCAATTTGTGTGTTAACGGAATCACTAATCGTTCAAGTTGCTAATATGTAAGTCATCTAGCTATAATGCCCCTGTGACAAAAGAGGAATTTCATAGCAGAGAACATTTTAAAAAGAGGAAATAAACATGCAAAGAGAAATGTGCTTTGTGAGGATAATTGGGTTCTCTTTTGGTTTCAGATATTTATGTTGGAATAAAAACCTCCACCACAACCTAACTTTTCCTGTTGCTCTTTCCTGAAGTGGCAGCAGTCTATCAATATGGAAATGATTGTGATCTCAAAAATGAGCATCACTTTGTGCTCAAAAGGAAGGAAGAGAGAAGCAAATAGTATAGTTGTGAATCCATTGCTACACCCCTTGTGTTAGCAGATTACTTCTCCTCTTGTGACTGGCCAGTAAAATTGATCAGGGCATGAGCGGAAACCTCCTTATGTAGGACTAAGTGTGCCCTTGTTTGATTTTTGTGTAGGCTGATTCCTTACCGACTTGGCAGCATTGAAAAAGGCACTCTTGATCTGACAGTAGTGTCCTCACCAGTGAGTTGAATGATTTATCCCAATCAATTTCTAAACTGACGTTAAACCAGAGCTCAAACTGTGTGTAGACTAGGTCTTGGGCAGCCACAGTAGGAGCTTCCCAGTGCAGAGGGATCTCTAGTGCCACAGAAGTTCTGTAGTGGCTTCTGTGTCATAGCCAGCAGATGATGCATGGCCAGGGGACAGTGGCTGAACATCTCTGCACCTGCTGGTTAAAACAGATTGAAATCAGCCAGGGAAGAGGGGGAGTTCTTCCAGGACTTTTAGCAGCACAAGCCAGAGAGAAGCAGGAGCTCTTCCTCTGCTTTTGGCAGAGGAAATAGAGCTATGGTTCCCCAACCTCCTCTTTACTTTAACCCCTGATAAGTATGTTCAAGATAGACGTGAGTAGTATTGTGCTATCAACAGCTATAAGCAAACCAGGAGAAGATGGTATACTGCCCTAAGCACATCTGCAGTACTGCTGGCAGATGCCATACTGTGTGTGATCCCAAGTCAATCCCTGCTAAAGTAAAAAAGAGATTTTCTTTGCAATGGGTATAATAGTAATACTAGCTAGCTCTTGTACAGTGCTTTTCATGAGTAGACCTCAAAACACTGTACAAAGGAGGTCAGTGCCATTATCCCCACATTACAGAGGGGGAAAGCTAAAGTGACTTACCTGAGGTCACCCAACTGACTTAGCTGGGACTAGAACCTAGCCCCCCATAGATCCTTCCCCATGTGCAAGCCACTAGCCACGCTGCCTCCCTGCGGGCCCATGGACTAATGATATCATGCTTATTAGAGCTGGCCTGATGGATACTATCTCTGCTGGGAAGTGTGGAGGGTCTTTACTTTTTGCTGTCAGCCCATTGGAAATCTGAATGTGTTTGGCGTCATTTTTGTTTCAGCAGGATTCAAGGAAAACTAAGGTCTTTCTTTGTATGTTTTTCTCCAATGCTTCACAATGCCACAGATAATTGTACTTTCCCTTGTCTTAACATGTCACATTGAATTTATGTAGAAGAGGTGTTTCTGACTGTTGTTTTCAGGTTCACAGTTAAAAGCTGTGTGTAGTTTCTGCACCTCCGAAGCTCACCCAAGGTCCAGGTGCTTCAAAATCAAGGGACTAAATTGGGGCTTCTTTGGCGATAGCCCTAATCCTGCTCCCAGAGGTTTTCCCCTGGAGCAGGTTCTTTTTGAAATGCAGAAGCTAGTTACGTTGTTCAGTATGTTGGACCTATAATTTTCCTGAAGACTTGCACTCTCTGTGGAAAATATGTACAAAAGGAATCTCAAAAGATAACTTGAACTGTGTAGGATCATCCCATCCTAAGTATGAGCCACAAAAACATTTCAGGTCTTCTCTCTTCAAAAAGCACCATGCTCATATCTTCCTCAATGACCACTATTATCTTACTCGATTTAATACCCCTTAGAACATGTTGTTGTTGGATTCCTCTGGTATTATGTCTGGGTTCCAGCATTCCATGCTTCTGGGAGGAGCGGGGTGGTGGTGGTTGTTTAATTTTTCCTGTTGCTTCAGCAGTGGAGATAGTGCAGCTGTTCTTTGATTTTAAGGGTCAGCATGTACTTGAGATTTCTGAGAAGTTGAAATGAAGGGTACGGTGGGTGGGTGTGTGTGTGATGGAGAAAAGGAAAGAGTGCATTTGTTCAGCAAGAGATCGCAAACAGACAAATGTGTGCTTTTAGATGAGAAGTTCTGACAGTAACAACTGTGTTTAACCTTTGCATCTCTTGGTCTGAATATAAAAACCCTTTTTTAAAAAAAATCTAATCTATTTGTCTATCTTCTTATGACATTCATCCATCTAAGCAGTATCTGAGTGCAGACTGAAATGTGCCTATGCAAAAATGGCATCATTAGATTTGGCCCAAGATGCATAGGTAAAAATGAGGTTAGACTTTTAGTCCTGCTGTTCCATTTAGTTAACAATACTATTGATAATGTGTGAGCAAAAATATATTCTGGCTCACTCTCCCAGAGTTGGTCTGATTCTGAAGTGCTTACAGGCATGAAAAGTAGTAAAAAAAAAAGTATTGTTGTCCCTAAAATATGGGTAGAGCTGTTGAACACAAAAGATGCTATCCAGCACAATGGGGTTGTACAGGTGTAACTGACAACAGAAGATGAAGACACTGGATCTGAACAGATGGGAGAGCAGAGCTTGGCCTATAGAATCTTTATTACAGGTCCCAGTACTCCCTCCTCTGCCTATATCCCTCCATTCTTGTCTTATATTTGGATTATAAACTCCTTGGAGCAGAGACCACCTTTGTGTTCTCTGTGTGTACAGAACAAGTACAATGAGGTTCTGGTCCATAAATAGGGCTCTGTGCTGTAGTAATACAAATAATAATAGTAATAACAATGATACACAAATCAGTTTTGGTTTTTTTATTTTAAGTCATGAAGGGCCTGATCCAAAGCACATTAAAGAGTATGGAATCTTTCCATAACCTCCAATGGGCTTTGGATCAGACCCAAGTGTTTGTAAAAGGTAACAGATTGAGCTCTGAAATTTGTATAGAGAGAGAACTACAGCATGGGCAAAAACATCATGAGCTTCCTCACAGTGGTCCAACCTGCTTAGCCACAATTTCCCCTTCTGCCACAGGTTGGTTTGTTGCACTTCAAACCAGATGTGTTTTGCATTTCACCAATGCTGCATTATAGTATTTGTAGTACATTTAATCCACTGGGATAAAAGAAACACCATAGCAAGGACTATAATTTGTGAGGTATTTTTGTGATGCATGTCTCTGTCCATTTGAAAGTAGAGTAAGATTAGACTCATTTCAGCTTTTGGGTAGTAACTACCAACTTTAGCTGGTTTTGAACTCATGACATAGAGATACAGCACCCTGTACCATTAGTCTCCAGAAACCCCTTTACCTAAGGAAAAAGATTATTTTGCATTTTGAATGGATGAGTGAAATTTGTATTCTGAAATACGGAAAGATCCTTTTAATCATTCAGTTTCCAAGATAGAGCAATCCCTGCATCTTGTATCACAAAGGGTGCTAGCAGCACAGCAAACAAAAACACAGTTTATGGTGATGCTAATGGCATTGAACACACATTTCTAATTTCCTTACAAATGTTTCACTGACTAAGAATGATGACTCAATGTTTTAAAGCATGATAGAGACTAAGATGCCATCTCACCAAAGGCACATAATCCATTTGCCACTAAATCAGTTCTGCGCTGAATGATGCTATAATAATTTATGAAGAGCAAACCAAGTATGATGGGGCTGAAGCATAAAATATGTCACAGACAGTATGAGCCTGTAATTAAATTCATCAGAGGCATAAAGGTCAAGCAATGAGGTAGTAATAAAGCACGCATGGCAAGTAGATCACTGAATTTGATTTTGTACAGCTTTTTAAAATACAGATTCAGACCATCATCATGTGGTTTGGCCAATCAAGTTCATGATACTACATCAGTGTGTCACCTTTCTTTTTAAAGGCTTTTAATTTAGAAATCAAACAAAATATTAAAGTAATACTAGGCTAGTTTGCATTTCTGTCATCTCCGCTCTTCCAGAAATGGTAACACTGGATTGTATTTATTAAAGATAAATATATTAATGGTTACAGATATAAGTAAGATTAATGCATAGAGCAACTCACAAGCTTTTCATAAAGTCTCCACACATTTTTACAAGCTGTGACATCCTGTGTCTGAGAACAACATCCCAGAAACTCCATATTCATCAAAGTCATGTAATTATGATATGTTCTGCACAAAGTACACCTTGTTTGGTATTTGAAAAGTCTTGATCTCCTGAATATTAATATCCTGTTGGATTGTATAGGCTACCATAGTATGTGAAGTTATAAAATATTGTTTTAAAGCTACTAAAATGTATTGCAAGGGGAGAAAATCCCACAAACAGCCTTTCAGGCACAACAATGGAGCGTACGGACAATGTTAATGGCAATTTCTCACTCATTCAAGAATAGATTCCACTAACCAGAATTGTTTACAGTGACGACTTTGCTGTAAGAAGCTCATTCGCAAAGGGGGTTGCTTGACCAATGGGAAGCACCCGGCATGTTACATGCATGGACTGTTCTAGTCCATAGCTGAAACAGATTATAAAAGGGGGAGCATGACATCATCATTGGGCTCCACGCCCATTCAACTGAACACCTGAAGGGTCATCTGGAAAACAAAAGGACTTTGAAAGGAGGAGCGGAGTCCCAAGCAGGTAAGGCTGCTTAGCTGGTGTTTAAGAAACTGCTTGTCCCAGCTAATAAGGGTGAGACATTACTAATTCAAATCCTGTTAGTGTGTAGAACTTAGACTGCAATCTTATGTTTATTTCATTTGGTAACTGCTTTTAATCTCTTTACATTTGTCACTTATAATCACATAAAAATCTATTTTTCTGTAGTTAATAAACTTGTTTAATGTTTTATCTTAGCCACAATGAGGAGGAAGCAGACCTATTAATATAATTTTGTGGATAGACCCCTTTTGGTGCAGTTCTTCAAACTGTGTTGGGCTAATTATCTGCTGCCTCTTTATTGTTGGTTTGTGAGTGACTAGGCAAAGAACTCATGTAACTCACGTGGGAGTGTCTCTGCCTGTGGATGGCTGTACGTGTAGCTTGCCACAGAGTGAGTGGCAACCCAAGTTAACAGTGATGTGATCTAGCTGGGTGTGGTGTTCTATGTGCCGTTGGGCTAAGTAATAACAGCTCCTGGAGGGACTTGCTGCTTGTCACTGGCAAGGCATTGTGGGGGACAGCCATGGGCTGGAGAGTGAAGAGTGCACGCCGCTCCCATAGTTTTCAGGTTGCACTAGAGTGACCAGATAGCAAGTATGAAAAATCAGGACAAGAGGTAAGGGGTAATAAGCACTTATATAAGAGAGAGCCCTAATTATTAGGACTGTCCCTATAAAATCGAGACATCTGGTTGCACCCCACGGGATCCTGTCACACATATGTAATACCTATTTTAGCAATGCTAACACACAGATGAGTTAGACAGGTTTCCAACTGCGCAATTGGTAGTGTTCACTTGAGGCCTAGGGACCTTGGCATGAGCTGGGACCCGATCTGCCAGCATCACAAGTGAATTTCTGTAAGAACCAGGGAAAAAAAAGGCAAATTCATCTCCCTTCTATTTATCTAAAGGAAATAGGAATATGCTTTTATTGTGCTTCTCTTTGGCTCCCTGTCCCTTCCCTCCAAAAGAGAAGGCAGTAAGTTAAAGACTGGATGATTTTTGCAGTGCTGCTGCCCGGCAAACTCTTCAGGTTATGCTCACTGCATATTGGAAATGTGCCCTGATGTCTGGAATATGTTGTTCAAATTCAGGAGAAACAGGGCAGGGTTTCTTGCAAACAACAAATACTCTCTCAGCCCCATAATTTCTTTTTTTTTTCCTGGCTGGGAATAAGCAAAGAAGGTTCTATGACAGGAGTACTGGTTTAGTGCACCAAGATCTAGTGGATCTTATTTACTTCAAGTGCTTTACTTTTTTGCTCACTAGCCACACATGCTGTTGCAAAAACAAAACAAAAAAAATACTCAGATTTCAAGGGAGGACAGACAAAAATTCCCTCAATAATATCAAATGGAAAAAGTGATTTGCTGGAGAGGACATTAAATGCACTCATTAGCTATTGCACTACATCCTGGATCAGAACATTAGCCGTTTTTACTTTAACATTTTTATTTATTAAAAACAATATTGAAAGAAATATTTTTTAGATCTGATTAAACACCGAAGGGAGCGCACTTTAAAATATCTGGGGTAAGGGGCAGAATTGTCTAGGGCTGGACGGTACCTCTGGGATACAGCCCTGGGTCAGGGCACTGTGAGGCTGCGTTACCACAACGAGTGTTTGGGCTGGACTCTGATTTCCAGGGATTAGGTTGTGGAGGAGGCAGAAGGGAAGCACACTCTGCACCCCATAAGGCAGCCAACTTGCTCTGTGAGCCAGTAGAGAGGGTAATGGAGGGTCATTGCCCTGCCTCATCCCCACTCGGTCTTTGGTGCTGCATGCCCCAGGGAGCAGGGAGAGCGTTTCCTGAACACAGAGGCTGCAGTTGTCTGGCCTTCATGCTCTGCAAAGGGGCACTTAACAATTTGCTGAGAGAACTAGCTGGTCACGTGCTGGCTCACCTTTGTCTCCAAATGCTAAATTGCACTAAAGGCAGCTAAAATACAGCGAACGCTTCCCTAGTGTTAATTTTCCATGTAATCAGTTGGCATGGTTTCTACAGCCCTGGCATGCACTTGTGAATGCGAGAGGTTCCTGTTCACCCTCCGTTGTGAATAGGTGGGCATGTGGTTCGTGAGGCTGTCTCTAATGTGTGGCCTGCACCGTGAAAATACCCCTGATGGTAGCTGGAAGCATGCATGTGTGTTGCACCCTGCCCCCAAAAATAAAAGTGAAAAGCACATTAAGGTTGCAAATTCAAGCATTCAAAAGTTAGAAATAAGATTGCCTAGGCAACCTTCCGTGGACCCCCTTGTTTGAAAGCATTATGACAGTCTAATTACACAATCGCATACTATTTTTTCAACAGGCTGCCTGTGTCATCCAGTGCACACTTAGTGAGCAGATATTCAGTGGTTTGTTTTAACGTCATTGTTCAATGTGTGGCCCAAGACCTTATTTACTATCTGCTGTGATGCTTCCTAGGGGTGGCCCATGTTGTGAGGCACCTCACTGCCACCTGCTGTTACTGTGAGGAAGCCTTGTCTCTGTGTGCCGGGGGTCAGCTCCCCAACCCTACTCTCTATGGCACCACAAGCACTCCCCTCTAGGCCTATACAGGCCCTCCTGTGTCTCTACAGGTTAGGGACAAGCACAGTCCATTCCCTGAGCCCTCCAAGCATCTCCCAGGATTGTCTAACCCCTGATTCACTGGATACTCGCAGCATTCACAGATCCACTGCTTCCAAAGAAACAGTACAGCCAGTGTACCAGTTACACCTCAGATCTCCACTCCACTTAAAACATGGCATTTAGTCATTTTTATAATGAAATCAAGAATAGGTTTATTTAGCAAAGCATAGCAATTCAAAGTAATAGCAAGTAGAAGTATTGGAAACAAATGGTTACGGATAAAATAAAATTATAACACACAGTCTGGAGCCTAGATTTAATTAACAAGATACTGTCATGTCTAAGGAAGTATTAGCCAGGCTGTCTGTGACCCTTTTCTCATTAGATAAACCATACTGTCAGATTGCCTCCTTGGTGAAAGATCCAGGGTGTCTCTTAATATCCACAGTTACATCAGAACAATCCTTTGTCCTTATTCATAAACAGGATGCTCTCTGCTGATTGTTTCTTCCTGTGGCTTTCCTCTCATGTTGATTTCATGCTCTCTTGAGTTTCATCTGGCTTGGTATGCAAGTAGACCTCCCTTGTGAAGTGGAATATACAATACACATATGACATGACAGAGAGATAAGGATCTGCTACCTCCCGCCTGAAAGAATCCTGTCCAAGGCATGTCACTTCCTGGTCACCTGCCTCAACTTCAAGACCTTAAGAACATCATTTTTAGTATAGAGATATAACTTCTTAAATATTACTCTTTCATACATTTCACAATCATTATGATGACCAGCAGGCTACTGGCTCTTGGTAGAGACCTTACATGCCACCCTTTGGTGAGCTAGTATACATATTTCTGACCCAGGGGATCCTGTAATACTCTATGCACCCCCTGTGCCTTCTGCCATTTGGCACCAAGAGATCCCTGGGTCATACTATTCAAACTATTTGTTTCCATGCCCCCTTTGAGTCTGGCCCTGCCCTCTTCTGTTTATGTCCCCACCCCTTGACTCCTGTACTTGTCTCCTTCTGTCACTCCCAGCCCACTCTCTGTCCACACCCCCTCTGCTCTTCACCTCTTTGCATTCAAGTCAGATTGCTTCCTTCTTCTCCCCCCACGGCCTGCTCACCAATGGGTGAGAACTGAGACCGCAGTGACACCCAGCAGTTAGGAGAAGTAATTGCAGGTATCTTTGGCTGAGTCACTGCGGGCTGCAGCCTGAGGGTTGGAGAGCATACTCAGTGACCCTTTGGGGTGGCACATATGGGGTCCAGTTGGTGTGTATTGGGGATGGAGCGTGCTCAGTGCAAATGGAATCTTCAGAGAGTAATACTCCTAGCCTCTAGCAAACCTCTTCTGAGCATGTGTAAACTGCAGTTTTCAGAAGCTTATAACTCAGCCAACTTTAGACAGATTTTCATGAGGAGAGCAGAAGCCACATTCCTGACACAAGGACAACACTCTGCCAAATTTAAAATCCCTCCTTCAAAGCTTGATAGAACTTCTCAATGAAACAGTTCTATAAATTTTTATATATATAAATATATGATGAGAAATATGAGAGAGAAACACTTCTGATTTACACTTCCAGTTGCATTGGACTTCCTTCCTTGGCTTTTTACAAAGCTTGCGTAATCAACATGAACAACATCTCTAGGTGCTGACCAACGTTTTTGCTTCCATTGCCCCATAAAATGGGTAAGATTCAGTTATTAAAGTAAAGAGAGTAAAACTTTAAATAAAACCAAACCTACCATGAGTATCTTAGTAAACTCAAGACAGGTTCTAAAATGTCCATAAAGACCATAGACTGTAGCTGGTGCTACATGTATCCACATTAATGCGCTGGACTGAGTATTCTTTTGTACCTTTGATCTAATGTTCCTTCTGTTGTTATTCTTAGTCTGATCACTTCTTATTTAATTAAGATTCAAATTCCTTTTCTTTTGGTAATTTCTCTTGTTCAAGAGCAACACCATTGACTCTTTACAAAGAATCACAGTTGATTTCTGGGCACTTCCATTGTTGTTATTGATCATGGCTCATCTATAAGACTTGTTACTAAGGCAAAACTTGTAGGTCACTACAGTATACAGTTAAGCATTGTGAAATCATGGAAGAGTGTTAGAGACAAGTGGAATATTCCAGTTTGTTGCTCAGAGGAGGCTTTGAGATCTATCAGAACTTCAGCTTAGTCAGCAGTCATTAATTCCAATCAGAATAGTCCAGAAATTCTCTTTAACATTTGCATGTGCAAGTAAATCCTATTGCCCAGTTGCCTTACTTGCTAATTCTCCCACTGCTTTATTTGGAAGACTATAAGCTATCTGGACCTATGTAATTCTAGATTCAGTGAGCCTATTCTCCGTTCGTGAGGTTTTAGATGTCTGGTTATATTGAGCTGGCTAATATTGTGTATGCAGCAGACCAAAATCAACAAATAGCTGGTTGGCTCTAATACTTGGCTCCTTCAAGAGTTTACGGACATTAAGGATCATTTTACACCTTTGACATCTCTGGTTAATTTCATGCACTCTTCTTCAGGGGAACCATTACAAACACTCTGAGCTTTATCACACTGTTAAAAGTCAGATTCTATCACCTTTACTTGCATTCAGTAGTACGCATATGTGCAAATAGGCCTATAAGGTTGGATGTGACTCAGAGTGACAGAATCTGGCCGCAAAAGACAAACTACCACCTCGTTTATAACTGCTTATTTCTCTCAATGAATTTTGTTACAGTCCTGTGCCAGCCCCTTCAAGCAAATAAACTGACTGAAAATTTCCAGTAAAGCTTTGGGCAGGGCCGTTTAACTAAGCCAGCATTTGTGAAAGTCTGCAAGTCTTATACTCTTAGGTATTTGTCTTCAACACCTGATATGGTGCCTCAGTGGTGTTTATATTTTTGCTTTACCCAATAATGTAATCCAGTACATTAAGGGCAGGTCTACATAGAAACTCTTGCCACTATAGCAAAGTCAGTTAGTCATGTGATTTTGTGTGACATTTCTATAGTAGTGTGAGCAGGGTCTGAATGAACCATCCTTGGACAGCTAGCTGGGGAAGGGTAAAGACTTCAGGATCAGAACCCCCCCCCGCCTAGGTCTTCAGGAGACAGAGCTCTCTTGCCAAAGTGATCAACTTTGGCTGGTGTTGCGTTACAAATCACTTTAGCATTGAATGAGTGGGTAATGAAATGTTTTTCTCCTTATTGTATGAATAAGGGGCAGCAGAACTGAGTGCTTAGCCTGTCCTGATTGAGGGGGTCACCCACAACTGAACTCAACTCACTAAACAGGGGACTTGGATGCCAGACCCCTTTGAGACAAGGGGGACAGATCCTTTCTTCATTCTTATTTCTTATTCTTTATGATTCTTCAGTAATGTATGAATATCACCGTGTGGTTGCCTTGGGACTAATACAGATAATTGGGCAGAGAAAAGATATGTGGCTAACTTCCAGTAATACCATAGACACAAGCCGGTTAAATTCTTTTCATTTGATATAATAGCAGTCACAGAGACTGATATGTCTTAGCCTTTGTCTGCCCTGCCAGCTAAAAAGAGGAAAGAAAATGCAAGAATTAGCAAGAGACCTGGTGGGTGCGAAAGGCCATGACAATTTTCACCTTGTCAATAGTGCCAATACAGGAAAACCCATGAGTCTTCTCCAGAAAAGCTTTCTGTGACAGTTTAAAATATTACATCTCTTTAGTTTTAAAAAGGAAAATCTCATCCATGAAAATAGTTCCCTGAAAAAAAAAAGCTCAGATGCACAACCCATTCATATATTGATTTTTGGATGAAATATGCCTTGCATACCAGAGAATGCTGAGTTGAGCCTATGAAGGTGATCATTAAGCTCAGGTGCAGAGCACTTATTTGGGGAATAGATGCACTGAACAATAATGTAATCCAGCAAATAAAGTATTAATGAATTCTGAAATGTATAAAAATGGGCTAAGTTGGACTGTGAGCTTTTGGGTTATAATTAATTAGACATGTCCCATGATTCTAAGGTGAGAGCCGGTTACATGTTTGCACTTAAATTCTAGTATAAAAACTGCAGACCCCAGATATTATGGTAGTACGGTCTATTTTAAGATTGGAGAACTTGATATTACAGTTAGAGTTGGAATAAGCAGTTTGCATAATTAATGTAGTTTTTGAGCATCCCTTACTGATGAGATGGACTGAATGATCTCATTTCTCTTATCAACGAGCAGCAGATTCACATGGCTATAATGTAGGCATGGTGTCACATAGAATGGACTTCCATCTTAAAAAGTCCCTTGCAATTATTCCTTCCTTCGTATGGGAGGAGATAGTCTTCTTAAATCCCTCAACATTGCATTTTCCAGCCTTAGTCATGGCCAACCTCATGCTCTACTTCCTTTGACCTCAGGTCTATAAACATTCTGTAGAAGCATACCTTCTGCACATAGGAAATGACCCCACCACAGCAGTCATTTTGTTCTCGACTAGTGCAAGGTTGAAACTGTTGGGATTGTCTCAATATATCCTTATCAAAATCTAGCCAACAAATGTGAAGAATATGCCATAAATTTTGACTTTGAAAACTCTTTCATTTTCTCTCACCTATTTTAACAGCCATATTTCTGCTCCATATGACACAGTTGTCACCACCACCAGATTGAATACTCATCTTAGCTCTCACACAGACATCTTGCTGTCCAAACAGAGGCTTCTGAAGACACTGAAATGCCACTGATGCAAGACCAATCCGATGTGTGACTTTTTCATTTATAGAACTTCCTGCTGTCATCTTACTACTCAGACATATAAAACTATTCACCCATTTTTGATGTCATTACTATCATTGTTCAAAGTCAGTAGGTCATTCATTCCTTTTTTATAGGAGGCATACATAACTTTACTTTTATCACCGTTGATCTTAAGTCCCATAGATTCTGCAGTTCTTCACAGCTTTTTCACATTAACTGTAGTTGATCAGTAGTCTCTCCAAATAAGGCGATATCATCCACATCTTGAGAATCTCTAAAGATGAATCTTTAAATTTCACACTTCCTACTTTGGGCTCTATCTGCTTTGTGATCAAGTAATCTCTTAAAACAATAAATTATGTAGGTGAGAGAATGCATTTTTTCATACTCCTGAATCTACAGAAAGCCAGTGTGCAATTCAACCATTGACCCTCATACAACTAAATGTACCATGGTAATGTTCTAGGCACACTAGGCACACTAAATTCTTAGTTACCCTATACTGACATAGTAGTAACCCCCGTGCTGATCAGCACACTGCATCAAAAGCAGCTGTAAAGTCTGTAAAACTGAGATTAACTTCCTTTTGTTGCTCTAGTCATTTTTCAGTACATTCCACAAAGCGTGGGTTTTAGATGCAGGCCACCCAGGCTGTGTCTCATTTTATGGTTGAGACAGTACTTCAGTGGGTTGAGTAGTATGATTGTAAACACCTTCCCTGGCACTGACAACAGCATTATTCCCTGATAATTTGAACAAGATGATCACTTTCCGTTTATAAAAAATAGGATGATGCAGCCCCTTTTCTAATCTTCTGGAATGTGACCACTTTACCAAACTTTTAAGTGATCTCAACTCTTTAATAGTTCTGCAAGGCCAGGTGCTTTATCACTTCATAATTGCTTGACCGCAAGTATTGCTTCCTTTAATGTCATTGGCCTGTTTTCTTCTAGGTTCATTTTCTGATTAAGTTATAGTTTACCTCTCGGTGGGGATCTATTAATTAATTTACAAAACTGCTTATGCCAGTGGTTAAGTTGTGCATCCATATCCTGGCAATATTTTTCATTTTTGTCCTGAAGTGGTGAAAGCTGTGATAATGGACAATCAATGAAGATGTTCAAAGTCTCAAATATGCATTTCTGTGCATGTCTCATAGATGCTTCCTCAGTGTGCTGTGCCATAAGCTACCACTATTGATTACAGTAATTCCAACAGGCATTCCCTCCTTGTTGAAGACATCTCTTTTCCTCTACTGCTCATTTACTTGTGTTGGGTACCATCTTACTTCACCAGTGGTCCTAAAATAGTATTATTCGTGAATAAGGGTATTGGTGTCCCTACCACCCACCCTGATTTATCCTCTTCCCCACAATTCACCCTCTCTTTCCTACATTCCCAAACCCCTTATCCCTGCCAGCAAGCATTTGCCTGTGTAATTTATTTCCTTTTAAAAATGTCTTGAGGGCCTTCTGAATTATCTGCTGTACTCAAATTACATTTTCCCCAATTTTTTTTTTAAGTTGACAGATACAGATTGTAGCAATGTGCATCTTTCATCCCTTCCAAGCTCACTGCTGAGGTTGGATTTGAACTCACAGCACCTTGGTGCTGCACAGAGCTGAAGACAACAACATTTCTTCACCCCACCCCCAGTCCTGCTACTCCAGGTTGGCTATCAGCCCCCTTGGCCTCTCTCGCTGCACATGCTCAGTGTAATCCATTTAATTTGTTGGTCTTAGGGACATGAGTACAATGACACAACTATTTTACTGATAACACTGATTATTCTGCTCTCCCACAGGGCTAGTGCGTGCCTGGCACTCTGTAGAGTAACTCTTGAGCACCTGAGACCCTAGTGCAATGATCAAGTCTTGGCTTGATCCATATCTGTGAGCAAAATTATGTTGGCAGAATTAATGAAATTAAGAAAAACTGTTTTTTATAGGGGCTGTATCTCTGAAACCCCTGGTAAAATGACCTCAAATTTGGATCATGCACCTTAGTGCCCCATGAGGCACAAAAAATTTCAAGGCACTCTGAGTAACTGCAGATTTTGGAGCACATAAAAGAGTCAAGTTTTAAACAGAAGTCTGATAATCTTAACTATAGAAGACCTGTCAGTCTTCTGTAATAAAAAGTGTGTGTGCATGTGCATATAGATGTAAGCGTGTTGCTATATATACACAGTAGAAATCTGTAAATATCTAGATGTATCTGTACAATAGGTATAATGGATTTCAGGAATGCATAGCTTAACTTCACGCTGCAGGTACGCTAGCTCTTAACCTTTCCCTAGTGTGAACTAATATGTCTGGAAGATATGAAAACACCCATTTTGTACTCTATTCCAATTGGGCACTGGCAAAATAACAATAGCAAACATACATTTGGCCACATCAGTAAAGTCCTGCAAGTGTCCAAATTACTATGGCACAGTACCACTCGAATAGGATTAACTAGGGGAAAAATATAACAGCAGTTTTAAATATACACATTCCCTTTTTTATTCCAGAAAAAATGTCATGGTCTCATAGGCTCGTTGAACCAGAGAGTCAAGCTGATTAAAGAAATCAGTGAAAGGAAGTAACGGCATTGCCCAGACCTTTCAATCTCCTGCTTTCCTTTATAGACTACAGATCTACAGTGAACTTTCAAGAATCTATTAATTTTTCCTACAGCGGGTTCAGTGCAGGGAGATTTAATATATCAGAGAATGACATGCATGTTAAGAAATACCTTTGGCCCTTTTGTCATTTTCTGTTTCTCTGACTTCCTCCCTAATATCCTAATTTAGGTTATCAAAATCCAGATTCCTTAGACTCTCCCACAAGGCAAGTTTCTAAGTAGATACCTCTTTATTTATTTATTATTTATAATACAGAAGGACCTAGAGACCCAACCAAGATCAGGATCCCATTAACCTAGGTGTTAGCACAAACACATATGGCTAGATCAGTACTTTATGATCTGCTCTGAACAAGGGACAGCCCAGAAGTTAGATTGCGACTCTTTGACTCATAAGTGTCTTAGGCCTATACCTGGTACAGCATATGGCACCTAGCACACTGCCACAGCTGTGCTGGCTGGCACATTCGGGGTATGGGGCCATGGCTCCATCCAGCCCCTGTCCCATCTCCACCCCTTCTTGCTATCCTTTCCTCCCATTCCCACTCCCCTCTGCTGCATGGAAGCAGTGGGTCTTCCAGTGTTTTTGTGCAGTTACTAGCAATACAAATAAATAACAACCTGCCATCCCTGTGGATTATGAGCACTAATGAGGAATTTATAAGCATAAAACCAGTAAAAAAAAAAAAAAAAGACTGTATTCTCCATCCACTCCTCCTTGGAGATCTGTGCTTGAAGGCTCTCATTCTCTCTCTGTTCTACTTATTCCTACTCTTTGCTGCCATGAGGTTCTGATTTATGAAGGGAAGAGCAAGACAGCACAACACTAATTCATTGCATTAATAAGTGTCATCCAAATATCATTTTATCCTCCTCAAGCTATTAATCTGTGCCATGGAATTACTTTGCCTGAAAGTTTTTTCTCTTGGCTTTCTTATAAATAAGGCTGTTCAACAAGTTTATTGGATTATTGGATCTAATGAAATGGCTTTAGAATTCTGTACACAAGTTCCAGTGTTGCCAATTCAATGTTAATAATTTCCAGGACAAGGAATGAAACTGGCCGTTGATAATGCTTCTTTAGTGTCTTGCACCTTGCATATTCAGTGTATACACCAGTGTTAAGTGAGTGTAAAACCCTGCTAAATCAGAATTCTCCTCCCCACTCTTACTGGGCCTAAATGTGAAGTAGCCTTTTTTGTCTCTGTCTCTTTGTCCCTGTTATTCACTGGTGCATAAGTAGTGTGCAAAGGAATTCAGCGTATCATGAAGGAGGGAAAAAGGAGAAGGATATTGATATTGGAATCTCTCCAGTCAGAACTATTTACAGAGTAGCAGTGGGGAGAATATAAAGCAGGGGTTCTCAAACCGAGAGTTGTGACCCCTCAGGTCATAAGGCTGTTGGCGGGGGGGATTGCGAGCTGTCAGCCCTGCGCATGCTGGGGCTTCAGCTATCAGACCCTCAGCATGTCAGAGGTCTGGGCCTGGGGCTGACAGCCCTAGCCCTTCAGAGCTGGGTGGCTGGAGGGCAGCGGTTGCTGGCTGGGTGCCCAGCTCTGGAGGCAGCACCACCCACAGCAGAAGTAATGATGGCATAGCATGGGGAGGGTCATCACAGCGTGAAATATTTTCAAAGGGGTTCTCAGCAAAAAAAAGTTTGAGAACCCTTGATATAAAGTCTGAAAGACAGGACAGAGAAAGGGGGAGTGCCTATGGTGTCACAGTTCCACCAACCTGTGACTGTTTTAACCAGTGCCAGCTAGTTTCATTTCATTAGAACAATAAAACATTCTTAGTAGCATGTTTCTAAGGTCTGTAGCCTTATGATGTATAGTGCTCCCCGAATGCCATGCTGGTTGTGTCTTATTCTTTATGTATTCCACCTTAAACAATGATATTTGGATTTCAGCATTAGTAAAGTGCTGAGAGAATGGTTGTAGGATGGATTGTTTTATTTTTTATTTGGCCATTTTGCTTGTCCTCCATCTTTCTGGAGCTGTGTCACCAATCCGTAAGCAAGCAATTCTTCCTTTCAGCATACCTTATCAATCCAGAGTTCATAAAACATCCAGAGTTCTTCAGTATTCACTTAGAACGTTATCAGTTTGTCAGAGCCTAGGTTTTTGAAGCAAGCTATTACTTTATTAGCTCTTTCTGATGAGGATGTGGGTCATTCAAAATAAAACCTGAGTTTTGGGTACTGATTTGCAGAAAAATGGCAAAACTAATTAAAGCAGAAACACAGATGTTAGCTCTTTTTCATTATACCAACAGCTAGGATTGTGATGGGGAAGAGAGTGAAGACAGGAAGTGGAAATACACCATTTTTAACAGATTATTGTACATCCATGTTGTCTCTCTGTCTGTCCCAGGGTTTTGTGTAGCACCCATCATTATAATGTCTAAGTACCATATGAAATCCTCTTTGTATTTGCAAAGAGAACTTGGGCCAAACACAATCTCTCCCTTTAATAACGTTTGTAAGCAGTAATCAGGTCACTTCTGACCTCAGAAATGTAGGCAGGTACTTCCGAGTATCTTGCAAAACTTGCTGCTGTCTTTCTAAGCACCTGTCCATAAAACGGGGACTTACTCATCATTTTTGCTATGAAGGGAAATGGGAAATTAAATGCAAGATGAACCTCATAGGAAATTTCTCCCCCTTGTAGCTTATTCAGCCCATGGAACAGGATACAGGGCCCACCCAAAGATGCCTGAGATATGTCCATGTTTAGGGGAGACAGCATGACATCAAGGGCATCTGCAGGGAAGCTCTGTGCTTCCATGGTGGTTCTGAGCCCCATAAACATTCCCTACTCACCACTGCTCTAGCAGCACTCTAGACAACACTCAAACCAATTATACAGGTGGTTCCACAGCCAATGGCTACCACTGGATTCCCTTAAAGAGAGATCTCAAAGATAGACATATTCTACAGCCACAGGCTGAACTCTTACCAGGTGCAGAAAACATGACATACATTCCTCTTCCTTTCCTCTGTGGCATGTAAACTGCCAGCCCTCACTCTCATGTGCATCTCCCAGTCTGCTGGAGAGCCCTCTGCTGCAGTGTAATGTGGGAGACACTGCGTGCAGAATACCACTCAACATATAGACCCTCAGAGACACAACTGGGTCCTTTGAAATGAGGGCCTCCATATGGAAAAGAGAAGCAAATGTTTGGAGACAGACCGTTCCTACGTGTGTCCTGCTGTATTATAGGCCACAGTCTTCCACGCATGAATTAACGTCAGTGACTTTATCCCTTAGCAGACTGCATACATCACGGAGATTTGAGCAAATTCCAAATGCCAGCATCCATGCACGATGCAAGATTTTTCAACACAGCTGAATGGATTAATTTCTCTCCAGCCTGTCTCAGCTTTAAAAAGAAAAGAAACTTAAAATAAAGCAAGAACAAAATCCATCTCTGAAGATGAGTGTAGGGCCTTGCACACCACTTAAGCCTCACATTGGGCCTCTGTGATAGTGTTGGGAAAAATATGGGATTTTATGGGTGACACCAAAACCCTCCCACCAGCAATGAAATAGGTTAGCGTCTACAGTCCCCTTCCTTATCTGTCACTGGAGTAGTAAGTTGGATAAAATGCTAAAACACTCAAAATAAATGAATAAAGAACAATTTATTTAAGGGATAAACAGAAAACAGGGGTCACTTGCATTTAACAGGTGGAGCTGAACTCCAGGTCCTTTCCCAAAATAAAACCAATAAAACCCAGGCCCAAAGTCAGTGTAATGTACTTAAGATTTTTCTTCTCCCTCCCAGGATGAGGAGACTGGAACCTAGGGTCCCAACGATGGACTGAGGAACCGTTGCAGGTAACTACGCTGATCTTCTAATGTGGGGACTGTCTGTGGTGTATTTTTAGAGAGTCTCCCGCTGCTGCTTCTTTTTGTGATCTCCACTAAGGCAGACAACCCTGAACTGACTGTCTCACCATAATTTATACAGTCGTAATGCCGGGCAGACTCCAACTCCTTCACACCTTTTCTTTCCCACCTTTACCCAAAAAGAGCAGGAACAGCTTAGGAAGAAAATACCCGATGTGGAGTCTGAGATGTCTTTTCACCTTTCCCAATGGTGATTACCCTTTTACAAGTTATTACCTATGTATAGTAACCAATAAATGGGGAATTTTCACTAACAATGAATCGGAAATATAAACCCATGTGTGTTCCCAACCAACATTTCCCCTTCTTGATACATGTTGGAATAATTGTAACATTGCCCATGTGTATCATTATACAGTAACAATGTATTCACTATTCATTTAGTTGCCTTAGCCTTCTTTTTACCCATATACAAATTACCTTCCACATCAAAAGTAGTCCAATTTGCATTATCAATATCACAGTGAAAGGGTGGATTATAAAATGCCATACACTTGCTGGGGCAGAGACCAAGTTCTCCCACCAATGCCCAAAGATTGTATGTTGCTTAACGCAATTCAGTATTGCAGTGATTTCTCCACTAGTGTGGTTCACTGAGATCATAACAGCTTTTCCAGTTTCTTTTACCTGAGCTATGTGATGTTTAATATCAGGATGCTCAATTAACCCTTTCAATACCAATATATTAGGTCCCAACTGGATGGAAGTGATTTCTTGGTATAGGTCAAGAGCCAAATCTATTTCTGTTATCTCCGGAACATCAGAAACAAAATGGATGTCGCATCCATTAACACTTTAAACATTGCACAAACATATATTAATTTTACTATCATGTTTTATCTTATAATACTCATTTACTAGGAACTCAGCACATTTACTTCTTATGTGTACACGATTCTATCCTGTTACCACCAAGGCAGAGTGGCTATATTTTGCTGGTTCTAAGTTGTAATGACATTTCCCTCATTCAAAGTTCATAGATATATGCCCTTCTGAATGTACCTCATTCAAGCACACACAACCTTTTTTAGGTTAATTTTGGCACTCAGTTAGATCTATTACAGTACCATCTGATTTCACTTCTGGAGGAAGGTCTTGAGAAATCATTGTTGTGTTTCCCTACATATAAACCCAGGAAAACTAACGGCTAGACCCACTCAGTAGAAGCATTCCTTATTGTTAAGAGAAATGCTGTGACATGGGTCTCCACAGAGTATGTAAAGTTTAATAGACTCCACCAATCCTCATTTTCCAATTCAAAAGTCTCCAACTTGTTTTGTAGCAACCTTTCCATCTCTATTGGAATGATTCCATTCCATCCCTCCTTATGGAAAATACTTTTATTGTGGATACCCAAGCTTGGGCCTGTCCATCACATGCGCTGTGATCATCGTTACCCATGCGAGTCTATTTGAGTTCCTGCATAAGGCTTCTCAATGTAGCCCTGGACTCTTCCAGTGCCTTGGTGAGTTTGCGTACCTCCCTTTCTCTTTTAGTTAGCGCCTCTGTCAGTTCTTGTACCTGACCCTCCACACTGGTGGTCTGGCTAGTCGGGCTAAGCACTTGGGCTGTAAGACACTCCTATTTGCTTCCCAGTTCAGCAATCTGGGAATCTCTTTGGGAGACATCTCCCTGGAGCTAAGTCACCTGGCTCTTTAGCTTCCCTACACGGGCTTGCAGCTCCCTGGCTGCTTTGTCTAGCCCATAGCAGAGGGCTCACTTGGCCTGTCTTTTCATGGGTTTAGGTTTCCCCACAATGAACTCCTCCAACTGAACACAGAGGTCCAAGTATTCAGACCCATCCACAAATAATCCCTCCACCCAAGGGTTTTTCCCTTTCCCCATGGAATCAATCCAGAAAGACAGGCTGTTTTTATTTGTTGTTTGCTCCCAGCCAGATGCTTCAAATCTTTGGTGAGAAGCCATTCTTCCTCCCTCCCACAGGCCATATGATAATGGAACTATTCCCACTTCACTCACGTTCCTACCAGCTTCTGAGCTCAGTGAGCATGAACGAGCCCAGTGCTCTCTACACTGACAGCACCTACTCGCTGTCACCGAGCTCGGCTGCACTGGCAGCTGAACACAGATCCACTGACAGGATCTAGATAGGCTGTCTCGCTGTCCACACGCTAGGTGGCTAATGCCTATCCTTCACTCAGGCATACAAGGCCAGACTCCAATAGTAGGACAGAGGACCTTCCTGGACACAGCCAGGCACACGGAGCTCTTCAGCACATTTGGCTGACCAGTAGGCACACAAGGCCTCTCAATCATCTGAACTGCTGTATAGCGCTCTCCTTTCCAGAGATGCAGGGAGGATAGGTGTCCCTGCCCCTAATCAGGGACTCTATCCCCAATTCAAACCCACAGTACTCTGGCTGCGCACAAGGCAGCTACAGTGCCCGGAGTCTCCCACTGCAAGCTCATGAGGTAGCGCCACGTAGCAGCACACAAGGCTGTTCGGAGACAGCTTACTTCGATGCTCAGAGCAATTTCCTTTCACCGATGGGTCAGTTCACTCCTCTAAGGTTCCCTCCCTCTCGGCCTTTGGGCTTACGTAATCCACAAAGTGAAAGGAAATTTAACCACAAACTACTAAAGGGGTCCCTTCATGGTTGCCAAATTTTTTGGGAAAAATATGGGATTCTATGGGTGACACCAAAACTCTCCCACCAACAATGAAATAGGTTAGTGTCTAAGGTCCCCCTCCACATCTGTCACTGGAGTAGTCAGGTGGATAAAATACTAAAACCCTCAAAACAAATGAATAAGGAATAATTTATTTAAGGGATAAACAGGGGTCACTCAGGGATTTGACAGGTGGAGCTGAACTCCAGGACCCCTCTCAAAATAAAACCAATTAAACCCAGGTCCAAAGTCAGTGTAATGTACTTAAGATTTTTCTTCTCCCTCCTAGAGTGCCGTTCATGATCTCCCAGGACAAGGAGACTGGAACCCGGCATCCTGACGATGGACTGAGGAACCGTTGCAGGTAAGTAAGCTGATCTTCTAATGTGGGAGCTGTCCACGATGGTGTTCTAAAGACTCTTCTTCTCCTTCTCCAATCTTCTCCTTGTGACATCACCTTTCTGCCTCTAAAGTGGACAGCCCTGAGCTGGCTGTCTCTCCATAATTTATACAGTCACATTGCCGGGTAGACTCCAGATCCTTCCCGCCTTTTCTTTCCTGCCTTTACCCAAAAGGAGCAGGCACAGCTCAGCAAGAAGACACCCAGTATGGAGTCTGAGCTGTCTTTTCGCCTTTCCAAAATGGCAATTACTCTTTTGCAACTTATTAACTGTATAGAGTAACCGATAAATCTGGAATTTTCACTAACAGTGACTAGGGAATATAAACCCAGGTGGGTTCCCAACCAACAGTAGAGTTATAGGCAAAATACCCACATACTAGTGCCTTCGCAGGTCTTCCACACTGCAGAAGAGTCTCTGTGTTCGCCCCATGTAAGCAAGTGCAGCAGGCTTCAGTGGTTCCAACCAGAGAGAGGCTGTAAGTAGTTGAGTTTGCCCACCTCTGCTTCCAAGGCGAGCACCAATGTCAGTGTCTGTGTGTGGGTAGCCACCTGCTGGAAGATGGGATAAAACTAGTTTTGAAAAATGAAATGTGAAGGATTGTAATCAGTCACAGCATAAAAATTACCTTAAACACTGACTGAAAAGAGGGACATTCTGCTGCAAAACATCCCTTCCACCTATCAACATACTTTCCCTTAACTTTTTAATGCATCACATGAAAAATCTTGTCAAATGCTTCATCAAACTATGTCACAGAGCAAACTTCGTCAAATATTTCCCAGCTACTCTGATTTAAAGTCACATTAGATCTATGTCCTCTAAAATTGTATCTTTAATTACAGTCGCAGAATTTCATTCTCTCTGTTAATTAGTCCATAAACTCTTGTCTCCTATAGTACATTTCTCCTGAGAAAAATTTCATCCTGGGGAATTTTGACATTCATGTTAATACAACTGATGGATTGTGCCTAACTGCTACTTTGATCTTTTAAATTTTCCTGAAAAAGTACTATTTGGGAATGAACTGACTAGTTTTTAATCATAAGACGGGAATATTGGATATTGTGTTTCTAACACAAACAATTATATTGCCATCTGAATATTTTATACAGGTCATTGTTAATGAGTAATGTAGAATTAAAAGATAACTAGGACACAAGAGGAAATTATTTTAGCATGGCAGCTCAGCTGATGGCATGTTTTCATTGTTGGTGTTAGTGCCTTCACTGCAGTAGGAATACTGCTTTCACCTTTTTTTGTGTGCGCGTGCCATCTCCTTTATTACACGATTAACTCCAAATAACAACGAGAACCAAAAGAGGGAAGAGGAGTCTCATTAGGAAGGGTAGTAGGGTGTGAACTTTACGGCGGGTGCCCTGCAGGGCTACCCTCATGGCAGGAGCAGGGGTGCCCCATTCCAAACCAGGTGCTGCCACAACAGTTTGTTCACAGCGGTCTGTGTCTTCCAGACTCCTCCACTAGCTGGAATTCACCTGGTCTGCCTCAGGCACCTCAGGCGGGGGGACTTGGGGACCTCAAGAACCAGTGGGGTTGCCTCCAGGCTCTTCATAGCTTGTGGTTTGGTCAGGGCTCTGTAAATGCTTAGGGCCTACATGACCATGCTGGTGATGTCCCCAGTTGAACAGCAGCAGGAGGGCATTGGAGTCCTAGACTAGCTTGGAGAAGGCACTCACGTACTGCTAGCCACAACTGGAAGGCATCTGCATTGCCATTCTGTTGTGTCAAAGCATCAGCCAGGAGCCAAATACCTTCTGCTTTTGGCCTTGGCCTTGACCAGCATGACACTGGCTTCCCCAGCCACTTTGTTGATCTGTTCAGCCTTCTGAGTCTCAGAGGTCAGGATATGGGCCTGCTTCCACCCTTCTGACAACCCTGATGTCAGATTCCCTGATCCGCTCTGACTCCAACACTGTCGCCTGTTTCTGTCCCTCTGCCTCCACCTGCATCTACATTGACTCCTTCACCTGGGAGGCACATGGATGTCCTTGATATTATAGCACAGGCACTGCATGCCCCAATAGTCCAAGAACTGGTTGATGGCATCCATGATGTTGGTGAGGGACTGCCACTCCTGACAGACTTTGTCCAGGGAGAGTTTCCCTAGCTCGGACCTCATAGTGGAGAGGGCCAGCTGGGTCACCACTTACTCAGTGTCCTCCATGCCATACCTGGCCTTACAGGGGTCCATGATCCGCAGGTACAGGCTGCCATTTGTCTGCAGGGTGACATCCAGTGTCCAGGACACTGATGATGATGATTTCCTTGAGGCTTTGCGTGAACATCTCTGTGGAGCAGGAGCAAGCCATGCCCGAAGGCCCCAGCTGTCGGGAGCTCTGCAGCAGGATCAGTCAGATATTTTGAAGTCTACGTAAGAATCCACTCACTGGTGTATTTATCACAGCTGAACAAAATTTATCTAAAATAATAGTAAATACCAGCTCTTCCTATTCAGTTTTGCATCACTCCTAGGCAGAACATATTTTAAAAGTTAGGCCAAAATTAAATGAGCAATGCATAAGCTTT
The DNA here is from genome assembly GCA_007922155.1 of Mesoclemmys tuberculata. Lineage (NCBI taxonomy): Eukaryota > Metazoa > Chordata > Testudines > Chelidae > Mesoclemmys > Mesoclemmys tuberculata. The sequence goes on from ML675641.1 coordinate 1,993,271, forward strand.
TCTAGTGAAGTAATAATAATAAATTACAACACAAACTCCCATCTACAATATTCCACTTGGTACATTTTCCCTCAGACATGTCTAGAAATGTTGGTGCCTTGATTACTTTGCTGAGTAAATTATTCAGTTGCTGGATTGATCTCATAATTAGGAATATTTTCCTAATGCCTCATTTGACTTTTTCTGTCTTCTGATTTCGTGTTGTTAGTCTGTATCTTACACCTTTTGTTCCACTCTGCATGCCTCTGACCTACCACTTTCTATTATTGAATCAGAAAGCTAAAGTTACAAAGAGGTTCCATGGCACTGCTAATTATATTTTGTGAAATAAGTTAATAAGCCCCAGAGGTAACATTATAATGCTTACCTCTCAAATATTTGTTTTATCCATCTGCCATACTCCACTCAGGCTAGCCAGGACATGATTAAGTAAAGGGTGGTGGTACATTTAAAGGAAGTCTGTATTTTCTTCCTCCTGTCATGTGGTGGTTTTGGGGTTCTTGTTTTTTTGCTACACCCTTATGTTTATTTTAACTCAATTTTGTAATGAATTCCAAATAACCAAAGACATTTCAATATATAAGTAATCCAAAGCTCAGTCTTGCTTTCCTGGAAGTCAACGTTAGCTCTCTCATTGATCTAAAGAGAGGCAGAAGCAGGGTCTTTATGTAGAATATGCCAACTAATGATTGTTCAGACAGAAATAACATTTGAATGTAAAGTTTTTGTTTGTTTTCTATTTTTGGATGGGTTTTATTTTGGGGTTGGTTTGTTTTGCAAGACTGTGCACAAATTGTTGGAATATATCCTTTAAAATATTGAGTGTTTCTCCATCTGTCACTAATGACTCTTTCCACTGTATGACACCAGTTTTCCACCAGTGTAATTCTAAGGAAATCAGTTGGTGTTCTAAAAATATAAATAAATAAAACAGAGAGAATCAGTCCTAATGGGGCATTAAGGGGGAGAAAAAGAAAAGAAAAAACCAAAGTGTTTTTTCCTGACCAGTAGTGTCACTGATTTAACACTGGAACATTTTTTTTAGCTATTAATATTGTTATTTTAAGGAAGTAGCTCCCCTGTGTTACATTGCTTACAAAATGAATAGCCAGTGGTGTGACTTTCTGGTCCAGAATCTGTGCTCCATTGAAGTGTCCTAGTGTTGTGCTGCCTGCAAAGGAATACCAAAGCTGGCATAATTGGTCATAGGGGATCATTCCTGTGTCTTAAACACAGCAAAGAGGGTTGTGTGCCAGCTCACTCATTGCTGCTGGGGAATAGCAGCCCATGATCAGGGGAGTGCAAAGGAAATCTTTATATCACCTCTTCACCCTCCTCCCCTATGAACAGCACTGGGCACTCCTCAGACACAGGTGATTTCTTTGAGGCGATGCACATAGGAATTCCTTGAGTCTCTATATTTAAATCTGTACAAGACGCATATTATAAAATGGATTATTAAAGCTTAACAATATATAATATTTTTACAAGTAGATTTAGACAGTAGGGGAGAATGCTCTATGAAAACTCAGACGAAGATAATTCTTAACAAATGCATGTGATCCCGATAGATAAATGGGCAAAACTGATAAAATGGGACACAGTTAAATGTAAAGTAGCATGCCACAGTAACACAATTAGTTCCAAACAAAAATACCATAGACTCAATGATCAAACTTTTATTTTATTTGTAACGTTGACTCTTGGTAAGTAATTCTCCTTCTGACATAATGGATACCAGCTGTGTGTAGAGATCACGTAGCTGCTAAATATTATGCACCAGTAATGTCCTACTATCTGATTATGGGCTCAGAATGAAGAGGTTTTGCAGTGTTATTGTCATTGGAAAACCCCTGTGACTTAAAGCAATGGTGCTTAAAATTCTGCTCACTCTCCCTTTTTTCTCCATGATTGTTAACAGCAGTGAAAGCTCATAAATGTGTTATAAAACAATCTCCACATTTTTAAAACTTTTTTGTTCTACTTCTTGGCACTCTACTTGATAAGTATCCCTTCCTAATGAACTCTCATTTGCGTGTATATGAATATGATAAAATAAAATGTAAAAAGTAATTACCAAAAATTACATCTTTCACATTGTCTGGATCCTTTAATAAATTTACAGCATAGAGGGAATTGGTGGCTTAGATTAGTTCTGTTGGAATATATGGAGCCTTTTACTCTGTCATTGGTTCAGATATGGCCAAGTCCGTGGAGAAAAGTCATTACCATCTGATGTATACAGTGTAGTTATAGCCCCATGATACTAGAGAGACCTAAGGGGTAAGGTATTATCTTTTATTGGACCAAATTTTGTGAATGAGAGAGATAAGCTTTCAAGCTGCACAGAGCTCGTCTTCAGGTCTGGGAAAGGTACTCCCAACATCACAGCTAAATGCAAGGTGGAACAGATTGTTTATCATAAGTAATTAGCACATATTCTATGGGACCATTCAAGGTAGAATGGCCCATTACCATCTGATATCTATTTGGTGGTCTTTATGAAATGTGCTTATGTTTTCAGCTCTGTTTCTTATAGGTGTCCACAAAACAAAAACTGTCACCACAGTTGGCATAATTTGTTATCCTTGTTGGTGGCATAGGGAATACACTTCTAGAAGTCATGATAGGGTTGATTGAGGTACATTGCAAGTCAGGACTGAAGCTTATTAACATATCAGCATGGGGAAGCGTACTGTGCTGCTGCCTGTGATGTACCTGTCCTGTGGATTAACAAAGTCTCTGCAACTGTGACTCTGACACATTTGCTTTATGCGTTTCCTGTCTGTGGCCCCAGAAAGTTATTACCTCCTCATCCAACTCCTGTCACTGGCCAAAATAGCAATCAGTCCATCCAGAAGGAGAAAGCTTGACAGGGAAGTTATTCATGATTGTGGAGCTTTACTTTAGGTCCCTAATTGCCTCAAGTCTCTGGGCAGAGTTCCTCTGAGTGGTGTCCGCTAACAACTTGGGCTCCTTTTTGGAGAAATGGGTGTGTCCAAGCATCCCAGTCTAGGACCCTCACTTTGAACTTCTGACCCTTGCTCCCTTTCATGTTTTTATTATTTGTCATCCAATGGAATCTGTTGTTTCTGGGCTCCGTAGCCTCTCCCTCAATTGAGGAGGCTGGCCTCTTGTCCTAGGTGGGCTTAGACCCACCTTCCTAGAATGCAAATAAGCTGATACTTTTCATGAGCACCACATTTAATTACAATTTTCACAACATCCATCAATACGTAATAAAATGACTCCTTGGGCTTTCTGAAGACACTATAGGTAGAACTCCATTAGCTCCTCATTTGTTTCAAAGTACAGGTTTAATCTACCTTTCTTATCTCTAAAGCCATCCATGGATGTACTCCAGCCTGCCTCATGAAACTGGCTCTTCCTCTTCTGAACTGCCAAACAGTCTTGCTACAATTTGAGTAAGAGACCTCTCTGGAGCTCGTGTAATATCTATCTGTCTACTAGGCTTCCTTACATGCCCCCCATCACCATAGTATCTGAGCACCTCACAATGTGTAATATACTTTTCCTCACAACACCCCTGTGAGGTAGGGAAGTGCTACGATCCCCATTTTAGAAATGGGGGGACTAAGGCACAGAGAGGCTAAGGGCCAGATTTTTTAGGGAATTTAAGTGTTTAAAGATGCAGAAAGACACCCGGTGAGATTTTCAAAAGCAACTAGGAGTCTATCTGCATCTTTAGGCACCTATATACCTTTAAAAATTTGGCTCTCAATGACTTGTCCAAGTCACACAGGAAGTCTGTGGCTGAGTCGGGATTTTGCCTCACTGCCTCTCCAAGACTGATTCTGCTGTAATTTAAACCAATGCAAATCAGGAATTAATAGAATTACTCATGGTGTACATGAGAAGAGATTAAGCCTTTCTGGGCTACAATCTAGATCCAAGACCTTTAGGCTGCATATGTGGTGTACAGGGTACAATTTCCTTAATGCAGACTTTTTAGGCGGTGCTGCAGGGAATCTAGTCCTCTGTCTTTTTACCCTTGCCTATACCCTATACCTACTCATTTCTCATACTCCATCTTTTTATCTCACAGTTGCTCTGTCAATTGTTTTTGCTGTATGTTTGCCTATGTAAAAGAAGTGCACCTTCTAGATTAGCTAGGCATGGAACTCTATCGTTAGGCATAAGTTAATTAGTCCGTTCCCCATTATGCCTCTGGCATTTAGGGCAGCAATGAAGCTGCTCCACTCCTGTCTGTTTCTGGCAAGTCTTTCAATGGTTCCCCAGCTGTGCCACAGGTTTTTCAGTTCAGCTTCCACAGCCCTTCAACATGTTTTCAGGTGGCCTCATTTTCACTTTACTTCAGGTGTCCATCTTATTGCTATTCTGGTGATGGAATCAACTTCCATCTGAAACACAATTCATTTCTAACACCTTCTGGTAACGATGGTGCTCATATCTTCTTGGCTACACTGTCTGAATAGATCTTGATTTGAGATTGTTCTGGGCCAAAATATACAGAGGATTTTTCAGAGGCAGGCTGTATGAAATGAAGACAGCTTGGACATGTCGTACTTTGCCATTTCCCAGCTTTCTGCACTATAAAGTAGTGTTGAAAGTACACAAATCTGATGAATCTTCAGTTTAGTTTTTTTATATTTTGAGTATTTCCAGACTGTATTTAAGTTCCTAATGGTGTTCCTGCCTTTATTGATTTTGTTCTGAAATTCCTGACTTATGAATGTTTCTACATTAGTGAGAACATAATCCTCTATCTGTACTGGTGATGGTGAGGCAATATTAAAAGTCATGATATCTGTCTTACTGTGGTTGATTTTCAGTCCAGTTTGCTGGCTGCATAAGTTGAGTCCAGTTGTTTTCTCTTGCATATGGTGATGGGTATGTGATAAGAGAGCAAGATCATCTGGAAGTCCAGGTCTTCAAGGGATGAGAAGGGTGTCCATCTAATACCCCTTGGCATGTCTTCTTTTGTACACCACATTACCCAATCAATGGCAGTGTTAAAGAGGATTGCAGACATAACACACTCCTACCGTACTCCTGTTTTGACTTAAAAACTGAGCTCCCTGTGACAAACACTACATGTAAAGTTGAAATAGAAGCTTTTTAACTATGTTGATTATATGGAAGGGTTCCATAAGCACACAGAATACTCCATAGGTTGATCCTGTGAATTACTGTCAAACGCCTTCTCAAAATCTATAAAATGTATGCAACGTTGTCATTGCCATTCTGAGCATTGTTATATTATACTTAGTAACGTTTTGATCTGTGCATCTACATCCTTTCCAAAAACCAGCTTGCTCTTCTCTTAGAACACTATCAATTGCCTCTGATATTTGCTGGACTATGATTTTACATAATAATTACTTGGCACAGATAAAAGTGTAATACCACATCAGTAATTACAATCACTGAGAGCTCCTTTCTTTGATATCTTCGCTATAACCCCACTGGTCCACTTATCTGGCACTTTTTCTTTTTGCCAATCTGATATAAATACAGGGGCCAGGATAGATGCTGCTAACTCAGTATTAACCTTGAAAAATTCTGCATTCAAGCTATCCTTGCCTTGTTTTAAATATTTGATGGCTTCAATGATCTCTTTCTTTATTGGGGTATTTTTATTGATATTAAGCTCTTCTTCTGGCTCCCGAATGTTTGCTGCCTCTTTAGGCAGCTCCCTGTTCAGCAATTCTTTTAAATGCTTTGCCCAATGCATCTCTTGGGTTTTTTTTTCTATTCTCAATAGGTGGCTTTGTTTGTCCCTGATGAAAGTGTTTTTTGGTATCTGCCATTTACCACTAATAAGCCACAACCATTTTGTAGATGATTCCTTGTTCATAGACAAGCATCCTCTGCTTGTATAGCCAGATTATCAATATAATGTAATTTATCCACTCTCACAAGGCATTTAACCTCCCAATATGCCTTACTATACTGCTCGTGGTATTTGTCTTTTAGTTTCTGAGATATTGTGTCTAAAACTTTTTCTTCAGGGCTCATTTGGTTTCTACTGTGTTCCATGTGCTGGGTATAATCCACTCCTCTCTTTTCTTCTGCCTGTAGCCTAGAGAGGCTTCACTGCTCTGTTTATAAATTATTGTTACTTTGTCCTATTTCTTGTTGTTCTCCTCATCTGGGTTCCCCTCCTCTTCATCAAGAGCTGCAAGTGCCTGAAACATGTTCTTTAACTGCAGAACAAAGACTTTCTGTATTTCAGGTGACTTTAGCTTACCAACGTCATAACGTCTATATCTCTTGTTTGATGGATCCACACTTCTCAGATTTGGCTTGATGGGGGCTGTCATAATGTGGTGGTCACTGCCAATTTCTGCTCCCCTTCTCACTTCCACATCTGCCACTGAACATTGCCATTTACCGTGAATCATTATATGGCCAATCTGGTTCTTATCTCTGCCATTTGCAGAACACCATGCCAGCGTGTGAATTTCACAATGTTGAAATAGAATTCCACTGATGACTAGATTGTTCATATTGCAGAGGTCAACAATGCTCTCTCCCTTTTCATTCATAGTGCCACAGCCATGTCTTCCCATTGTTCTGTCATTAGTTGTGTTATCCTTACTGACCTTACCATTTTGGTTTTCAATGACAATAGCTAAGTCATGGCATGATACTCTCTCCAACTCTGCAGGTAGTGTAAAGTAGAATTTGTCCTTTGCTTCTTCATCACTATCATTTGTCAGAGCATAGCACTGGATCAGAGAGATATTATTGTGTTTCTTGTAAGTCTGCAGCTGTTGGACTTCCACTCAAGCAAGTTGTTAATCTTCCTGATCCCATCCACCTACTCTCACCGACGCCCAGGATGTGTAATCTATAGCATCCCATTTCGTCTGTGACCTGAGCTAGCTTCCCTGTTTTGTGCATTGTCTGTACGTTCCAAAACACATGTTTTGTTTTTGTCTTGGTGTTGACCACTTCAATCTTCATGCCAGTGGTTTTCTTTCAGCTTTCATCCCTGATAGTCATATGGCTATTGACTCCAGAAGGCCATCTCACACAATAATGGTTGATTTCTCCACCAGTGTTTATGTAACATATTTTGTTTTGTTTTTACAGGACAGGGTTGTTAGCCTTGTGCCTAACCCCCAACCTGGAGGACCAGGGTATCTTTTTTTGGTCTGGCCCCTCCCCCATAGACCAATCCAGCATGGTTTAACCTATCAGGAGCAAAAAAGCCCCCACCAACACAGACTCTGGGCATCATTAGGGCATGCAAACTGTCCTGCCACGACAAGACACCAAGGGACAGTATTAGGCATGAGACTGCTTGAAATTGTCTGTTTAGAAGGAAGCAACATGCTATGGAGGTCACATGGTTAAGTCTGCCAATGAATGTAAGGCAGGTGTACATTACCTGTTAATCAAAATGAGTGGACTGAAATTTGCTCTGTCAGTACAATATGCTGATAATGAGAGGAAGGATGGTTTTGTGTCTGAGGCACTGGAGTGGAACTCAGGGGTTCTGGACTCAATTCCTGGCTCTTTCCCAGATTTCCTTAGCCTACTCACTTAATTTCCATGGGCCTTGGTTCCCAATATGTAAAATGGAGATCATACTTCCCTTTATCTATCTCAGCTATTTTTATTGTAAATTCTTTGGTGGGAGAAGGACTACTCCTTTGTATAGAGTCCCAGTGCCACTAAAAATGAATAACAAAGTCATTGATGATGGCAGCAAGGCCTTGAGGTTGTAACAAAAGTCATTGTTATGATAACTACTTTGCAATAACCTCTCTATAAAAACTGAAGTAAACTCAGTATGTACTCATCTTGTGATATTTGTGAGAACTGATGAAGAAAAAATAAAAAGAGGAAAAGAAATGCATTTGAGACATGAAGATCCATAAAATCTAGTTGTTTTTCACAGGGCTTAGTCACTGATCCAATCTTCTGAAAAGTATTCACTTTTATTCAGCAAAACTTTTATTAAGGTTAATAACATGGTACCTTAACCATGCTGCCTAGATCTCTGTATTCTTGCAACCAGTATAGTGCAACCTCCTGAAGTTTATCAAGATACTTTTTTCTCTCCCTGATCAACTGCAGACAATGATTCTTGTAGAAAATCTACTAGTTTGTGAATTAGGTTTGGGTTATTGATCACTGTGGTTACTGGCTGCATTAGAGCAATTTCCTGACTCCAATATGACATGCTGGCCCCAATTTCATCAACATCAGCTCAGATTCAGAGTCTGCTGATCCAGATTTCTTTGTAAGCATTTTAAACCTAGTAAAACAATGGAATGTCCAAAATAAATAATGACACACAAATTGTCTTGTACAATCTCTACAAGCAAACAGTGACAGCAATACACTGCGAAGTCCAAGTGAAATATTACTGCTTTGGGGCATTTCATTTATGTCTCTGGCTAATTACCATACTATGCAACAAAAATAATTAAGAAGCCAGCAAACATAAATTGTAATCATGTCATTACTACAGATTCTGATAAACATTAGGGTACATGCCTTTCTCCCACAATAAATAGTGCCATATCTCTCAGATAGAGGAGGGGATTGCATCTACTCTCAGTATCTTCCATTAGGAGATTGCTAAGGGGTGAGAAGGTGGGAACACAGCAATGCAATGTTAAACTTCTAAGTACATTTATCCCTCGTGTACCTCTCTAGTTCCTGAAGTTCCTCGTTCACCAAGGCACCTAAGTACATGCCTAAATTTAAGCATAAGAGTCAGCTCATTGATTTCTGTGAGACTGCTCCCATGCTTAAAGTTAGATGCAGGCTTAATTACCTTGCTGAATCAGAGCATAAATGAGTTGCTTCACCATATTTCAGGCATGCTGTATTTGAGTGCCACAGAACAGCTGTAAGGTCCACACATGGCTTGCTGGCACTACAGATTTCATGCCACCTTTCAGTGGCTGCTGTGTACACAGCATGGGGGTAAAAGAGAATACCTCCAGGAGTAACTTTGACATCCTTGATGTGATTAGAAGTAGTACAACCACTGGTACCAGGGACTAGAGCACTGGTTTGTCCCGATTCTGCATTGCTGTGGTCTATATCTGAGAACTCCTCACCTATCCAGGAGATTTTAAAAATTGTGTTTCTTATTATTATGCATTGAATATAATTCATAGTATCATTAGTACTAATATCTATTAGATACCAAGATGATGTTACAATTATTTTTATAATTTATATAATTTATAGAAATGGCCAAGACAGACTCCACTACCCTTCCCATTCTTGCTTGTGACGTATTGACGATGCTGTTGAAATTGTGATTTATCACTTTACATTCTCTGGGGATTTCCTGGTCCTGCTTATGGACTGGGTGCTCTGTAGGGAAGCACACAATCTGGGCCTGGCAGAGTCTGTTTGTAGACAGCCAGGCTAGAGTAAGCTGGGGTGAGTTTTGCTTCTCTGGGTTTAGTACTTAGTACTTACTTTTGTCTCTCTATGTTTTGAGGTTCTTGTGAGATATTGTTCTGAATGCTAAGAAATAAACTAGTGTTATGTTGTAATCTCCCAGCAAAAGTGTTTATGTTTTTGCTGAACTTCTCTGTGTGTATGCCATGAACATAACACTGTTCAGGAGTGACCAGGGTGGAAAGTGACCATTCCTACCCTTCTTCTACCTCTGGCACATCTCCCTGCTCCCATCCCACAGACCCAGCTGGAGACTTCAGCTCCATATTCTGTAAGGATAAAGATTACCAGATAAATGTGCATTAGATGGAAAACATACAACGAGCAGAAGGATGAGCAGGGGATAAATTCAACTCATGTTTGAAGGAATGGGAATCCACATGGTCAAAGCTGTGCTAGGATCTCAGCTGTTGAGACTTTCAGCAGAGGAACTAAAGAACTGAAATCCAAAGAAAAACACAAGACACCATAAAACTAAATAGATGGTAGTAGTAGAGAAGAAATACAGAAAGTGCCAAAAAGAAAGGGTTAGAGACGGGGGACTGGGACTAGGCCTCTCATGGGTTTTACCCTGCCATTGCAGCTGGAACAGTGTCTGAGCTGAGCAAGTCCTATAATGTCTCCAAGCCTCCATATCTCAGTCTGCAAAATGAGTATAATAATATTTAACTTCCTCATAGGCATATAGAGAGGTTTGTAGTTAATATGTGCAAAACAGGTTGAGGTCCTAGGAGAAGAGATGAGATATATATCCAGTAAGTGGCCTTGATTCAGGAAGGTACTTAAGAACGTGCCTAGCTTTACAAAGACTACACGTATGCTTAAAGTTAGGCTTGTGCTTAAGTACTGTCTTGTATACAGTGCTTACTTTGTGCCTGGGCTGGCCAGAGCTGAGCCCCGGCACCTCCAGGCTTGACGGTTCATAGCCCTGGCATCTCGGGGCTTGCTAGATCAGTTATAAAAGTAAAAAAAAATGTTTGAACCCTGGCATTTTTTTCATTACAACTTAAGCACTGCCTGTATAAATATCATTAGTGGGACCCACAGCAGTACACATGTGACATATAGTGTGTACTATGGGCAGGGGCGAGGAGGAGCAGCACAGACTGCACCAGTGCCCGCTCAGAGGAGCCATGGGGACAAACCTGAGAGGACACACCGAGCAATGGGGCAGCCAGCACTACTCCTCCTCATGACTACCATGGAGCTGGCTCCTGCATCAGGGCTTCTCTCAGGGTCATGACTGGATTTGCCTCACTTCCAGCAAGCCGGGTCCCTCTCAGGGATGGACACTGCTTCTGAGTAGTCAGGGCTGGAAGTCAAGGGCTGAGCATGGTGTGTGCTCAGTGGGCAAGGTGCCTGGAACAGTGGCTGTAGTGGGGATGGCTCCACATGAACTGATGGTGTGTACCACAGGAAACATTTCTGGTGGTGCCCCTTGATACCACTGTTATTTTTACTGAGTTCTCTACTATCCTTTCTAAAGAGCTTGATCATTCTAAATCGTCACTTAATCATTTTGGGGGGAAAATACCTTACTCACTTTTCTTCAGGGGCACCAACTAGTCATAGGTTTCTCGCATTGCCCCGTTTCTTCATTTTATGTGCTTTGTGTTTCAATAATGTTATTCTGCCCTTAAACAGAGAAGAGATGCCAAGCCCAGCAGAGATATTTTCTAGGTCAGTTGTTCGGCCTGCCACATTCTGAATCTTTCTTCAGAAAGTCGGCATTTTGTTGTTGGGTTGACATGGCAGATAATGATTCTTGAATTGAGTCAAGGCTTCTGTGAACCAAATCAATACTTTAGTAATCACAGATTAAAATCTTGAAGGAAAGAGCTCCAACTAGTACAGAAAGTGCTGATGGCAATCTCTGATGAAGTGCTGTCTTTCAGAACTGGATAAAGGGCTTGGGAAAACAATAACTCTTCTGTTGAAGTGGGTCTTATTGCACTCATAATAACTGTAGCTTTTGAAGGGCTAGAAACTCCATTTGGCCATCCACCAGAATTGAATCGCTGTATGTGAGTCCCAGGATGTCTAAATATATGCCATGACCAAAACTTTCAAAAGTGACTCATGAATTTGATTGTATCAATTTTTGGGTGCCTTACTTGACATTTTAAAGGGTCCTGGTTCTCAGATTTGCTGAGCATCCAGCCTCTGAAAATCAGCCCCCCTTAAAGTATCATAAGTTAGGCACCCCAAAAATTGAGACATCCAAAATCAATAGTCACTTCTGAAAACCCTGACCATAGCTGGACAAACTCCATGAGGTTAATACTCCTCTGCCTGTACTGTTCGGAAAATTTGAAGGAAATTTTATACATTAAACGTTGTAGAATTTCTAGTGCACTATGTCCCTTTCTCTGTATTTCTTCTCTGGAAAGGATAATATAGCTGATCATTTGGAAGAAGTTGTGTGTGATGGTGGAAATGAAGCTCCCTTTTTGGTATTTCTTAATTCCTTTTGTTCTAAACATGGAAGCAGGTCTGTAACTCTAACACCCTCTAGCCCAGCATAAACAATTTCATTATTTGTCCAATTCAGAAATGAACAAAATGTAAATGCTGTAACCATGAAGACAGGCTAAGGCAATGTCAGTCCTATACCAGCAAAGTGCTCCTAGTTTGGACACAGTTTATTCCATCCCCCCAACCTCAGTGAAGCAAGTTATTCTGGTAAAAGTGCAGTTTTGCATGGCATAACTGCATCTCTACTAGCAGATTCTGCTGGCCTAGCTATGTCAGTCCAGGATCACACCTCTTCATACCCCTGACCAACATAGCGACCCAGTCAATCTCTGTAGTGTGGACGTGAACTAAGTTTTTTGCCCAAGATTACACAGAAAGTTAGAATCAGAACTAGGATTGGAATATACTCCTAGTCTCCTGACTTCTAGTCTGATTTCTAGACCACGACACCCCAGTACCTCCTTTGTAGCTCATATCATCTTGCTCCAGGTTTCCCAATCTATTAAAAGGTAGTAAGGATATTTATAGTTTCCTACTAATACATTCTAAAAATTACCAGGTGGGCAAATGTCTTGGCTTCGTTAAGGCCCTTGATTTTGGGGATAATTCTTCTCTCAGTTGCCCATAGGGATTAGGAAGTAGGTCACAATAATTTTGTTTCAGGATCTAGCTATAGGGGAAAGAAATGGTGTTCAGGGGATACTCGCCTACACAGGGAAACTGCAAAGTTGAGATGTTTTCCTTTTGGCTGGTCTGTTTCCTTACTGTCAGATCACCTCATCCAGAATGTCTCTGTTTAAAAAAATGGAACACATTTTTTTTTTTAAATCAGGGAAACACACCATCCCCTAATATATGTGCACGGAGACAAGATGGACTTCAGGAGCTCAAGGACTATGTCCTTTGCAGCCTGCCTGAACACCTACCTAGTGAGAGGAATTTGCCACTCTGAATCAAACCAATGATCTACCAATGCCAATATCAACCACTTCAGAGAAAGGTACAAGAATTTTCTGCACTATGGAATAACCTACCAACTGGGGTAGCCTCTTTCTTAGCCCCATCATTCTGAGGTGGACCTATGGTCCAAAGCCTGATGGTTTATATTTCTTCCAAAACTCCTGTTTTTGTGTTTTCAGTCCTGGTTAATGTAACACTTCATGTTCTCATTATCCATATAAATGTCCAGTCCTGTTGAATCCTATTAAATTCTAGGCCAACAGGCTATCTTGTGGGAATTAGTTCCATAGGCTAGTTCACTTCCTTCTTTATTATTTTCAATGATACCTCTATAGCTGATTGTTTCTGTCACCATGGTTACTCTGGTATCAGCAGAAGTCCTGAGAATCCAGAGTCAGTACAGAGGACCTGAAAAAATAATCCTCCAAAGTCGGAGACTAGGTAGCTATAGCCTGGGGACAGAATAGATCATACACAGCTGCATTATGTTCACCTGTTGTGCATAACAATGTTGTTACTGTGAGTTTAAAAGTCAAATAATGTCACCTGAAGGCTGAGATAGAATTTCAGCCTATAGCAGAGTTTTGCTATCATTCTTTGTCTCTCTTCTTCTGCTGACCTATCTGCTTTGCTGTAATGCTGCTGATCTACCCTTTCTCTTCTCCCCTCCGGCTGTACTACCTTTCAATTTATCCCTTGTCCTTTGGAACTCAATCTACCTAGCAATGTTTAGATACCAGGTTTGTAAGTGCCTTTCAAAGAGTAGAGATTGTACAGGGTTTCGATCACATTTAGTAGTGAACAGGGCATCTTTTACCTTGTCCTTTGTTTTGAAAATCCTAAATCAAGGATTTAGAAACGAGAGTTAATTAATACTTGTTACGGGTAATTGTAGGACAGAGTGGCCAAATGGCCTACTGGCTAGTGCAGGTGGACTGCTTGTTCATTTGGCCCTCCATGACTCCATGTTCTGAATTTCAAATCAAGCAGAAGGTTAAAATCCACAGTGGAACATTTGGCTTTAGGGGTAATAAATAGCTATTAAGGTGAATAAATAATAACAACCTGCCCTGTAAGCTTGTTGAGTACTAATTAGATAATGTTGTAAGGTGCCATATGAGTGCTAAGTATTATGATCCTGTATTATAGAAAGGGTGCTGCAGGGGTTAGGGTAGTCGCCTGGGATGTGGGAGACCTTCTCTGTTACCATTTTCCTGTATGACTTTGGGCAAGGTGTTTAAACTCCCTGTGCCTCAGGTCCCCATCTGTAAAATGGAGGTAATAGCACTTCCTTATCACAGAGGTGTTGTGAGATACACACATTAAAAATATTGTGAGGGGCGCAGGTACTATGGTAAGGGGGATGTATTCGTACCTTAGAGAGATACCTATTGTATTATATTAGCATTACTAATAGTATTTGACTTGTGATTATATTCTTCAATATTGATAACTGGGAGAAAGCTCTGCTCCTGTCTGCAATGCATTTACCTGTACACAGAAGCCAATAATCATTGCATAGTGATTCAAAAGTAAGGTACTTTTCAAATGCAGCCCAATGGTGCTGGCTGCTGTGCATTCAGTTAATAATCCTTAGAGTGGATGGAGTTGGTACTCCAGCTTCTGTATGTAAATTCTTCGCTACTTAAAATCTTACAAACACTTCTGGGCACGTACATCATGATAATGCTATTACAGAAATCATTATTGTGAGCATGATGAAAGCTTGAACAAATAAAAGCATGAAGGTCCTGCACTTAAGCAAATGCTAGAATCTGTATTAATTCAGCATTGCACTTAAACATGTGCCTAATTCTAAGCCTGTGGTTAAATCTCACTGACTTCAAGTTGAGTAGGGGCCCAACTTTAAGCAATGGCTATGGGCCATGCTGCATAAAGCTAGATGTCTGAATCAGCCTAATGGCCTGATGAAGTCTACTGAAGTCAGTAGCTGCATTGACAGGAAAAAGACAGGGAATTAAATATGTCTGACTTTGTCTTAGTAAGTGATTGTAATAGAATTCTATACTTCTTTTTCAGTAGATTATTGTTGGTGTTGTAGAGCAGGGTACCAAAGAACAATTACTTTTCCAATTCACATGGATTCTTTAGAGAAGAAATCATCTTGTAAGAGATGACAGATGGAGAAAGAGTTGGACCTTGTACATACAATCAAGTAAAACTGCAACTCAGGGATTGTCTTTTGTCTTGGGACAGCTTTTGTCCTGTAAACTAAAAAGGAGTGAGATACATTAAGAACCTGATAATGAAGATAAAAATGTAACTCCCTCTATTATAAAGCCACGTTGATTTGCAACTACATTAAACCCCACTATAAATCATCTTTGTTACAGCACATTTTACAGCTATCAGAAAGCTTTTCTTTTCTTGGATGGAAACATAATGAGGGTGCAATGTTTCAACTGCAAATCAAATTCTTTTCTTCTATGAATCAGGAGACAATATAAAGTAAAATGCAAAGAACATTGAAAGTACTAGAAGAAAGTCTGAGATGGCAGAAAGTTCACTAAGGTACTAACTGGGAGTAAAATATATGAAACCTTTAAATTTCAGCTTCTTAAGTAGGTGAATATAATGTGACAATTTTCGTGCCTGACGAAAGAATGAGAGAAGACATCAGAAAGACTGAATGTTGATATCTGAATATTTGAAAGGCTTGTCCTAGCATTTTACAGCACACACTTGAGAGCTGAAGGGACAACATTCAAAAGCTAAGAATGGCATCTCTCAGCACTAAAAGAGCAAAGGAATAAGGAGAAGTCAAAGGATGACACTATAGCTGGATGAAAGCCAGTCATATAAAGATATCAGCACAGAACACTAGACGAGATTGGCGGACATCCCAAATTACTTAAAGGAGGTTACTGCAGCATCGGCAATATACTTATCTTCTGAAACCTAAAATGTAGATAACACAGCTGAAGAGCAGCTAAATGGAAATGACGGGAAATGTTAACGAAGGAAATGAAAAAATTAAGGAAATTTGAACTGTAAAATCACGGCTGATGTTGATCAAAAAGGGAAGTGCAATACAACCTGATAAATTGTGCTTGACAGTGTTATGAGAAATATACAGGTTCTCAAATTGCCATTTATAGATTGTATCTAAGAAAGTAACTCACAGGGTGTGGTACATATTGAAAACATCTGGAACTGCAACTCAAGTAGACTGCCATTTGAGGATTACAGTATTCATAAAAACTGACGTAGTGGTGTAATTCCCCCAAGAGAATAACCTACTTGAGCTGTGAAATATTCTTACCAAACCATGCATGTCTAACATCTGGATTTGCATTTTTTAATGACTAATGCATTCTGGAGACTAACCAAAAACCACAGGAAAAACCTGTGTGCTCATGAATCCATTCTGCTCATTAATAATCCCAGTGACATTTCCGTCACTATTTCAATAAACAGAAGTGTTTTGGAGTAAAATCAGTAAGGCACTGCTTCACATTCTTAGAGGGAAAAATGACCACATAGGGTATCTTAAAACTAAGGGTAAAATAGCCCATAAATGGCGTACTTGATAGCCCAATATACATTAATAATGAATTCTACATATATGGGCTATAATCAGTGGTCATGCTGGAACTGTCGGCGAGACTCCAGGTCAGTGGAGGGGCAGTAGAGCAAAGGGACTCCTGTTAAAATGATCTACAATTTCACTGATTGTGAATAATGAACTTACATTTCTGGAATTCCGTCCTTTAAGCTATAACTTCTTTCACTGAAAACAAATTGACTCTCACCCCAGTTGATTCCTACCCTTTTTTTCCTATCTTTTAACGTGTTAGTGATCCTTGAAAGGACCTTCCCTCTTGTCCCCTGACTGATAATTCCTAATATACTAGACCCTGATGCCCTACCTAGGCAAGACACTGACTTGTGCTGCTTGCACAGTGCAAAAGGAGCTTACAATGGCCTCATCTTGCCTCTGCTAAATTCCTCCTGTGTAAAGGGAATTGCCACTGGTATAAAGCAAGAAGAAGTGGCTGTCCTGCATCCGATGCCAGCTTTGGTGCCTGACCCTGCTGCCTCCGACACTGAAGGAAGAGGCAGGTCTGTATGTGTCAGGGGAAGATAAGGGAGACAGATAGTGTGTCTGAGCAAGGCTTTGCTAGAGAATCACAGAAACGTAGGGGCTGGAAGGGACCTCAAGAGGTTATCTGGTCCACCTCCCTGCACTGAGGCCCATTAAATATACCTGGATCATCCCTGACTGGTGTTTGTCCAACCTTGTCTTAACAACCTGCAGTGACACAGATTCTGCAAACTCCCTCGATAACCTATTATGTTTGATTCCTTGCTGGCATATCATCTATGAGGAACCTTGGCCAGAATGGTAAGTTTAAGGATTCCCACCCTGCAGCTTTAACACATGTTGTGTCTGGGGAGCTGAGACTCAATAAGCCATGATCACTCCCTGTCAGTCCTTCCTCCTCTCAACCGTGTCCAGTTTCTGAGAATTGAGTCCTTAATCTTTGTATCTTAATTTTTCCACCTGTAAAATGGGGATAATAATACTGGTTCATTTATCTACTTACAGGAATAGCCAGCCCATGGCCTCTTGTTCAGTGTAAAGCTTGCAATTTACTGGCCTTCCAGTTTGTTGACTTGGGAAAGGCCGAGGGAAACACACCACAACAAACATTTAGGCCAATTGTCAGACCCAAGGAGCTATAAATAAGCATGCTCACTGGGCCAGCTGTGAGGGAGGGATTTTGTGCAGGGAAGGAAGGGGGTCAGTATTGCAGCAGCACCCCAGTAAGTTGCCACAATTTGCATGCACATTTTCTTTTTAAATCACACGCTGCTCCTGCAGGTAATCTATTGCACAAGTAATACAAAGCACTAAGTGTGTAGAAGTCCAGTTCCTCTCCCCTCTGTGATTCATGACCTTACACAGCAAGATCAATGTGGTATGTGTGATATGGAATTGCTCAGGGAAATGTGAGACACAGCGAACTTAAGCAATTTTGACAGCCCCTATGGTCTACATTGGATTGGGTTTTAATTCAGTTACTGATACTGATGTGCTCTGTGACCTGGGGCATTTATACTGTTTCCCTACCTGTAAAATGGGATATTAACAAACACTTGCCTAGCATATGGGCTGTGAGGATTAGTCTATTTCTATAAAATCCTTTGAAAATGTAATGTACACAGTATGAGCTAGAGGAGAAGAGAACTAGGGCTAGAGGTGAGAAGCACAGGATCATAGAAGACTGTTTGAGCTCTAATGCATCCCACATTGGACTGATAAAGAGTTTCTCATGTTTTTAGTGGTTTATAACATTTGGGCTGGAATTTTCTATGATGGGAGTTTGGTTCAGGCTGTTGGTTTTTTTTTAAATTTCAGCCAAAATATTTGTAAGAATGAGGTGAGGGAAAAATACATCGTTTTGCCCATGTTAAAAAATTCTTAAGACCTTTTCTTTGCTCTAACACTCTTATGCTTTTGAGCAGGGATTTGAAATCTAGCAAGGGGTGACCCTGGTGTCAGGGATGTTCCCTTCACCATCCCTTCAAAAATCTCCCCAAATATGGCCAAGTTATAAACCTCTGAAAAATCACATTTAGCACATGCTCATATAAATTTCTTTGATCTTAACCATCAAATCTCCAAAGTGTCCATCCTCACCGAGCACGTGTGAGCCTCTCACAGTGCCTAGTACAAACCAGACTGCGCATGTACCCATACCAACTTAGCAACTGTATTAAAATAATATTATTAAGCTTGCAAACTAAAGCACTTATAATTTTGGAAATGCCCATAATTAAAGTTTTCTTCACAACCTTAATTTGGTCCCCTTGTGTGAATGTATGATGAGACCGTGATTAATGATATGACTAAATACTACTTTTTCCATGGGATCGCTGCTTCATTCAGTGCACAGCTCTATTTTAGTTGTAGGAAAGGGTAACCTTAGGCACACCTGAAACTAAAGGATGGCCACCTCAATCAAGGGCTGGACTTAGGCTGTGCATTGCAGTGCCGTTGACTTAGCTGGTGCATTTGAGGCAATTGGTTCACAATACAGTGGCCTGATGGCGAGGACCCATTTGAGAGAAGCAAGGGAAGCAGAGGAAAGACTGCCGTCACTTCCTGA
Source organism: Mesoclemmys tuberculata (assembly GCA_007922155.1). Taxonomy (NCBI): domain Eukaryota; kingdom Metazoa; phylum Chordata; order Testudines; family Chelidae; genus Mesoclemmys; species Mesoclemmys tuberculata. Next base: position 2,012,257 of record ML675641.1, read on the forward strand.
AGCACACAATGGGGAACGCATGGTTTGGGCAACCCCATCCACATGGTGTCCACTCAATCCCTCCGACCATAGTCTAGGAGGTCTCCAACTCTGGTGGTGTCAGCCAGGACCAATCTTTCGGGCATCAAAGGGGCCTCCAGCACCTGCACAACAGGGTACGGATTATATAGCAGGGGTTCAGAGAGACGATTTTCCCCCTCAGTGGCTGCAACAGACCTAGTTGCCAAGACAAGCTTCCAAGTCCTAAGGAGGTCCTAGAAAACTTACAGCTCAGAGAGATCTCAAGGGAGACCCCTCCATTTAGTGCTCGGGCTGGACCTACTCTGGGGATGGAGCAGGGTAGGGTAGTGAAGCTGGGTCATATGGACAACAACTTCTTTCATTTGTTGCAGAAGTTGGAAGGTGTACAGTGAATGACACAGAAACCTGCAGGAGGAGAAAGGCCAGTCTCATGGTTAAAATAATTCAGGGCTGCCATGGAAAACTGAATTCCAGCCTACATGCCACAAAATTACTATGTGATACTGGACAAGTCACTTAAACCAAACTTTTCACAGGTGGTAAGTAATTGTGTCCCCTTCCCTTCCTGGGTCCCTAACTTCAGAGACCCTGGGGTCTAATCTGCAGAAGTGCTGAACACTCACAGTTGCAACTAAAGTAAATGGGAGCTGTGCTTTCACCATATTGTAATAGTGGTCATTATGGGGTTAACTGGGCTACCCAACGTATTAGGGGATTGGGCCGTACTCCATTCCTCCTTACTTCCTGTTCATCAGTGGGCGTTTCTCCCACACTGTGATGTGATGCAGGTGGATAAAACAGCAAATCCCCCAGCCTTCAGTCCTGTCCGTATAATGCTTTTGTTTAAAAGACCTATAACATTCTATATAATGCTGGGTATTCTGAAAAATCAGATCCTAGTTATCTCAAATTGGGCAACCAAAATTAATGGAAATGGTTGATCTTAATTGCTTTCTGCCTCAGTTCCCCATCTATAAAAGAGAGATAACAATCGCTCTCACCTCCCAGGGTATTGTGAAGATAAATTAATGTTTGTGAAGGAGTTGGGTGCTATAGTGATGAGTGTTACACAAAACCTATGAGGAAATGAATGTCTGTCTTGAGAGCAGGATTAGAATAGTGTTACCTGGCAGCTCTGTGTTCTTGGGGAACCAGGGTGAAAAACCCCTATTCTCTCTCTGGCTCACCTGAATCCCCCCCAGCCTCTGCTTGAACCAGAAACAAAAGCTATGAAAAGGCTGTGGGAGACACACCTAAAACCCTCCAAACAAGGGTGATAGGGTTGAGACAACTCCCCATGCCTTCTACATAGAAGATGTAAAAAGAGGCATCTCAATTAGCACATTGAATGGAGAACTGGAGCCTCATTTACATCGAAGATGGAACAAGAATTAGCATGAAGAATGGAGAACCAAGCTCCAAAGCAGGAACCACAGTGAACTCTGGGATTGGCAAGGCAGGTACGCACTGCATTATGGGAGATCTCTGCTCTTTATGTAAATGAACTCACACCTACACCCATCCAGCTCCGCAGTTATCAGACCATTCTAGTATTGATATGCAAAACACTGAATCTGTCTGGTTGCATTGTGAGCTCCCCCAAGGAACATTGACCATAGCTGGGCGTGATCAGCTCCTATTGTCCAGCATAGAGAAAACCACTCTGGGGTACTTCATGGAGACATTGTTTACCCACCAACAAACCTGGTTCTTCAAAATACCCCTACCCAAGTTAAAACCTCTCTCTTGCTCTCCTCTTCTGATGCCTGGACCCAAATGCTTTCCTGACTGATCCTGTTGTGGGTTTTGCCTCTCCCCCAAGTGTTCCTGACCCTAAGCTGAACAGCCTGTCTCCTGGGAACTTCTGAGCTGCAAGGAGTGGTAAGATTCCTCCCCTCCCCCCATCTTTCCCAATTCTCTCTCTTTCTCTCTTTAATCCAGGTATAACTTTCTACTTTTGTAATCAAACCTGGGCTAGCCTTCTCCAATACCCCTACTGTAACTGTTGTATTGTAAGTGTTAGATTGTTTTTCTCTCCTTGTATGGCATCACTATTAGTATTATAAGTTTAATACATCTGGCAATAAACTAACTATTGTAATCAAGCTGGTTGCCAGTTTCTCTCTCTCTAAATGCATTTACTCCTTTGTGTTCTTGGCTTCCCTACCTTACTCTGCAGCATCGCTTCTTTTACCTAAGCCAAAGATCCCTGGAGTGCCCAAAATCCTATGGGGTTTGCTTATCAAGGGGGTTACTGCTAGAACAATTGTGTTGTGAAGAGGCATATAAAGGGGGTAGCTGAAAAGTGCTGCTCTGCCTAGCCTACAGAGTCCAGAGGCGCATAAGGGTGACAGCTGAAAGTGCTGTTTGACCCAGCCTGATTGAGTCCAGGGGGCACATAAGGGAAACAGCTGAAAAGTGCTGTTTGCACCCAGCCTGCTCATAAGTGTGCTCCATTCTGGTGCGGTGCAACGGGCACATGAGGGTGACAGCTGACAGTGCTGTGTCACCAGCCTGCTGAGTTCAGGGACGTGTAAGGGGTCAGCTGAGAGTGCTGATAGCCCGGTCTGCTCAGACGCACTCAGTTAATCTGGAATGGGTGTGTGTATCTGGGGGGGGTTTATTTGAATCTGAAAACCTTAGGTCCTGCAGGGCAGCTCCACTGGGAGGGGACTTGTACCCATATGAACACACAAGTAACCCAAGCAGCACATTAATAGAATCACACCCCCTCTTCGAGGAAGGTAATCCTAATAAATAAGCATATCCCAAAGTGACGGACAAATCTGGTAACAATAGTGTGCAGTAAATAAGGCCTGGGGCCACACATTGAAAAAGGAAGAAAAACTCATTCGTCCTCTCCACTGAATGAGGCAGAGGTATAGTATGTGATCCTTTAACTAAAAACTGTATCAAAATGCATACACACCAGGGGGGCTGACCTAAGGTTGCACTAGCAATCTTAAATCTAGAATTTCCTAACTTCTGAGTGCTGGACTTTGCAACCTCAATGTGTTTTGAACATAGGGGTTTATTTTTATTTTATTTTATTTATGTGTAATAAAAGATGAGAGGAAAAGAAGAGGCAAGAGAAATTTTGTCAGAAGCATTTTCTGCAAAGATGATGATTTTTTAAAATGATAGAGAAGGTACATGCATTAGCAATGGAGCTTTCAGATTCTGCTGGAGGAGATGATTTTGAGGTGTCCCAGGTTTGAAATGTTTAATATCTTCATGGAGCAAGAGGCTCAAATCCAGAAAGGGTTGGCTCAATCCTTCAAAATCAGGGTAGATACATTAAATTCCAAATAAAGCACCTTGTGACCTTCTTTTTGTGGTCATTCAAATGTCAGCAGTAATTTTATAAGCAAGCACAGTGCTTGATTTGTGTAAAATTACTCTTTCTCATTCTTGCTCAATACGCTGTTTGACTCCTACTCTTCAGTCCAGAGGCCACTGCTGTTTAGTATTTAATTTAAAAAGTGCTTCAGTATGATGGAGCTAGATAAATGAAAAAATATTTTTCCTGTACATTCTACTTAGTGAGAACATACTAAATCAATATGGCTGCCTTGTTGTGTTGTCTCCCACAAAACTGGTTGAGCTGGATAGTGCAAGGTTATTAGCACAGTATTAGCATAATTTCTGATTAAAGGAGAAGAATTTAACTAGTGCCAAATTGTTAACTGATGTCTAGCAATGTATTAGGAACTGTGAACTCCACTCTTTAGTGTAGTTGAGTGCATAGAAAACTGGCATGGCAGATAGGAGACCTGGCTCTATTCCCAAATATGCCACTTACCTGCTGTGTGACCGAGGGCATATCACTTCATCTCTGTGTGCTTCTCTTTGCCTTCTGTTTCCTTTCATATCCTCTGTCTGTCTTATCTACTTGTAGGCACTTTCAATGGTGGCTATATCTTATTGTGTGTTTATACAAGGTAGCTGTTAGGTACTACAGTAACACAAATCATAATTAATAATTGCAGCACATAAGTAGCATCTTTGACTCTGAGGCATCTGACAGTTACAAATAAGATGATTTTAAAGCTAAAATCCTAGACAACATTCTCAACTGCTTTAGTTTAAAGCTGATCTTAAAAAAAATCACCTGGCTAATTTTAAATATTCATAACATGAAAAGAATTGACTTGCAAGACCATTGAATTGGTTTGTGCATGACTTAAAAATTAAGTCAATTCTGAACATTCTATTGTAGGTGTTGTACTGTAACTGACTGCATAAGAGAATCTTGTTTATTTTATGTGTAAAATTAATTGAAAAATCTTTGATGATATGTAAACAGAGAGCTATTTCAAGGCATAAGCACCAGGGGATGCAGTTTAAGATGACTTGTCATCTTGTTTTACTGTGTATTTCTCTCTCTTGAGTTCTTGGTTTATCATTTTGTAAGCCCTGTGCATGTATGTCTACACTGCAGAGTAAAGTTGATTTATTTTAGAATTTTAGAAGTTGGAGGAGCATGATCACACCACACTCATTGCATTGGGGAATTGCATCCCCACTAGCTGTGCTTGGGTTGACAATCAAAGCAATGCACCTTGGGTAGCTATCCCACAGTGTAACTAGCTGCAGAGGCTTTTGGGAAGGTTGTCATCCTCCAGTGATGCAGCGTATTCCCCCCTCTCTTGTCCCAATCCAAACAGACGATCTCCTTTTTGTGCCATTTTTTTGAAAACCTGCACTCTCTTCCGCACGCATGCCACTGTGTGAGAGGCATGGAGCCCACTTAGCTCTGCACTATTATTGTGAGCAACACAAACACCTCACGACTTATTCTGCAGTATTTTAAGGGGCGAGACAGGAGCTGCTCCACTGAAAATTGTGATGTCACAGACACCGCCTTTCTACAAGCCACTGAATGAAACATTTCCTGGTTGCTAGCTGTCACGCACCATCTGTAGTCAGTGGAGCACCGCTTCTTGTCCCAGGAAACAAGCAGTGACTTGTGGCATCCCATCATTATAAAGGTGTGGAATGATGAGCAGTGGCTGCAGAATAATTGAATGCAAAAGTCCACTTTCTTTAAACTTCGTGCAGAGCTCTCTCCAGCCCTGAAACACATGAATATTCACTTGAGACCAGCTCTGACAGTGGAGAAGAGAGGGGCCATCATTCTGTGGAAGCTAGCAATGCCAGACCGCTACCGGTCAGTTGGGAATCAATTTGGAGGTGGTAAATCCACTGTGGGAGCAGTTGTGATTCAAGTGCCCTGGGCCATTAATAGACTTCTGCTACGAAGGGTTGTGTCTTAGGGAAATGTGGAGGACATAGTGGAAGACTTTTTTGTAATGGGGTTCCCAAACTGGGGAGAGGGGGGGCCAGAGATGGCAAGCACATCCCTATCTTAGCCCTGGACCACCTTGCCACAGAGTACATAAATCAAAAGAAATACTTCTCAGTGGTGTTTCAGGCCATTGTGGATCACAGGGGATGCTTCACTGACATCAGTGTAATGCATGAAAGATGCATGATGTGCGCATCTTTAGGAACTCAGGTCTGTTAAAAAAGATGGAAGTGGGCACTTTCTTCCCTGACCAAAAATAAATATTGGCGATGTTGAAATGTCAATAGTGATCCTGGGTGATCCTGCCTATCCCTTGCTTACCCTGGCTAATGAAGCCTTACACCAAGCACCTGGACAGCGAGAAGGGGTGTTTTAAAAATAGGCTCAGCAAGTGCAGAATGGTGTGGAATGTGCATTTGGCTATTTAAAAGTGTGCTGGTGAAATCTGTTCACTAGGTTAGACCTCAGTGAAAAAAAACATCCCAATAGTTATCTCTGCCTGGTGTGTGCTCCATAATGTCTGTGAGACAGAGGGGGAGATGTTCCCATTGGGTTGGGTTGTGAAGGCAGATAAACTGACCATACATTTTGAGCATCCAGATGCCACTACAGTGCTGAGAGCCAATCATGGAGTGCTGCGCCTCAGGGAAACATTGAAAAACCACTTTTGCAATGATACATAACAGTAATGCGCATTGCTTATCTGTGCTGTCCTTTCACTTTGCATCCCCTACCCATTCCCCACCAAGCTAGTTTCCCCCTTCACCCACCATTCCAGTCCCCCCACGTTTCCCCCCTTTATTCCCTTTTTATCAATAAATCAACAGTAATGAATTGTGAAGCAGCATGTTTTCTCCCCAACCTTCCCCCTGCACTTCTCCCTCCCTTTATTCCCTTTTTATCAATAAATAAAGAGTAATGAATTGTAAAGTAGTACTTTCTTTACTGGTGATCTTTCACAGAGGGGGGAAATGGAAGAAAATTTAATGTTCCGCATGCATCATGTGGGGCCAAAGGTTCAGAGTCAATTTTGGCTGTGCACACACGAAAGAATCACAAATCCCCACTCCCTACTCAACCAGCAAGGGGTGCAGCACATACTACACCCTGCTCAACCTCCTCCTAGACTGCTTTGTGATGGGGGCTAGGAAAGAATACATTAGTTCAGAGTTTTCCAGGGGCTACGGAGGGAGTCTGTCTTGCCATTGAGCTTCCTGAAGCTCAGCCTAACGCCTCGACATGTCTGACTGATCACGCTTTATACGCATCTCTTCTTGTGTTGAACTGTCATACTTCTGTGCTGCCTTCCTGTTGTCCATGTTCAGTTTTGTCAGATATCCTCTGTGCTCTTAGCTCTGTCAGCAGCCATGGAGGAGTTCATTAGCTCATTAAACATGTCATCCTGGGTTGCTGTTTTTTTGCCTTCTAATCTGAAACAGGCGCTTTGCAGGAGTATGAGACGGTGGAGTGTTGAAGGCCACGTTGTCCACTGTGAGGGAAGCAAAGCACAAGGTAACCATTGTTAACTCATCCCAGGGGTGAAAGGCAATGTTACAATGTAAAGAAAAGTCCCCTGAACATTCCAAAGGAAGGCTAGAACCGCATACCATCGTCTGACTATTGCAAGGGTTAGAGTGCTGTTCAAGTCATGGTATGTAAGGGGCGAGTGTATCTATGTTAGGGATGTCCCTGGGGCCCAGGCTGCACAAGTCCATGCTCGCTAGAGCAGCATGCATGTTGGGCTCCTAATTGATCAGGCTTTTAACAGGCGGTAGAAAGGGTGAGGAGTAGGTTTGGGCTAACCATCTCTGGAGAAGAAAAATGGGAACCTGTTTGCAGATGCCCAAGGCCCATAGCAACAATGTCCTGCTTAGGCACTTGTGGAGTGCTAAACCAAGAAACCATCCATTGCTGTGCAATAACATACTTTAAAAAAATTTCTTTGTTGGGTACTGTAAAAGTGCACCATCTTCCTTCGGTAACCATATCAGCCTGCTGAGGGTCACTGAGGTGGAAAGGGAGGATTTTCTGCAAGCATCTGTCTACAGGGCTGGCCCTTATGCTGCTATGCTGTGTTCTACAATGATGCCTGCACAATAGCAGAGTGGCGGGGGACGTGTCCTATCATGGTGGAAGAAATAAGGCTGCCCTCCCAAGAAACCTTCTGAGAAGGATTGCTGAGTACCTGCATCAAAGCTTCCTGGAGATATGCATGGAGGATTCTTGGAGCATCCCTGTGCACATAAATAATCTTTTCCGGGGTGAACCCAATACTTAAGCACACCAAGTATGAGGAAACACAGCTTCACCACACACACATCATTTTTTCCCACTGGTACAAGATTCTGGACGGGGGATATAACCAAAGACATGCAATTTAAAGTACATACTTACCAGATGTGCCTTCCCTGGCACCCTGATCAGTCACAGTTTCCTGTGTCTGGGTGGGCTGCTCCTGTGTTGCAAACAGCTCCTGGCTTTCAGGGAGAAGGGATACCCCACTTGCCTGCCCCCTATTCTCCTCCTCCTTGTCCATGGACTCATCCTCATTCATCCTGGCCTCAGATTCCCCCAAGGTATCAATGTTGCATGGTGACATAGTAGTGGAGTCGCTGCCAAAAATTGCATGCAGCTCCTCACAAAAGTGGCATGTTTTGGGTGAGAATCCAGAATGGCTGTTAGCTTCCCTAGTTTTCTGATAAGCCTGCCTCAGCTCTTTGATCTTAACGTGGCACTGTTGTGCATCCCTGATGTGCCCCTTCTCCAACAGGCCGTGAAATATCTTCTTGTAGATATCCAAATTTCTTTTGCTTGCTTGCAGCAGAGCCAGAACAGACTCTCTGCCCCACAGACTGATGAGATTGAAGACCTCAGGTTGACTCCAGGCTGGCGTGCATTTGGGACATGCTGTCACCATGACCAGTTGTGCTGGCAAGCTCTCTCCACACTGACCAAACAGGAAATGGGAATTCAAAATTTCCCAGGGCTTGTGGGGAGGAGCTATTTCCTGTTTACATGGCCACAGAGCAGCAAACTGGGAACGTACAGAGCAGTGACAACAGAGCATAATGGGATACCTCCCGGAGGCCAATGACATTGATTTACATTGCACTCTGCCTACACTGATGCTCATTCGACCCACAACATTTGACTTCAGTGCTACGCCACCTGTGGAAGTGGTTTTATTAACTCAAATTTTACCTCGATTTAGGTCAGCGGGACTGACATGCCATTGGAGATGTGTACTTTACACGTGTACACATTGTCAGTGTAGATCAGGCCTATGACAGAGGGAAGTAACTGAGGGAGCTCTCTGTTGACATCTGCTGGAAAGCAGGGGGAGTGGACTGAGTGAGGCACTATCTCATTTAAATATCAACTGCAGTAGTTTGGCGACACTGGAGTATAATTTGATTAAGTTTTGTACTTGGGGCCCTTATTTTTTAGAGTATCCTCTTGGAAACCCACCTGGCCAAAGCCTGGACAATGACTAGGTATGGGGGTCACCCTGAGGAAAACTGATACTTGCCAAGGTGGCAAGGTGGGGGTAAGAGGTCCTGGACACAGCTAATCAACAAAAGGAGAGAAGCTGTATTTTTCTGCCTTGGTGTCCGGAAGAGTTCTTTGAATAGAATACTCTGAGGGGGTTCTAAAACTATGATTGTCTTGTATTGGAGAGAACTGAGTTAAAAAGTCTTAGTGCTTTATGTGGGCAGACCTCACCAGAGTCTAGTTGTCCGGCCAGGGGCAAATAAGGTCAGAAACCAGCAGCAGTTCCAGTCACCTGAGAAGATAGCAGAGCAACATAGCAATTGGGTCCACAGCCACAGCACCCAGAGCAAAGTGGAAGGTGGATTCATCCACAGGTCACAGCTTCCAGCAGGAGAGCAGCAGAGTGAGGGCAGAGGAATTCACAGTAACCCTCTACGTCCAACTCACAACTCGTGTGAGGTGTACCTGTCCTAGCTGTTGAAATCATTATAGCAGAACAGATGGTAGAGCTCCAGAGCTTCCTATGAAAAGGAACTCTGATTTTCCTTTGATTTTCCAAAAACTGTGTGAGGAATTTGGGGACCCACAAACTGAAAGTGAGAGGTTGGTAGCAGAACAAAATTCATCACAAATTCAGTGTCCAAATGTTTGGGACTGGGACTTATGCACCCTGAAGTAAATGGTGGTGGAAGGTGTTAAACTGTAAGTATTTGTCCTAATTCAAACTGGTTTTCCCTTTTCTCTACCCCCCCCACCCCAAAGGCCACTTATTTAAACCTCTGTGCTTGCGAGTGGCTACAGATTTGCCAGGCTGAATGATTACAGGTTCCCAGATTACTGCGTGGGGGCTTGATCCAAAATTGAGGAGAAGTCACTAAAATAAGGATCCGGCCCTTCTTACTGATGAAGCGTTGGCAAAAGGGTTACAATCTTAATGTCTCATTAGCTCTACAAAGACTAATAAGGCTCAATCATCTTTAGAAATAAAGTAGAAGCAGCACTAATCGTTATGCTCACAGGCCAATATTTTACAAGTGGTAAAAAGCTGTCCATAGACAAAATGAATGGAACCAGGTTGAGAATTATCCAGGCAATGCAAAACTGACCAAAAGAGGTAATGGGGAGAGGGGGCCACACCATATAGTAAAAAAAGTCCCTACCTATGACTGGAAGTAATAACGAGGGAGATTCAGTCAGTGCTAAATTGCTTAGATAATTAAAATATTGCATGGCACAGACACCAACAGTGAGGGAAATAGAAGCACGGTGATCCATGACCCACATTTGCCTCAGCCACTGCCAACTGTTTAGCTGCAACAATCCTCTGGTGGACTGGAACATTGTAGGTATGCAGAGTACCAAATAAAAACCCAGGCTGTTTTGACCGGTACCACCAGCTGCACGCTAGCATCTTGGCATTGATTCATGGGAACAAATAAGAAAACATTCTGTACACTAGATCTCAGCAGCAGACCTGCAGTTGCTGTCCCTGCTTCACCTTCATCCATCCAACTGTGCACGTTCCTCTGGCTAGCACATTCTTTAAAGCAGCTGCAGGCTACTTTAACTTACACACTCATTGGCACTCTATGCCAATGAGGGTATATTGCCACGAGGATCACTTCCTTGCTGACACCAAATTTACTTTTGGCAGACTTTGTCCTCATTTTGGTGAACACACAACGTGCATATGTAGGAACTGTAAATACTGTACTATTGGCACCTGCACATGGAGGTGGTGGTAGGGAGGAGAGAGTGTTGTGCAGAAATGTATGTATTTATTTACCTGTTTGTAGTGTTGTCCCATGTTGGTCCCAGGATAGGAGAGACAAGGTCAGTGAGATAATATCAAAAGCTTCCATCAACAGAAGTTGGTCCAATAAACAATATTACCTCACTGACCTTGTCTCTTGCTCTTATTTATCACATTTCAGGAAACGAGGATACCAAACACACTTCTCCACTGGTGTGTGTCTCACAGTGCATGGGCTGATGGGTATTATCCATAGGAGTTCACTGTTTGGCTTCCAGGAAAGCTATTAGAAACAACATGGAGGGTGAACTCCTGGCCCTCTTTAAGTGAGTGGGAATTTTGCCATTGTCTTCAATGGAGTCAGGATTTCCACCTGAATTAGGAAATCGGGCTTTAGAAATAGTGTGCAATACCATGCCACTGCCTTTTTCAAGAGGAAGAAAAGACTTAAAAAGGCATGGACTAACGACTAAAATGTTGACTCTTACTCATGTCTCTTTTATCCACCTGCCAGAACTTTCACTTCTTGAATGCCAATATATAAAGCTTGTGATTGTCAAACCATAAAAAATATATTTTAGCCAATACACCTAAATATTCCTGAGAACACAAAGATCCAGAAATTCAGTCACAGATCAGTTTGAGCAGGGGTACATAAGATCTTTTGATGCTGAGCCCTGTGATTACTTGTTATAAAGCAGTTGGCATTTCTGTGGTGAATTTAGTGTTTTTGAATGTGGATCAGAGCTGTAACCAAAGTCAGTTGAGAGCATCTTCTTTAACACAGATATGCCAATGCATGTCAGTCTTAAACTAAAACACTTCTGGTATGCAAGCCCAATAACTCTTTGCCCAGAAACAGAAATGGGAAAATGAGATTTTTAGCATCCTGATTGAAATGTCTGATAATAGTTCCTGACTTCTGGGTGGAGTCCCATTAAAGCACCATCTTGTTGTTTTGTGTCCTGAAAAGACAAGGGTGCCATCATTTTCTCTTCAGAAGATATTTCAGTTTTGGACACTCTACATGAAATTTCCCTTAAATCAAGACAGCAGTATGGTGCTTTACAGGGTTCAGAACACAAACTAACTGGGATGTATGCAAACATGTGTTTCACCAACCTCAACAGCGACAGATCCATTTCCTGCTAAATCTGAGAAGCCAATAGGAGTCTTTCTGTTGATTTCTGCGGGAGCTGAATTGGGCTCATTACCAGCTTTGGTTCTGGAAATGATGAGTATGAATATGCTTGCCTAATTCGATTTTTAAAAAAGTAATTTGATGGATGATATCAATATTTATTTTAAGCATTTTTTTATTTTTCTGGATTTAAATGTTCACAGTTGCAGGAAACTACAAGGGGCCTCAGACAGCAATTACTGAATAACAGCAGATGTTGAGATTCAAAAAATTAAAGTTAGACCCATTAAAACACAAATTGTCAACATCACATTAATATACAAAATGAATATCCCTATATCAAACTCCAATAAGTTCTCAAGGAGCATTTTTCTTACTTGGCCTCTCTGTACATTTCTATTATTAACAATAAAAACAACTAGAGTCCTGTAGCAACTTAAAGACAATGAGATAAACACAACAAAAAGAACGAAAGCTATGCCCACAGAAATTTGTTAGTCTTTTAGGTGCTACAGGACTCTCATTGTTTTTGCTGTATACAGACTAACAAGGCTACCCCTCTGGAACTTTTCACCATGGAAGGCACTATTATTATCAATGAAAACATTTTTGGATCTGTTTGGATGTGTTTGGTGAAATTGACATTTACCGAGAAAAACCTAATCTTTCCAAGGCCAATTATGAAGAACTAATAAACTATGCATTTCAAAATTACACCCTAAAGATTCCTTAGGACGTACAACATGCATAGAGGAAAGATTGCTGTTACAGATCCATTGTCATCCTGTCATGTGATTGAAGATAACATTTGTCATGGCACTAGGCATTCTTGTGAGCACAGTTGTAATCAAATGATGATCCTAAAATATCACAATATGGATATTCTTCTCCACTTCTAGGCCTAAACTGTCAAGTAGTTTTACGCTGTTGCAACTTCTTGGACTGGGACTAAGGTTTTACAAAATAAATACATTGAAAAGTAAATTGAGTAGGCAAGGACAATAAATTTTATTTAAAAATAAACAAAAACAGGCAAATGTATATATATGAGATATTAAAATAAGTGAAATTATATCATTAATATATCCAGAGGGGGAAAAAGGAAAATTAAGTAGATATGCCCCTTACCAGCAACTAGATCACTTTCCTCTCACCTTCCCCTGGTTTTGTGTTTCTTAGATTGTGAGATTTTCAGGGCAGGGGCATTGTCTTTCTATAGTTTTGTGCAATGGTAACCCAATCCTAATGAGGGCCTTAAGGCTTTACTGAAATACATAGCAATGGTTGCCTGAGGGTAAGTAAGTCTACCCAGCAGCTAGACACCCATGCCAGCTGAGTCTGGCTTGGGCCCAGAGGCTGTTTCATTGCTGTGTAGATGGGCTGGATCCTAAGCTCTGGGATGGTCAGAGGGTCCTAGGGGCTTTGGAGGTGGGATGACATGAGACAGGGTGTCATTTGGTTTGCTATAACACAATAGAAACCTGAGGCACCTTCCTCTTTAAAGCTAGACGATCGTGGCTTCGCACCTGGGCCACGCATTGTTACTCTTTAAGACGTGACCACTAAGGACGGCACCAATGACCTGGGTCACACACACAACGGGTGTGGGCGGGGACTCCCATGTAGAAGACTCGGGGCCCTGCTTCTGCAACCCCGGGGCGTGTGAGTAACGTGGACCTGCCGCAGTCAGCCCAGCTCGGGGTGCGCCCGTCCTCACCCACCGCCGGGCGAGGGCGGAGTCCCCCGCTCCCGGGGGCGTCCCTGAGACCCGACCCTCGGCGGGATGTGCCGGGGAGGCCGGCCCACGCTGGCCCTTTGCCCCCGGCACGGAGCGCCGCTCCGCGCCCACCAGGGGCCGGGCCCGCCTCGGTTCCTGCCCCACGCCCGTGAGACCGGCCCCGGCCAGCGCCGCTTCCCTCGCCCGGTCCCAGCCGGCCCCACCCTCCGGCCCTGCCCCCCGGCCCAGAGCCGCCCCTTCCTGCCCCCTGCGGGCCGCCGCGCTCTGCCCCCCCGCACCACACGGCGGGGAGCCCGGCTCGCTCGGGGCGTGCTGCGCTGCGCCGCGCCGCGCCGGGGGCTGCCGCCGAGCCTCTGGGCACCCGCCGCCGAGCGGCCACCGCCAGCCGGAGCGGGCTGGGGACGGTCCGCGTCCCCGGGCCCGGCTCAGCCCAGCCCGCCGGGGTGCGGGCGGCTCGGCCCGTCCTTCCCTTGCCCCTCCCCGCCCCGCACCACCTGGCGAGCGCCCGCGGGAAGTTCGGCGATGCAGCGGGGAGCCGGGGGGCGGCGCGGGCAGTAACCGAGAGCGAAGCCCCCGGCGGGGACAGAGGGAGCCGGGTTTCTTCGGGCAGGGACGGTCCCCCTCACCGCGGGTCCCAATGCAACTGCCCGTCCTCCACCTCCTCCTCCACGTTGTCGTCTGGGCAAACTTTTGCAGCCGTCAGGGCACCACGGCCCAGAGCGGATCTATAAAAGCCCTGCGCTCCTCTAACCTCAGGCGCGATGGTAAGTGGCTTGCTTGTTTCTTCTCGCCCGGGTCGGCAGGGCGCGTGCAACCCCCTGCCCCGTCACCTGCCGCTCCCTGAAGGGCACCTGGGGGGAGCCCCTTGTCTGTAGGCTGCACGGGCCGGAGGGGGCTGTGTGTGCGCCTGGGACAGCTTACCAGGGCTTGCTGGACATGACCGAGCCTCCCTACGCACAGCTGGGCTAAGGAGCGGGAGTTAACCTCTCTCCGGGTGGCGGTAGGGGCTCGACCAGGTGGATGAGAGTTGCCCCAGTTTGCTCTTTTCCTGCCAGAGGCTGAGTGCAGGGCAGAAAAGAACCGCTGCAAACTGCTGTGTGTAAACTTCAGGCGGCTTCCCAGTGGCTCACTGGCTCAGGGCACCCACGCTGTTAGTTCTGTGTGTCGCACCCTCTGAGCTGCCTCTAGATCGTAAGGTGTCCCGGGTAGGGACCTTCCCTTCTTTGCTGCCTACAGTATCCAACCTTTATTGTGTGCTACTGAAAACAAACAATAATAACCGGAGTTTTTCCTTCTGTGTCAATGGCATTAGCTGGCTCAGGGACAGTAGACTACCTAAAGCTGACTGGCTCTCCCTCAAACACTCTGCCCTACTAATGAGCTCTGACTTTTATAAACACTTTGATGGGAAGACTTGAATGGTTCGGCTTTAAGATTTTCTTGTTGGATAGTTTGTTTATTTTTGAGCAATACAGCTGTAGTAGGGGTTCCTGTTTAATAAACTCCCAGATTCGGGCACCCGGGTTGTGTATGTCTGTGGCTTTTTTCTTTGAGAGGGGGGCAAGGAGGATAAGGGGGAGAAAATGCAATAAGCAGCGAATGATATCCAAACCCAAAGTGAGAGTACAACTAGTGCTGTTGCTGCTGCTCCAGGGGCTTCCAGCTGCAAACAGCTGTAGCACAACAGCACTCCACAGCTGCTAGTTGCTGCTGAAAGCCCTTAAGGCAAGTAGCATCTCTAAAAGGTTTTGGGATAGGCAGGGCTGTATCAAGTGTCAGATTGTGGGATTTTTGTAATTTCTCCCCACCTGTTGTAATGGATTCCTTCAAATTAGCTGCTTTTTGATATGGCTCCAGTCCTAGGCATTCATTACACATTCTTTTTCTTAAGGCCACTTGTGGAAACAGAATGGTGGCAGCAGATTTTTTTGAGAAGTCTGTTAGTTACAAGCTTTTTCAGAGGGTGTGCCTTACCCTATATGTCCAGAATATCATAGAAGGACACTTGATGCCCAGTTTTCTGTGCCTTCTTCCAGATTATAAAGTGATCTAGCTGAAGGTAGTAATGTGTTTCTGTCAAGTAAAGGAGCTGCCCCTTCTGAATTCCACTGAGGGGAATTTTGTGATAATTGTTCATAATTTAAATTAGATAATGGCAAAACCTCCTGGTTTGGGAAAGGTAGTCAGTTTTTTGATTGGGATGTCAGTCTTTCTGACGGTTATCTCTTGTGTAGTTTTGTGTAAGAAATCCTGCTTTTAAACATTCCAGTCTAGCTTTTTGCTGTTGGAAATCCTAGAATGCAAGCAAAGACAGTTCTTTCTGAAAAATGGACAGAAGTTAAGATGAAGCTTCCAGTTAATCTTTCAGTTGTCTGAATTATTTATTATGCATAGGCCTGTCTTTTTAATATTCATTCTTCAGTGTCATGTCCAGGATTGTGCATTTTGTATTTGTTAGTTTTCTTTTATTTTTCATTGTGTCTTGAACTGAAGTAAAGATTTAGTTAATTTGGGGAAATATTTAGTTTTAATTTTAGGGCCATAAACCTAGTAATCTTTTGTATCCAGCTGATGGTCACCCTGAGAAGCCATGGAGAAAGATTTAGGCATCTTCCTTTTTTCCTAGCTCTAGAGTCCTGGAGGAGGAAAAAAGCATATAACTGAAGTTAATTCTATCCTTGCAATCTAACACACTCATTCATGTGTCCTTTTGTTAAAAAATAGTGTATGTTGTTATAATAAAGATACATACTCAGTGATTTCACTGAAACTGTTGAATATTTTATTAAGCTTCATATCATTTTTGTCTGCTCATTTCTCATCTTAAGAAGCATAGGATGGCCAACTATCACTGACCTGTGCTAAGAAGGCCGCTCACTTATCCAACTCAAACCCCAAACAGGGTTTTCAGAGGAGCTCCCTGAAGTAATTTACCTTTTAAAAATGATAAGCTTCTCTCTGATTCTTTTTTCACAAGGACCATGAGTAGAGCACAGTGATGGATGATGTCAAACTAGTTTTTTCACAAGCTTATGATCAGCTTGAGAATAGATCATTTTACCCCATGAGGAAAAAACCCATCTAGGTTGGCACTGCCACTGTTTTTCATCTTGGGAATTTCCAAGGCAAAGAAGTATGCGTGGCGTTATTAGAAAACTGCTTTCATGTCAAGTGGGATGACTAGACTTGAGGACTAAGCTTGGTACCTCATAGACTATAAGGCCAGAAGGGACCATTATGATCATCTAGTCCAGGGGTGGGCAAACTTTTTGGCCTGACGGTCACATCTGGGTATGAAATTGTATGGTGGGCCACGTGGTGGGAGAGGGGGAGTGGTGGCGCTGGGAGGGGGGAGCAGCTGCCGTGCTCCAGCCAGGGTGCTGCTGGGCCCATAGGGTGGTGCTGCTGGGCTCATATAGTGGGAGAGGGGTGGGAGGGTTGAGTGGGGGGCGTGGCCACTGTGCTCCAGCCAGGGTGCTGCCGGTCCCATGTGGTGGGAGAAGGGAGGGGGGAATGGGTGGGACTGGGAGGGGGAGCAACACTGCGCTCTGGCCAGGCCCAGCTGGAGGGCCTGATGAAAAGCTCAAATGGGCCATATATGGCCCGCGGGCCATAGTTTGCCACCCCTGATCTAGTCTGACCTCCTGCACAACTCAGGCCACAGAATTTCACCTACCCGCTCCTGTAATAGACAACTAACCTATGATTGAGTTACTGGAGTCCTCAAATAATGATTTAAAGACTTCAAGGTTCAGAGAATCCACCAGCAAGTGTCCTGTGCCCCATGCTACAGAGGAAGGTGAAAAACCCCTAGGGCCTATGCCAAGCTGCCTTGAGAGAAAAATTCCTTCCCGACCCCAAAGATAGCAATCAGTTAAACCCTGAGCATGTGGGCAAGACTCACCAACCAGACACCCAGAAAGAATTCTCTATAGTAACTCAGAATCCACCACATCTAACATCCCTTCGCTGGCCATTGGTCACATTTACCATAAGTAATCTAAGATCAGTCAATTGCCAAATTAGGCTGTCCCATCATACCATCCCCTCCATAAACTTATCAAGCTCAGTCTTGAAGTCAGCTAGGTGTCTTGCCCCCACTACTCCCCTTGGAAGGCTGTTTCAAAACTTCACTCCCCTGATGGTTAGAAACCTTTGTCTAATTTCAAGTCTAAACTTCCTGATGGCCGGTTTATATCCATTTGTTCTTTTGTCCATTTGGTATTGAACTTAAATAACTCCTCTCCCTCCCTATATTTATCCTTCTGATGTATTTATAGAGAGCAATCATATCTCGCCTCAGCCTTCTTTTGGTTTGGCTAAACAACCAAGCTCTGTGAGTCTCCTTTCATAAGGCAGGTTTTCTATTCCTTGGGTCATCCTAGTAGCCCTTTTCTGCACCTGTTCCAGTTTGAATTCATCTTTCTTAAATATTGGGGACTAGAACTGCACACAGTATTCCAGATGAGGTCTGACCAACACCTTGCATAACGGTACTCACATCTCTCTATCTCCACTGGAAATACCTTGCCTGATGCATCCTAACACCGCATTAGCTTTTTTCACATCCACATCACATTGGTGGCTCGTTGTCGTCCTGTGATCCTTTAAGGCTGGCTCCCACTGAAGTCAATGAGGCTGTTAATTTGACAGCTGTGAATGTATATGAAATTGCATGTTTACCATTGGGCTTACTGGATGGGACACTTGGGCCATATTATGGCCAGCCCTGCAGAGGTACCTGGGGGTACATGCCCAAGGAACCTCTCTCTCTCTTGTGCACCCACACAGAAGCTGGACACAGTTGCATTCTTTGCACTCTAGTGAGTGTTAGCCACATGAAAGTAGTAAGAAGGGGATGGCCAGCAGAGCTGTCCATAGAGGAGAGTCCCCACCATGTCTCTTACAAGGTGTAACTACAATTATACTCCTGCTATATGCTGGGAAGCTCCAAGACAAGCTGTGCTTACATAAGGCACAATGCATCTTGGTGCTGCTGCTGGGGAGGGGCAGAGGTACCCCACACCCAAAGCAGTGGTTAATAGGCTGCATTGTATTCAAATGATTATGAACAGAAGAGTTGCTTGAGCTCCTTGACTAAATGCCTGGCTTTGGAGCCAAAGGACATGAGTTACATTCCAGAGTGTCTTCATTTAGCCTGAAAGAAGTGAGCATATTTGTAAATTGCACTTAGTGAAGAATGAAGTTGATTTGAACAGAAACCAATAGATGAAGGGCAGCACTTAGTGTTTTTTGATATTTTAATGACTATCAATCCAAACCAGACAGTGCTTCCTGTTGAGGATGTTAAGACTATAAATGATCTATTTTAAGGGTACAGTCTCATGATTCCTTTGTCCTCTTGAAAGGACAGGTGTTGATGACTCAGCTGCCCAGTTTAGCAAAAATATTTTTAAAAAGTTACAGTAATTTGAGGTTGTCTACAGTAGTCATTGCACACCAGGTAATATATATTTAACATGTTAGACTCTTCAGAGCCAGTCCATTGAATTTAATCAGAGATTTACACATGGAGGGTTTACAGGATTGGACCCTTACTTCTCTGCTTCATTTTCCCCATCTGTAATTCACAGAGAATCCAGGTACACCCAGGTGTAGTGTGCTTTTTGTAAAGGAATTTGAAGATGAAAAATAATACTGAGTACCTATTTATTACATTGCTCCCAGACCCTCTTGCTATTTCCCTGCACTCCTTCCTAATTCCCTTTTCTATGTTCTGGCCCCCTCCTTTGAGTTTACAGCCCAAACACCCTCCTCTGAGGGAATAACACTATCAGACTGCTCCTTTCCTGGGGCTTCTTATAGACATTGCAACCCCAAACACATCTCCTTTCTGCCAAGGAGTGACTGCAGCCCCCATCTATTGTCAACTTCATCCCTTTATAGGCCCAATCTGCTCCTTCCCAGTGGAACTTCATCTTCTATTAGGCTTTATTGAGCCCTGGCTCTCCTCAAAGTGTGGCATATAAAGTTAATTGACCTTATTTAATCTTCTCTGCCTTGTCTAGGGTGAACATCCCATCACAGTGTGTAAGAGAAATTATTAATTTAATTATAAATTAAATTGTACCTTATTATCTATTACAAGAACATTTGTAGACGTGCTCTCAATCTCAGTATGCATATCAGATATTAAACACCAAAGTTTAAACAACAGACAGACAAACCAAAATGGAACAGAGCAACCTACTGTCAAACCATTTCAAAAAAAATAAAAGGTTTGGGGTATGGCATCAGATTCTGCCGTCGTATATGCTGGGGTAAACTGGAATGTTTACCTCAGTGTAGTTGAGATAAGACTCTGGACCACGAGGTATTCTATTTAAATCTAGTACATTTCATTGAGTATTTACGTAATGAAAGTTTAGATAATCACGACATGGTGCAGACAGTGTTCACTTTTTAAAAGGACCTGGTAATGTGAAATCTAGTAAATTGTTAAAAATGCCGTGAAAAATGTGTCATGGACCATGGAATCTGGTCTTCACCATGAAATCTGGTCTATACTGTAGGGTAAAAGCATACAGACATGCTCAACATTTCTCAGCTAAACCCAACCAAAAAGGAGGTTGTGGTATTACCACCCTTACTTTTGTGCTGCCTTCCGAGCTGGATGCCCAGCCAGCGTCCCCCACTCTCCAGCCACTCAGCTTGGAAGGCAGCACCACCACCACAGCAGTAAGGGTGGCATGGTATGCTATTATCACCCTCACTTCTGTGCTGCTGCTGCTGGCACTGCCTTCAGATCTGGGCAGCTGGAGAGTGGGCCATAGACTGGTCGTCCAGCTCTAAAGGCAGCACAGAAGTAAGGGTGGCAATATTGCAATGCCCCCACAATAGCCATGTGATCCCCTTTTGGGTCAGGACCCCCAGTTTCAGAAATGCTGAGTCTTAAGGACTTTGCACATTTATATATTGACATTTTAAAATACATATTCATACTGTAAAATTTCAGATTTAACTATCTGAAACCGTGAGAGTCAAGATTTTTAAAATGCTATGACTGAAATGTACGGAAATGGACTGTGAATTTGGTGGGACCCTAGTAATAACCTTACAAACTTAATTGGAAAACCTGATCGTTGTTTTCCTTTAGTTCATAGAAATTGAACTTCATTGGTTTTAAATTCTAAAGTGATGGCTCCCCTGCCCCCCCCACCTCTTGCGGTGGGACAGAATTTTGTAACTGACCTATGAAGAGATGTAAATGGGAAAATCACAGGGAATTATTAAGTCCCTGATCCTTCAAAGACGTGCATGTACTTAATTTTCAGCATATAAGAACCCAGTGAGCCAGATCCGCTATCGATCTGTGACAATGAATCTATGAAAACATACACCAGCAGAGGATCTGGTCCAGTGAAACTAATTACATGCTTGAAGTTAAGCCTGTGTATAAATGTTTGCAGGTTCATGGCCTCCGGTTTTTTCTATACTGTGTAAATGAGGAGGGAGGAAAGCAGATAGAGTATGAATGTGTTCTGATGGGTTACAAAAAGTAGTATTGAAGTTAGAACAAAACTTCAATTCTGCTTTTTCAAAAAGAAGCAAAAAGTTGTAATAACATTTTTGAAAGCTCCAGTTGAAAAGTGAATTGCATGACAAATATTTGTTTTGAACTGCTCTAAACAGTTGTCACCGTCTCTGCATGGTTATATGCTCTTGTTGGCACTGGAATTTAAGGTATTTGAGTTGAAAGCAAAATTTCTTTTTAAAGCAGTTGCTTGACAACTTTCCAGAATGCAAATGGCAAAAATGGAGACTGCACTTTGATGTTTAAAACACTGTTTTGTGAAAAACTATATCATTTGTTTAAAATAAGAAGGAACTTACAGTAAAAGAGAGAGTTCAAGACAAATAATCTTACAGTAAAATAACACACAGACTCAGGACATTGCGTTGCTGACCCATTTTCACCAGGCCAAACGTAAACCTCACCTAAAAGGAACCAAATCTGTGAAAAATGTATTACTTCTAGTAAAAAGTCTCTTCAGGGATTGGATTTTCATTTCAATGATAACATATATGCCAAAGGTGCAGTAGTGTTTATCGTGCTGTTGAATTTTCACACTTATGATAGAATTATCAGTACTAAAATGTATTGTACTTAACTGCAGCAAACCAAAGTACAAGTGTATTCCCATTAATAACAAATGAAATTACTAAATTTGAGATTTTAAATTCTTTCGTGGATGCGCTTTGTCTCCATGCTTGTTGTCATGAGGTGAGACTCAGCAAAGGCTTAGCAGGAGGCCTATCCACTGTTTAAATCTTAGGTGGGACTTCAGAGGTACACGGGCTCTGCGCTGGCACTCTGCACTGTGGGGAATCTCACGCCTTATGAATTTAAAACAATGAACTAACATTCTTGCATAGAAACAAATTCAAGTTGATTGGTTAAACTGCATCACACAAAGATCCTACTAGTTAAAATCTAACAACACAGTGTATGTAAGAGTTTTATTCCCCCGTGTTGTGATAGAATTTTCCTAGGAAGGGACATTGTCAGACAGACTCTTGCCTCTTCCTGATGAAGCTCTTTGGGTTGAAATGTAGGAATGGCTTTTGTAGCAATTTGTTATGAATTAGTGTCCTGTTTATAAAGCTACAGAAATGTCCTGTTTACAGTGACGGAGTGAATATGCTTTCTTTTGGGAACATGATTCAGCTCTAGTATTTTGGTAGGGAATAAATCCTGCCTGATTTCAAGATTCTTGTGGCATTTGAGTACTCAGTTTTTGGTTTCATTCCTTATTTTTTATCTTTATCCCATGTTGCAAAGGCCAACATCACTCATTGGGCAGGCAGAGAGTTCTGCGTACTAGGGACTGTGCAGGAGGACACACTTTGCCTTCTGAATAACCTTTTGCTAATGCATTTCAACCCTGGTGCACCTGGTCGGTACGAGGTTGAACTCTGTAAAACTATTGATCAAACGCTAACTCCATGAAAAGCTTGCAGAGCAACATCCTTGACCTTGCTCCCACTGAAATCAATGGTCAAACTCCCCGTTGGCCCCAGTGGAAGCAGGATCTCTCTCAAGGATAAAAAGAAAAGTTGGTGAGTTCTATGGAGCGGTTGGTCATGTCTGACTCTAGGTGTATGTTAGAGTATTCAAAATACCGTTACATTTAATGAGTGATTGAACACTGGGAGGGGGGAACCCTTAGCACTGGTAGCCATGAACAGAGAATGCAAATATTTGGAAAATCAGCCATAGCAAAAATGCAGAACATTGAGAGTTCAAAGTGCCCAATTGGTCTTCTGCCTCTGGTGACAATCTGAGTGTGTGCCATCCAGAGGATATCTTACAAGAGCCTACCAGTGCACAGTACATTTCCAAACCAGGCCTTAAGGAAACCTGTATTATTTTTAAATCTGTTTGGTTTTTATTTTGAAAAGACATGAAGTGGATTCTGAGGGATTCTTTTATTTCTGGATCAGTGGCAGAAAGTTTGTGTTCTAGAACTTCCAGTAGTTGCATTTTTTTTTCTAATCTGATGTGATCTACCACAGAACTGAGAATAAGGTGACCCCAGATTAGTTACACAGTAGGGATGTAAGTACATATTCATAACTATGAATAGCGAGAATAATGTGATATTTGGAAACTGCATTTCACACCTTTGGGCCCTTAACTTTACAGCAAGAAATTCACTTAAAAATTATTTGCAAACAACAAATAGGTGATGTCAGCACAGCTGATTGGGCAAATGGTGCCTTTAGATTTGTAGCCGTTCTCTCTGGAAACAGACACCTTTCACGCAGCTGTGTAATCATGACGTCTCAATGGGGTTGATCATTGTTAGGAATGATTTCCCTGTCTTATAAGCATGTCAGGAAAAAAGGGGTTTAAAACCTTAACACAGAAACCAAGGGAGAACTTGCTGCATTTGACACACACGGATGAGCACAAAGTTTCTGCAGTCTTATTATTTCTTTCACGGGGCCAGAATCTCTGTCTGTGTCACGGTGTTAGCAGAACCCATATGTCCTGCAAGTGGCCAGGTAGCTACTATCTGGCAGCAGTACCTCATCTCCAGCCCAAGGATGGACTTTAATTCTATCTCCCACTTTCCAGACCTTTGTAAATGATGTTTGCCAGTTGTACAGTGGAGTGAGTCAGGTTGCTGCAGCAATCTAACAGACAGTTATGGAGAAACTTTAAGAGTCTGCACAATGCTTCAGATTCACTCCCAGCCAATAGCTGTAGTGGTAAGACAGGAGAAAAAACAAGGCCATTAGGGCCAAGAAGAGCCCCCAAGGCACTCTGGAAGATGAAGAGGACTAAGAGTGTCCTTCCCCTCCCTATGAAGTCATTCTCCCTAATAGAAATGAGTGACGTGTAGAGGGGCAGTCCACTCTTCCCCCAAGGTTACAGTAACTGCTATGGTCTTAGCTCAGAGGAGCATGAGGGTTGCTGCTGGGGAGTGGGGAGGAAACTGTTTTGTGGGGCGAGAATACCATGAAACAGAGTTGTATCACAGCGTATATCCTGATACAGCTTTGCATGATAAATGAATCCCTTGGTTTCTGCATGCCCATCTGAAAGTTGATTTCTTTGTGGTGGTGGGTGGAATTAAAATGGCAAAAGCAACCAGTGAAGACTGCCACCAGTGGTGCCTGTTCCTTTGCCTGTGTTGTATGCTGTTGCATAGAGAAATTCAAGGAACACATCACGATACCTTAGGTAGACTGGATCAGATTAATTTATAGGCTTTTAAATAAATTCCAAAGAAAATCTCTTTAAGCTCTTCAATTGCTTCTCTTTTTACCCACCTGGCAGGATCTGAGGTCAATATTTTCCCCACGAGCTTGTGTAACAAACCCAGCTCCTGACATTAAGTTTTTGAGATGTCAGCAACTCCCACAGGAGAAATATAGAATTCAGAATGCAGGTCTTGTCAGGTAAATTACCTTTCAGGTTACTTAAAAAGCTGATGATCAGAATATTGGCTGTGTAACAATCCTGCCTTATTTCTCGTGAAAAAGGGGGAGGGGGAGGAAGAGAGAGAGAGAGAGAGAGAGTTGTGCTTCTGCAGTGGAGTAGTTTAAAATGTAACTACAAATGATTGTTCTTTGGAAAACATAACTTTCTAGCATTTTATTTTCAGAAAGATGCCACTGGCAGGTTGGCCAAACCAGAACAATAATGCCAGAAACTATCCAGTTTCTTTCTAATGGCCCTGGCTGTACTACCACAGCCCAACAGCAACTGCTTATGTTTTTCTCACATTTCACAGAGGTAGGAGTTAACTCGTTTCCTTTGTTTGTGCCTATCATTATCTTTTTGAAAAGAACCGGGCTGCATATGTTTATGACCGAAAACAAAGTCTGGGCTTGGTATTGCTGTTATCAGGGACAACCTACCACAAACTCTTCCCTTATTAGTTGGATGTTTTTTGTGTCACTTTAAAAATCCTGCAGGTCCCAGTTAAAATGGAAAGTCAGGTGCCTGACTCTGATTATCAGAATCTAGTCAACTCTCGTTATTGTGGCCAAAGAGTGTTATCATCTGGTGTTCATTAGCCCATGTGAAATGAAGTGATAATCTCATCAGGTTTGGATAGGGATTGACTTGAGATGATGAAAGAACTGCTAAGAAGTGATCCATTCAAATCCATAGAGGAATTGGCTGGGTTTTTATAGGGGAGCTTCCACCACTCATGCTGTTTCTGATATGCACACCTATGGTTCCATCCATATCTATAGTGTTAAAGACGACATTCAGCAACAGTTAAGTATACAATGGTATATGGGATACCAAAGTTCTTTCCTTTATTTAGACTCCATTTTTTGGTAACAGCCAGTAATTATTGACTTATGAAGACCATTCTGGCCCCGAAGAAGTAATAAATAATTTGAGAATCGAAGTCTTCAGTTTCCCGTGTTCCCAGGCTAGGATCTTTCCAATCACTACATTCACTTTATTGAAGACAAAGAGATTGCCTTCGATAACTTCCAGCCAATTATTTTTCTTACAGGCAAACTTATGATTGCAGCCACAAAAATCTGGAAGTCATTTTAGCCACAGAGGCATTTTAATTCAAATGTCTGTGAAGATTATAGATATTGCCAAAATTATTAAAGGGATGGTATGAGCATGAAATCTAGTTCACTTAAAAACCTGTGTTAAAAGTAGTTTCAGTAAGCAATGAAACAGGCTATATATAAAACGCTGTTGGATGCATGAAGTAAAGAAATTAAAATAAATTTATCTAATTATCTTGAATTTGTTACAATTATGGTCATTTTAGTTATTTTTTCTACAATTTAGAGATAAAGGGTAATTTTAATTTGTTAGTGGCTCTTAACAGGTTAATTGCCAAATTTTTTAGTCCTAGAATGTAGATTTTGTTTTATAAATTAGTTTTATAAAACATCGCACGAACAAAATCAGGCATAAAGGGGACTTGAACCTGCTTCTCCCTCTTGATAGGGGGTACCCTAACCACCAGGCTTTTGGCTGTTGTGCAGTGGGTCTCTCATTCATGGGGTATCCAAGTCTGTGAGTCACCTTGTTACTCCTAGTCTGCAGAGTGAGGGAGACTTGCTTGTGGTAAGTAGGTGTTGGCTTCCTAACACAACCAGCCTGTTAGCCAGTCAAGCACCCTCCTCTGACCTATGCCAGCCCTAGCTTTGCCTTGCAGATTAACTGTAGACATCCCCTCCCCCCCCATCCTGAGTCCCTTTGATATCCAGCCCTTGACACTAGCTACTCACAGAAATTTTTGTTCCTCTGTCCCCAAAGGAGCACTGTACCCCACTTCTACCTTAAATCACCACTCCGTATAACACACAGCACTTGTAATGAAACAAAATCAGGTTTATTTGAGAAAGAATAGAGATTCCACTAGAAACAAAAGTGAGTGATGACAACCTCATGGTTACAATACAAAATTAAATAATAAAACATGAACTAGGGCGGATGCCTATTAATAGCTACCTTTCTGAGCTAATAAAGTAGGTTTTCCCCACAAAGTCCTGTCTGCTGCAGAATTGGCTGGCTTAACAGGAACCTGGATCCAATCTTTCACAAAAAACACTCCTGCTCAACAAGATATGTCCTCAGAGAAATGGACCCAGAGTGACTCTCCCTTCTCTGTGCTATATTGAATCAATCTTTTGTCTTTTATAGGCAGGGTGATCCCTTGTCTGTTACAGTGTTTCCTTTTTTTACCTTCTAGTAGTTTGTTTGCAGTTGTCTTTGATTGTTTTTATTGACTGGGATGTTCTGGGGTGGGGCATTGATAGACTTGCTGGTTGAATAGGGGCGGGGAGGAGCAGTAATTCTGCGTGAATGGGCTATCATAGGATAATATCACTTCCTGCTGACTCTTTTTAACCTTAAAACCATAAGGACATAACTTCAATATAGTTACATTAACATCTGTTTAGTAACATAGAAGGTCTCTACTGAAAGCTTGATATAATTATGAACATCGAGCTTTCAGTAGAGATCTTTCATGTTACCCTGGATGGACAAATACCATGCAAGCAATGTATTTGATGTAATGAGTTGGTCAGGTCTGAGAGGAGAGCTGTTTGAAAAGAACAGGAGACCCTTTGCCCAGGGGCTTTTGTGTCACTCCCCCCTCTGGTATTGATGCAGTAGGCTACTGGCTATTCCACAGGCATCTGTTCTGGGCTCTCTATACTGGATGGGGCCGCTTGCTCTCATTTTGTCCTTTCCCTTGGTGTGCACAATTTCCATCTCGTGTTCCTGCAGCACCATGCTCCAGTGCAACAGCACAGTGTTGGTCCCTTTTGGTTCTGTGTAACACCATTGGAGAGTGATTTGGTAATGCCTTACATTTTGAACTGATAATGATCCATGGAACTGATGTTTTGACTGTTTGACAGCTCAGACAATCACATAGCACTTTTTGCTCTGTGACAGAGTAGTTTGGTTGGTGGGGGTCTGTTTTCTACTTCCAAACGCAACTGGGGTTTTCTTGCTACTGCCCCTGCTTGCATTAGCAGTGCCCCCGTCTGGTGTTGGATGCATCTGTATGCAGCTCAAACACTTTACTAAAATCCAGACTTGCCAGAAGTAGCTTTGATAGAACCTTTTTTACTTTATCAAGGCTCTATTGACAATCTTCAATAAGTCTGTGATGGCCGATACCATATTGCTGAAGCCCTGGCGGTCATCAGACTGTGGAGAGTATTATGTTTTCTGCAGTCAATGCAGATTCTTGTAGATCCATCCTTTTGGGGGACCGTAACAACTGGGGATGCCATGGGGCTGTTAGACGCTATAATTACATCTAACTCCAGCATGCTGTTTAGTTCTTGCCCCTCATGTTATCTGGTTTTCTGTAGTCTCTGCTGGGTGCTGGTGCTGGAGTGTTGATCTTATGGGCCACTTTGTCAGTCCAACCTGGCTTGTTGGAAAACACCTGCTGGCTGTGTTTCCAATACAGCCGTGATCTAACCTTTCATCTGGGGTTAGTCTTTTCCATGTATCATTGTTTTCTAGTCAGTTTCCTTGTGTCTCTCTAGCACCAACTCTGAGAGCATGTCTATGCAACAAAGAGAGCCACGGCAACGAGTGTGAGCGCCCCGGTCAGCTGAACTAAAATAGCAGTGTAGGCATTTGGGCTCGGGCTGGCATTCAGGCTCGGAAAGCCACTAATGGGGAAGTGTCTCACAGCCCAGACTGCAGTCCAAGCCTGGATGCCGCCTACCTTGCTATTTTTAGCTCCGCTGAGCAGGCTGCATGAGCCCAAGTAAACGACCCAGGCTCTGATACTCGGGACCACAAAGGTGGGTTTTTTTGCTGTGTAGCTGTACCCGCAGAGGGGCTAGTTCTCGTTTTTACAATATATCATATGCACAGAAACTGCTTCACAGCTGTGAGAAGCTTTTAGTCTGTCGGTGTATACTGTCTGTGGGCGACCTCCCCTGCAGATTATAGGTGACTTGATCAATCCTTTCCATAACCTCAGAAGGTCCTTATCCTGAATTTTGCATTTTGTGCTTTTTCACTGGGTTTAACAAATTAATATTAAATCCCCCCAACATCCAATCTTTCACAGGGATTTCTGTGGTAATATTCTGGCCGCAAAAAATTTACAGTCTAAAGCGGAGGGCGTAGCAGATTGCATGGTGGGTGTAGATGCAGAAGGGCTCTGGGTGGCTTCTCACTGTCCCTTCCTAAGTGCCTGATCCCGGGCCCACTGAAGAAAATAGAAAGACTCCACTTGACTCTTATGGACTCTGGATCAGCCCCTAAGAAGTGGGGCCAGGATTTACCCACTCTTACGTTAGTAAACATTTTTTGATTAACATAGTATCTGATTCCACAGGCCTTTCCCTTTGTTCCCCTTTTTCATGTTTATACAAGAACATGAGTTATTGATCTCTTTTTGTCTTCCTACATATAGTGGGAATGGCAACCCTTCTGAGACAATGCTGGCTCATCTCCTGCAGTGGTGGAAGATAAGCACCTAGTCATCCTATATATTGTTTTATGTTTTTACAGTGCACAAAGACAGACCCTGTATATAAACACTCTGTTTTTGTACATTATGTGCAAGACCTGGAATGCCGCAGTGTGTTTACAATCTGCGCAAAAGGAATTTACTGTATTTGAGACCTTATTAGAGTGCACTTGCTGTTCACCTTGTGCTAATGACTAGTAAATGAAATGCTAATTCACTTTGCAGCTTTGTGCTGTAAAAATCCAGGTATTCAAATGCTTTAATTTGCACTCAGTTTGCACAATAGACTGAGGCCTGGCACGATAGACTGAGGCCTGGTCTAGACTTACCTGGAATTTGGCTGCAGTCGACGGGAGTTACACAAGCGATGCAAAGTAGCTTGCATAACTCCCGTCGACTTTGTAACTTCCCTTTAGTGCACCGTCTCCATTGTGCTGCGCTGATGGGAACACGTTCCTGTCGATGCAGTGCTGTGACTTGTGAGGAGGTGGTTTAATTGAATCGCATTCCGGATCAATTGAGTGAGTCTTCACTTCCGTTCATTCAATCTGGATAGATGGATCTGACGGTGGCGATTTTGCCATCAGTGTGTACATAGCCTGACTAACTGCTGTAATCTGATAATTTTTAGACATCTTTGCTGGGAGCCAGCTAACTATAATGAAGCTCCTAGTGTCACTGTGCTTAAAGTGGTGTTCCTGTTTCCAATATTAACCTGTGTTTTCAGGGAGTTTGTGCCCTGAGGTTTCTGAATCACATTTGACTAATCTTTAGTGGAAAGGATGAGGGATTAAATGGCTTGGCATGTAATTGGTTAACCAGCTTAAATAAGGGTACTTGAGCCCCTCCACTGTAGAGTAAAGGGGAACAAAAATAGAAAAGCACCCAGGCGTGGGGGAAGTAGAAACAGTACTTTCATGGTGTGCTCCTTCCTAATGTCAGTGACAGGACAACTTTCTATGCAAAAACTGTCTGGTCAGGGATGTGTGACTCTATGACAGAGTTGTCCATACATTGTCACCCAATCAGTGCTCCATTACTATTGCTCCTCCCATTATAGAAATACCCCATGAGGTTGGTTTGGGTTGGTTGTAGGTGGTTTGCATTAGTAGTCATGCTACGATGTAGGTGGGGGTTGGGGGAGGGAGTTGGGAACCAAAATGGAGACATAGGGCCTCTATGGAAACATTCTCAGGCCTCCAGGATTCTCCTGAACCATGTGCAGAGGTCTCAGAACACCTACAAATTTTGGGACCTCACGCGCTTCCCATTACAGAGGGTAAATTCTGCTACCCCAATAGTTCTTTGAAGAAGTAAGTCGAGGAGAGAGGCCCTATTCCTAACCCATGTGATGTTTTTTTTCTTGTGCAAGGGAGAGCGTGCCCATTGACTGGAAATAAAATACAATAGGATGTTGTTTGGTTCTGGTTTTAGATGCTTTTGCACACTTTCAAAAAAAAAAAATCAGAGCTTAAAAATGAAAATCTAAAGGCAATTTGTAGCCCATCCACCACTAACATTTGCGTTTCATTGTTTTGAGAGAAAAAAATGCAACTAAACATATTTTTGTCTCTTTTGAAAGGTATTATTAAAATCCTTATTTGTAAGGTACTATAGGCAAAATCCTGTTTCTATTCAAGTCCATGAGAGTTTTGCCATTTACTTTAATGTTACAAGGATTTCACCCTAAATAAGAGCAAAGTTTTATAATTTATTCATTGCATTTCTAATATCCCTTCCTAATAAATTGATAACCCAAACTGACTTTCAACTGTATTTGAGTAAATGGGGGCTCATTCAAAATTCAGACATCAGAACTACAGAATTTTGTATTGTGGTCCTATAACCCAGTATATAAATGCTGTTCAAAACATCAGATTATTCTAAAAGAGGGTTATGAATTTTTCATTGCTAGTCTGGCTCTGTCTGGGCTTGTAACTTTTATGACTATAAATAAGGTTATTCTCAGAGCCACTGTCAAACAGTATCAGTGCATGGGAGTGTTTTCTCTTCAGTACTTTATTTTGAAGACTTGCTATCGTGGTCTTAGTAAAATTAATAGATAGTGTTAGGACCATTCATTTACACACCTATCAAGAGAAAAGCACCATTTTGAGAGCTGAGGGCTAATGAGGGGAGGCAATGGGGGGGGATCTGTATTTTAGAGAACAAACTATGTACAGAGCTTTATAAAATACCTGTCTTTTTATTATAGAGGCCAGATCTTCAGTTGGTGTAAATTGAAGCAGGACTTCGGTGGAGCTACCTTCATTTACATCAGTTGAGGCTTTGCCCTCGATGGATTTTTATCTAATTACTCTTTTGAAAATTTCCGTAGGCCTTGGTTTAAAAAAAAAATGGTTTGTCCGTTCCCTCAAACTTTTTACACATGTAAGGCTCGGTCTGGCTTGCATTGATATCAGTGGGAGTCTGTTGTTGGCATTTGCAGCACTGTCAACCCCAGGGTTCCAAAATCATGAACCCCCACTCCAACAGAATCATGATATTATTACAATAATAAATTGTTTCTTTAGATTTAGATTTTTGTTTTGTTTAATTCCTGCCTGGCTTTTGAGCCTTTAGGGTTCACAATTTTCTCCACAATGAGGACTAACATGTTTTTAAAATGAATGTTGAGATTCTCCTGACTCCAGAAGCTGGGACTTGCAGAAGAATATCTAATTTGCTATTCACATTGGGGAGTGT
Organism: Mesoclemmys tuberculata; assembly: GCA_007922155.1. Classification (NCBI taxonomy): domain Eukaryota; kingdom Metazoa; phylum Chordata; order Testudines; family Chelidae; genus Mesoclemmys; species Mesoclemmys tuberculata. The sequence goes on from ML675641.1 coordinate 2,043,883, forward strand.
TTGCAAACCAATTAATGAGGGCAGGATTAAGTTCATATTTTTGTTCGCCCCTCCACATACTAGTTAGAACATCATATAGAGTGCAATATATCGTACCATAGGCAATGTTATCTATGTACAGTATTAATTTTAGGTTTAGATGTATCACCACTGCCAGCTGCTGCAGAGCTTTCAGGGGCATTAGCCTCTGAGTCACAGAGCATATATTCTCTGCCAGAGGATTCTGGCTAGAATTGTAGTCCTTGTATGATATTGCTTGTAAGGAGACAGCTCTCAATGGTAGGCTGAAGGTATGTAACAGTGCGAGTTGAGCCAGAAATGGCTGTGGCAGTCGCAATACAGTAGAGAATGAACCTTGACCCAAAAATGGGAAAACATGTGGTTTGGCTGATTTTTTGAGAATTTTTCCAAATGACATCATTACGGATAAATTGCTTTATCAGGATATTCGTGTAAATCATGTGGTTATTCCCTTTTTAAACCTTTTGCAGTCATTTTAAATTCTGATTCTTTACTGTGTGTTTGTCTTGGCCAGCCTAATCCTTATTCAATTCCTCCCAACCCCTTTTGCTCAGGCCCGTTGAACCGTAATACTATCACAAGGATCCAGTCCTGCCAGAAGCCACGTGCAGGTAGACCACTGCTCCTGCACAAAGACATTGCAAGTTCTGAGAAAGCTGCAGAGATTAAATCAGTGGGCAGAATCAGACCCTAGTTATTCCCTCCTTCAGATGCTTATGACCTTTGAAAATATCACCCTGGGGTTTGTAATTGCTCTCAGCCCATAGAATGGAAAAGATACTGAAAAATGTCTGGTGGCATCGCCCCTCAGGAATGAGTGTGTGGAAAACAAGTGAAGCTCTGTGGTAGCTTGGCAGAGAGCATGCTGGGTAGAGGGAGAGCCACCTCGGGAAGACAAGGATATCATAAGGTTTAAAGGGAGGAAAAGAAAGTTGGTTTGGAGAAAATATGGTGCCAGGTGCCCTTCTGCATGTGACTGTGACGGCCTTTCAGCATACATTTCACTGCCTTCAACAATAAGGTTATTGACGTAGGCAGGTCATCTTTCCATTCTACTCTTGGAGGACATCACTTTTCTTTGGGAGGAACGCTATATAAAAATGTTACTTAGACTTGAAACCTTCAAGAAACCTGTGTGTGAGCAGGTAGGCCTCTGCTAGGGTTGCCATCTTTCTAATTTCTGAAAACTGGACCCCTCCACAGCCCCCTCCTCTTCCTGCCGAGGCCTTGCCCCACTCTGCCTTGTCCCTTGAGGCCCCCCACATTCGCTCCTCTCCCCCATTTCACTTGCTGTTTTTTTTCCCCCCCTCTCCCTTCCTCATCACTAAGTTTAAGATTTTGCCAGGATTACTTTTAGTAAAAGTCATGGACTGGTCACGTTCAGTAAACAAAGATTCACATAAAATTCACCTATCCCTGGCTTTTACTAAAAATAACCATGAGAAAATGGGGCTAACGGGGATGAGAGCCCAAAGAGAGGAGTGGGGGAAGGGGATCCAGCACCCCTACCAGGAGGCTCGGAGCTCCACCAGGCAGGTCATTTGCTCCCAGAGCTGTGGGGCCCCCACCTGGGATCTGTGGGACTAGCAGAGCTACAGGCTCACCCCACTGACAGGGAGTGTCTCAGAGTCCCAGGATCTCCCACCACATGCAGAGGCTCAGAGCCCTGGATGGCGGAAGGACTTCATGAGAGAGCTCTGGGGTCTCCCTGCCACACGTGGTGACTGGGAGCAGTGGGGTCCCAGCTCAGAGCTCTGGGCTTCCCACGTGGTGCCTAAGAACTCCGAGCGACTTCGGCTGCCCATGGCGGTTAGGAGCTCTAGGTTCTCCCTGATGCCCATGCTGGCAGGGAGCTGTGGAGTCCTAGCTCGGAGCACCATGCTCCCCGCGCAGCAGCTCGGAGCTCCGGGTTCCCCCTGCCACTGGTAGCAGCTACAAGCCCGTGGGGTTCCTGCTGCCTGCCCTTGGCTCACGGTGGCTGAGAGCAGTGGGGACCCTTGCAATAGCTCAGAACAGGAGGTCCTTCCAGCTGCTGAGACCTGCTGCCCCCTGAGATCTCCAGGACCACCTGAGAGCTCTGCAGCCCTCAGAAACTGACAGCTCCCACCCTGCTGCCCCAGGTCACGGAGTGGAAGCTGAAAGGATAATTTCACAGAGGTCTCTGGAAGTCACGGATTGCGTGACCTCCGTGACACAGTCTTATTCTTACTCCTCACTGAATCCTCTCTGCCTCCCCACAGCAGCTGGGCTCCCTCTGCTCTGGGGCTGAGATGGAAGCCGCATCTTGATGCGCAGCCTGCTGCCTGTCTGCCCACAAGATGCAGGTAGGAGGCAGCTCCGGGTGACCAGGGGGTGGCGCAGGTTGATGACCTGGCACGCCTCTCCTCCCACGCCTGCAGTAACCGGACTTTTGGTATCCGGTCAGTACATCTGATCAGACACTTCCAGGTCCCCTCTTTAACCAGACTTTCAGGTTGCAAACTGGACACCTGGCAACCCTAGGAGCCTCTGCATTTGCCCAGAGCCCTATAGATTTTAGTGGGGCTCTGTGAGAGTGCAGGGAGCATCTACTCAAAGCTTTTTACCAAATCCAGGCCTTATTTAGGGCTGTTTTCTACAGGCCCAGTACTAGCATTCATTTCTGAATTAGACTCTGAGCATCGTAAGAGCAGAACTTCCTCCTGGATATTTTTGTCAATAACCACCAGTAGCCTTCAGACCAAACATTACATGATTGCCATAAAAAGGTTCATTTTGTTGTTGTTTCCACATACATTATTACTGGATAACTTTGAAAAAGTGAATTCAGCAGAGACCCTAAAATGGGTCTGCCTGTGTGTTTGTAAAACACCTAGCACATAGCGACACTGCTCCTCAGTGCGGCCTTTTGGACACTACCATAATCAGTTAGTAAATAATTATAATATCCGTGGTCACTAAATTCAGAGCTTTGCAAAGGGGTTATGTAGCATTACAATATTACGAGTGGCATTTTCCAAAGCACTCACCATTATTCCCATTGAAATCAGGTGTAAAACTTCCATTGACTTGAACAGAACCTGAAGGATTTTGGAAATCCTGTCCTGTTATTTTTCATTTTTTAAGGAGTTACACAAGCACTTTAGAGCAGTGGAACTTGGAACCACAAAAAGAAGAGGAAAAGAGAGAGAAGCCAAAAGCCTGGAGCATCTTGAAGCCCATCTTGAAAAGAAGAATTGATAATAATAACTAATAATAAAAGACATTGAAGGAAGCCAAGGCCTAGAGAGATTCTGTGCTGTAATGATCTGCTGGCCCAATTGGAGATCAAAGACGTGTATATCTAAGCTTTGCCAATAATAGCAGTGAGAGTGCAATTCCCTTTGAAAGTAGAACATACACACAAACCAGCCCACATTACATATGTCATAGATTATAGCAAACACATGGGCGGAGCTGAGGAATAAATCAAATTATGCATACCAGGCAGAAATATGTCTGTGAGGTCTTTTGCATTGCTCAATAGCTCTGCTGGGTATTAAAAAAGCTACATTTGGAAAGCTAGTGTTGTTTTTGGACATTTAGATGTGTTGCTTCTGGTTGACATGTGCTGGAGGGCAAGAAAAACTAGCATAGCTCACTGAGCACAGTTTCATAAAGAGACATCTTATTCTGAGAAGATTTAACTCACCATTGATTTCTACCTCTTTGCCCATTTTCTCCAAACTGTTTGAATTAAATAGGAATTAACAAAGCCTTCCCCCACAAAGAACCCAGACAAACAATATTTTAAATAGTCCGATTAAAAATCAGTTCTGATATCAGAGCTGTGGTTTCAAAAATACAAAAATCCCAAGTCCAGGAAATTCAAAGTTAAGGCTACCCTTAAAAAACAAACATAGGGAAGTATGGGAATTTATAAGACAGGAACCGTAACTCTGTTTTGGAGGGTGGGGAGCCATCTCTTTATTTATGTAGACAAACTGTACTTTAGAAATATGAAGTAAGTATCTGTGAACATACAGATATATAAAAGGCCATAAAAAAGAGCAAGATGAACAGCTAAGAAGACAAGAGAAACTTTCATACAAGAAGAGACTGAAAAAGCCTAACAAATGGGAATGTAAAGAATAAGAAAGATGTATAAAATAATGCATGGTGTAGAAAAGTTAAATTTATTTGTTCTTTTTACCCTCTTCCAGAATACAAATATAGCACCTGAGTTAACTAAAAAGTAACACCCTTGTAGAGAAAACAGTAAATATTTCTATATACCATGTATTAGTTTGCGAAACTTTAAGTTCCAGGGTTTTAGGGCCTGTTGTATAACTAGGGCTCTACCAAATTCACAGTCCTTTGTAGTGAATTTCATGGCTATAGGATTTGAAAATTGGTCAGTTTAATAATTTGAGATGTTTTCATCTGACATTTCATGGTGTTGTAAAGGTGGGAATCTTAAACCAAAATGGGATTGCAAACCTGTTGTAGGGAGGTGGCAGGTTCCTATCTTCTAGACACCCTTCATGGTCGTTTATGCCACCATAGGACGTGACGGTGGAATCTGCTTGGTGCAATGGGTGGCCAATGACAACAATCATTAATCACTCTCTCATCACTGATCCAACCATCTGTCCACCAGGTTTTGGTCTGCCAAGGCATCTGTAGTCATCTCTGAACTGGTTTCCAACAGGAGTCAGGACAACTGTGTGGCCAATCTCTTTAAATGGGGTTTTTCTAATAGCCTGCAATGCAGCTGTGCTCAACTTTAGATTACGTCGCATATCGTTGTCGAGTGCCCACTGACTCATTTTGAAGGAGGGCTACAGGCTTTCCATCTGGCTGATGATGATGCCATTAAAGGGTGGGGCATGTTGCGCACACGCTGAACAGGATTGCCACCTCACTTCCGTGCTGCTTTCAGAGCACGTGAGTCTGATCTCTCCTGTGCTGCTGGGAGTGACCCAGCATGGCCAGGACTAGCAGCTAGGGGCCCCCGACTGAGTTGCTCCCAGCAGCATGGGGGGAATTGGACCCAGTACTTCCCTTCCCCTTCTGCTGGAAGCTCTGGGGCTAGACAGCAGCCCCCGAGATTCTTGCAGTCAGAGGAGGATTCTGATCTCCCTTGTGCTGCTGGGATTTCCCCAGTTGGAGTGCCTTTAGCTGCTAGTCCCAGCTGGGCTAGGATGTTCTCAGCAGCACGGGGGAAATCAGAAGCATCCTCCAACTACAGGAACATTTGGGCCCATTTGGGGCACTCCCATCTGCCTGGGGGAGATCAGATTTTGTGGGGAACGGCCAATTTCATGATCCATGGTACATTTTTCAAGGACATGAAATTGATAAGGCCCTATCCATAAGCCACTAATGTCCAAGCAAGTCTTTCCATTAACTTCAGTGGGCTTTGAATCAGGCCGTAAGTAAGGCAAATAGCTCAGTACAATTTTATAAATGATTACCCCTGCTGGGTTTGAGCCTTTGCCCATTGGAGACCAGGCCAATACTCCCGTTGACTTCAGTATTGCAGAATTGGTCTCCATGTAAAGAATGGGAACAGCAGTTACTATTTCCAGGGCTGTGAATCCTGCTGCTTCAGAAAAATAAGCTGGGGTCAGAAAGAATTTCCCCCTTCGATATGTAATATTGTACAATCACTCATATGTATTATGGGTGCTTGGAGGCCTCCTCTGAAGATTTTGATGTGAAAAGTCAGGATACTGAACAAATGATGGATTGGTCTGTTCCAGCAGTTCCTTGTAAAAATATAAATGGACAATAACAAAAATCCTTTTGAGGCTCTGATTGTTGGACTTGAATGAATCAGAAAAACAAATGCAGCTGTCTATAGTGTGCTGGAGATAACAGCTATACATCAGCAAGTGCAGTGGTTATTTGTCCTCAACTTTGAATAGTATTAATTCTCTCACTGAATAAACTTTCGTTTGATCTAATCTCCACTGAAAGATACTGAAATTCATACTCCTCTGGTGTGAGTAGCACTGCAGTGTATGGTAGAATGGATTTAGAACAGAGAAGCTAAAATAATAACAGTTTTCATGTTAATGGTACTCCACATCTTCAATGCTCTCTGTGAACATCAGCAGCGTAATAAGCTAAGAAAGCCAAACGTCTCATCTCTGCTCCCAACTCTCCCTGTCATCTCTCTTGGCAGCTTCATCAGGATCACAGCTTTTGCACCACTTTCTATTCCTTCTTAGGGGCTTGGTCCTGCAAGGTGCTCAGCACTGTGGCCCAGGTCCTGCAAGGCATTTAAGCGTGTACTTAACTTCGAGCGTGTGATTGGGCCCACTGAAGTCCACTCAGCATCCGCCAGGACCAAGCATTTTCTCTCCACATTCAGGTTGGCCCCTTCATTGTCTGTTACCTAGAATACTGTGTTTACTTACAACTTACTTCTCTTCAAGAGCTTGATTGCCTCTTCTCTCTCCCTGTTTAGGTCATTCCATATACAACAGCCAAAATGATCTTCCTGGCTCCTCTGGCTTACTCTTTCCTTCCCACTCCTCTCTTCCCCTGTACTTCAGCCTCGCTTTCCTTCCTTTCAGAGCTTTTCACTTTACCACACCAGCCTGCATTTTCTCTCCTCTCTTCCTACACCCCTCTCCTCATGTGCTATGCTGCCAACTGCCACCGAATTTGCTGAAACCTTCATTCCCTCCCAGGAATGGCACCATTCCTTTCGTCATACCACTCAGTATCTCTGGAACGGTTGTGCCCCTTGCTCTTTCCTTTGAAATCCTTCCTAC
>ML675641.1:2055646-2165773 GCA_007922155.1 Mesoclemmys tuberculata
CTACCAATTCTTCTCTTCTGGCTGGTCTTGCACTGCTAACAGTGTCTTTGTACCTCACCTCAAAGCCCTTTTATTTAGCTCACATTACAGTTTAAGCATGGCATTTCTATGGCCTGGTCCACACTTACCTTTGCAATTCGGCGGCAGTTGACGGGAGATAGGCAAGTGATGTAAATCACTTGCGTATCTCCCATCAACCTTGCAGCATCTCCTCTGCGCGGCGTCCATGCTGCGCTGCGTTGAAGGGAACAGCGCTCCCTTCGGCGCAGCGCTACTCCACTTACTGAGGTGGTTTTCCTGCATTGCTTCCTGGATCAACTGAGTGCGTCTATACATACTGCTTAGTTGATCCAGAGCAATTGATGTGATGGCAGCGAATTTGCCACCGTCAGTGTAGACCCAGCCTATATTAACAAACAAAGCCTTGCTAATAACAAGATGGGGTCCAAACACAGCTGCTTAATCCATCACACACTTTCCTCATCCCACTCCTTATCTATGGTTTCTCTGTTCAGGTTGCAAGCTCTTTGGAACAGGGAACTTGCCCTCTTGAATGTAATTTTAGTACCATACTCAACATGGCTGCCATGCCTGTAAATAGCAATTTATTAAGAGTGTTTGAAAGCTAACAGCACAAAGGACAGAAAGATTTGAGTTGGTAAAGTTGCTGAAATGCTCCCCTAAAATCCCAAACATCATCTTCTTTTTAAATGTGTTCTAACTCAATGTAAACTCTTTGAATAATATTACAATAGTGTGTTTCAAGCATATTACAGACGAGACACTAAAGAGTCAAATTTCAGCTCACCGAGTGTAAGAGGTCATATCTTAAAATGCTAAGGTACTGCCAATGTATGAGTAGATATTGGCTTATAACAACTGATGTCCATCCGTGTGTGTGTAAGGCCGGGTGGGCACGTGGTTTGAAGGTTGGTCTCATGGCTACATAAAGGACCACATCTTTCCCTTCCACGTAATACTTTGTAGAAAGTGGAGGTAATATTGAAATCCCTGTGGTCCTAATCCTGTGTGTCCCACTAGGCTAGTTAGTTGCCAGAGATCAGGCGGGTTTTAGAGATTTTGAAATTCTTTCCAGTCCTGAAATATCCATCTTGAACATTTTCACAAATAGATAATTCTAAACAATTTTGGATCAGGTCAATGAGAACATTTTTTGATTTTGAGATAAAATTTTGAAACAAAATGTCATTTCAAATGAATAAAACAAAAATATAAAAAAAACCCTTTCTGTTCAGAAAATGTTGAAACAGAACTTTTTGATGATTTCAAAAAAATTTACAGAAAAACTTCAAATCAGAATATTCATTGAAACTGACCCTTGCCTAGAAACAGATTTGGTTTTGATTATTTGACCTTTTCTGATTTAAAAAAAAAAATTAATCAGAAAATTCTGGGAACGTGCATAAACCCTATTGAATTCCATGAATGTTAAGTTCGTTTTTATGCATTATCCTCAATAGGGATTCTTTCCTAAATGTGATACCTTCTAAGCACTGGCATGACTTTTAATAATTATAAGAGCAATATGACTTAAACCTCTTGATCAATCTTGCAATGTTTTTTTTCTGTGAAAGCAGGATTAAGTCACAACTAGTTCAACACAATTCATGGATTTTTTTCCTTATTTTGTCCTGTGCACATATGTGCACACACTGTGAGCTAAAATCTGACCTCAAATGATTATATGAATCAATTGCCTGTAGGCAAAAATCTGTTCAGTGAATTACAGCTCCCAAGATATGTTGTCAACTAGTCATGCTCAGCAGGCTACAGCGTATGCAGCTACTCGTCACTGTCTGGAGATAAAGAGGAGAGATAGAGAAGCTACAGTTGAGAGCTAGATGTCAACGCAGGATTGAAATGTGACCAACATTTACATTTGTTCAGAATAACCCAATATATTTCAAATTTAAAAATTTGGTTTTTTAATTGAGAAATGTCTTGTAAGGTAAGAATGAAGCCAGAGTAGTAATGTTCATAGGCTATGTAATAAATAAAACACGAACAGTCTTGTGTAATGGGAGAGTTTCAAACAAACCTGTTCACCCTTCATGTGTCCAAATAGCTTTCGGTAAAGTGCCAGTGCCTCATTCACCACAGCATTGCTCCTGTTTTATGCCAGCATATTTCCACTGAAATCATTGCAGTTATGCTGGCATAAAAATGGAGTGGCATAGTGCTGAATCAGGCTTATAATGCTAACTTTGACATCCCAAGCAATTTCAGAGGAACACAATTGCAATGTTGTCATAAGCATAGGATTGCTCACCCTACGGAACCTGTTTGTGAGCAATAAGCTCTTACTCAGATTTTAAGGCCAGGAGGGACTGTTATGGTCACACAGTCTGACCTGCCATATTACACAAACCATCAAAGTTCACCAAGTGATTGCTTCATCAAGCCCGTAACTTTGGATTGAGCTAGAGTATTTTTTATCCAGTTTTGATGTAAGCAAAGGAGAATCTGCCCCATCTGCAGGTACGTTTTTTCCAATGGTTAATTGCACTCCTTGTTAAATATTTACATCTTATTTCCAGTCTGAATTTGTGTAGCTTTATATTTGAGCCATGGGAGCTTGCGATGCCTCAAATATTTATATTTGCAATAATAGCAGAGGAAACGGAGGAAGAATCCTGGCTACAAATATTTCTTTTAGTGATTTTGGACCCCGTCCTTTAACTGAAATTAAGTGCAGTTGAACATTTAAATGTAGACTAACATAAGCAGGTTTCTCAGTTATGTGAGTAACCATAATTTTCAAGATAAACTTGCATTTAATTAAGACAAAATGAAACACTATATCACATATAGCTAGCTGGGGGCATATCCTGAGATATCTCCAAACCCAAAACAAATCATGATCTGGTGATAATTGGAGAGGAATACCTTCTGATTTCTTGGTCCCTGCAAAGTTTGCCCCAGCGCAGGGTTCTCCTGAATGTTCCTCCCCGTTTCCCACCCCCTTTTTATAGATTAAGAGATTTTCATGCACAACTCAGGGATTGGGATCTCTTGGGATTTACACTTTCTACTTCCCACCAGCACATATTTACTATAAAGCAGTCATAGATCTACAATAGCTATTGCGGCTCAAGCACTGGGAGAAAGTGGGACCAAGACTTGGGTGAGCAGATCATTTACATTTAGGACCTGTTTCTTCCTCTAACGTTAAGGTCTGTTCCACAGGTGTGATTGTGGAGTGGCTGCACAGCCCTTACTTTCCTCCCCCCCCCCCAACTTGGCTATCCTTAAGATCTGATGTGAAGCCACTTTGCATGGTTTATAAGGAGGTTAAGAGCCCCTGACTCCTGCTTTAGAGGGAGTTAGAATTGGGCCTAAAGAAAATAGTAATTTTAGGGGGAGAGGGGAAATCAAATGGAAGTTGTTATTTTTAATGCAATTTTCAAGGAGCAAGCTATAGAGCCAGAATTAGCTAATGGCTCCTGACAAGCCCTACAATACTGTGTTGAAAACAGTGTGAATTTTTTTTTAAAAAGTGAATGCCTCTGGTATAGCTCATAGGGGTGGCTATTCTCTGACATTGCCTAACCTGCAGGTGACATGATAAAACTTTGGCAGAGGTTTCTGCCTGTATTATGAGAAGTATGTGTTCTGCAGCTCTGGAAAACGTTAGCATGTGTTGTCAATTAGTGGTTTAAGAGAAATGCTGCTTTTACAGCATTGCCAAAAGGGATGAAAAATAGAAAATGATATCATCTTGTTTACAGGGAGATGTAATGAAATTCAGACATATGCAAAGATTAGTGAGGCACAGGATCAGATGGATGAAGGAGCTGTCTTCCAGCTGTTGGGTCGCCCATTATGAAAATTATATGTCCCAGTGAAAGGATGTAGAATTAGTAATACCATGCCTGTGGCCCAGATCTTCAAAGCCATGTGTTAAGTGTCTTGTGACTGTTGATTTTCCATAGGACTGAATTTAGTTTCTTTAATCCCTGTATTATATAACACCCCATAATGTCTAAAATTTTCTAGAACTTCATTTAAATAGACAGCTTCTGTATTTCGGTCTTGGGAATGGACTTTTTCTTGATCTAACAAAAGTAGGAGCTTAAAAAAAGAAAATGATCTGACCGTAGAATTGGAAGTAAAGAACAATATCCAGTTATTGCAGCTTTCTGCTGATTTTATTCACTCTGAGGGAAAATGGTCCCTGCTTGCATAGATGCACAGGGCCCTCTGGCAGTGGAACTGGGGCTATATTGCTGCACAAGAGGGAAGGTAGCAAATCTGGGGGGCAGGGGGAACCCCTGGGCATCATGGATCCCATCCCAAGAGATATATGCCTTCGTACCTGCACACAGAAAGATTTAGGGCCCTGTAGCCTGGAGGGGATGATTCCTTCCAACCCGTCTCCTAGTTGAGTTATTTGCACTGGGGTCTGGAGAAGAGATTTCAGCCTATATTCCTTTTTCTTTTTCTTTTCTGTCAGATTCTGCCCTGAGGAATTTGCAGTCCAAGCTGACATCATGCAGCAGGGAGCATAAATCACAGAGTGGGAGGGTAATAAGGAAAGTTATGATGAGATGCTAATTCACATTATTGTTTCTCATTATTAAAGAATAATTTTAAACTTCTTCCAAGTTAATATATTTGATCTCTAATAGTAAAGTCCACAAGACAACACAGAGTATGTGTTAGAGTGGAAGAGAATTTGGAATTTTACCCAGCTCCTTCCTAAGGTTTAAGTTGACCAGCTAGGATAAAAAATGTCTGTGGTGTTCTCTCCCCCTGCTGAAGACTTGCCTCTATAATTTAGTAGATTTGAAGACCAGAATGGACTCCTGTGTAGACATCCCTTAGAATGCAGGCCATAGAATATCAACCAGTAACAGAATGTAAGTGGTGTTTGCGCTTCGTAATTCACACTTTGTAACGTAACATTGTCAGAATCAGGTGAGGAGATGGGCTGTTACCAGTGGAAAGGAGGTAGTGGAGGTTGAGAAAGTGAACTGAGTTAGTAAGTCCAGAGCCAGTGTTGAAGGAGAGGCAGTGTAGCCTAGTGGATAGAGCACTGGACTGAGACTCTGGACCATTTGGTTCAGTTCATAGTTTAGCTACTGGTTCTCTGGGTGACCTTAGGCAAGTCACTACACCACCTTGTACCTCAGATTCTCCATCTGTAAAATGAGGATGCATGTCACTTTATAAAGTGCTTTGAGCTCTGCAGATGAAAAGCGTTATATGAGAACTAGGTGTTGTTCATCTATTCCAAGGACAGAAGATCATTGTGATCAAATAGTCTGACCTCCTGTATAACACTTAGAACTTCCTCAAAATAATTCTTAGGGGGTGTCTTTTAGGCAAACGACCAGTCTTGAGTTAAAAATTGCAGTGATGGATAATCCACCAAGACGTTTAACTTGCACCAATGATTAATTACTCCATGGAGATGGGGAGTGCTGAAGTTCTTGTTCTCCTACCTGGCCTATACTGGCAGTGTCTCTGCCATAGGTATCTTGTTGTTGGGACCTGTGCTCCATGCCTTGCCCGTTTCCTGGAGCCCTGTTGTGGAGTTGGCATTTTAGACATATGTATTGTTCCTAAAATTAACATGTGGTATGATGCAACTGCCCCATACCTCCTCCCCACCCTAACAAAATACCATCCCTGCATTCTGCTATACATGAACGTATTAATTGCTAGGTACTCATTTATGATAATAAGCTCCATTAGTGGCAATGTTCATTAAAATGCCATGGGCAAGATTCTGAAGCCCAGTTATGCTGTGATGATGTATAGGGACTGTAATTCCACCATAAATTGCCAGAAGTGAATGGCTTGGTGTAAGAGGAAGACCCTGTACTTCTGCTTGGCTCTCCTTCTTTGGTAGGGTTGTGTTGGGAGCAGAAAGCAGGCATAGTGGAGCTCCATTAAAGATCCAGTGCTGTAGCTTAGAGCCGACTGGCAGTAACTGCAAATGGCAGGGCCAGCCCCCAGAATTGGGGACTGTGGGTCCTCTGGTGTAGGAAGAACTCACCCCCATGTCTCGTTTCTTTAAGTCTTACACATATATGTTAGGGTGCTCATCTGAGGTAGCTTTGAATTATGTCAGATAATTGTTATGCAGTTACATTTCCTCAGTGACTAATAGACTGTTGCCATGATATTGCTCAGTGACATTTCGGCCACCTAACCGCTCCTTTTCTTTTGCACAAAGGCGTTGCAGTTGTAAACAGGAAATCATCATTAAACGGGTGTGTTTCTCATGAGGTCCCATAGGGACTGGTTCTTGGCCAAATGCTGTTTGATATTTTTCTTAAGGACTAAGAAGAAAGCATAAAATCATCACCGATAAAGTCTGTGCATGACTCAAAAATAGGAGGAGTGATAAATAATGAAGAGGACAGGTCACTGAAACAGTGATCTGGATCCTTTGCTAAACTCGGTGCAAGCAAATAATTTGTGTTTTCATATGGCTAAATGTAAATATCAAGGAATAAAGAATGTAGGCCATACAAGCTGCGGACTCTGTCATAGAAAGCAGTGACTTTGAAAAAGATTTGGGAGTCATAGTGCATAAGCAGCTGAACATGAGCTCTCAGTGTGATGCTGTGGCCAAAAGGGCTAATGTGATCCTTGGATGTGTTTGGCACTGATGTAACATGCTGGAATATTGTGTCCAGTTCTGGTGTCCACAATTCAAGAAGGATGTTGATAAACTGGAGAGGGTTAAAGAAGAGCCATGAGAATGGTGAAAGGATTAGAAAACGTGCCTTAGAGAGAGAGACTCCAAGAGCTCAATCTGTTGGTTTTAACAAAGAGAAGGCTAAGGGGATGACTTAATTACAATCTAAAATATCTCCATGGGGAACATATATTTAATAATGGACTCTTCAGTCTAGCAGAGAAAGGTGTAATACAATCCAATAGTGGGAAGTTGAAGCTAGATAAATTCAGACTGGAAATGAGGTGTAAATTTTTAACAGTGAGAGCAGTTAACCATTAGAACTTACCAAGGGTCATGGAGAATTCTCCATCATTGACAATTTTTAAATTAAAAGTAGATGGTTTTTCTAAAAGATATGCTTTAAGAATAATTTTTTGGAAGTTCTATGGTTTGTCTTATGCAGCGGACATACCAAAGGATCTCAGTAGTCCCTTCTGGCCTTGAAATCTATGCATCTTGGAAAGAATTTCAATGCCCTGGGGATAAATGAGAGCTTTTCAGTTTCATTCTTATTGATTTCCTGTTGCTACTTGTAGCACAATAGTGCTAATAGCTTGGGCATACTGTTTTCCTCAGCAATAAACCATGTGATAAACTGCCAGGACTTTTGTCTCTTAATTTGTCTAGTAGATATGTAAAGCCTCTTACACATTATTACTTTAATTACTCAAAATAAAAATGTTGGTAGACAGCAGTTACACGAACAACATGGCTAGCAAAGCTATTTTATGTTTGACTCAGAAAGAAAATGCAGTACCCAGTCCTAGAAAAAATTCATATGGATAACATTAATCAACCTTTATTTGCCTTTTAGCTTGGATCTATATCAGCTTGTGCTGTGAAACCTGTCAGCTATCTCAAATTATGCAGGGTTTGGTTTGGTTGTTACTTGAGGAGATGTGAATGGGAGGTGTCTGGGGAAGAGCTAGATGCCCTAGGAGCACTATGGTGCTGTTGAAAGTTCAGGACGTGGCACTTATGTGAGAGATGGTACTAAATCAATATAGGAATGTTGCCTGAGATACTGTGTTTTGGATAAGAAATAAAACCAAGGTCCTGGCCACTTGAAACTATTTCAGGACACTGTTCAGAACAGAAACAATGTCATCTTAAGTGTCCTTGCCAAGTTGTACTTCCAAGTAACCATATTCCCCTGCAGTTTCAAATGGCTGTGCCAGTCTTCTGCAGTTTATGTCCTAATCTTTTGTAGTATTCCACCCAAGAGGCTGTATTTCAGAGATGGGTGCAGTAACTCCTTATAAATAGTTTATCAGTTTGATTACATTGATGAGGTACCAGAGGGATAGCTGTGTTAGTCTGTATGCAGCAAAAACAATGAGAGTTCTGTAGCACTTTAAAGACTAACACATTTAATTTTTGCAGGCATAAGCTTTCGTGGGCTTTAACCCACTGTATGAGATGCAGGGAATGGAAATCGGTGTGCGTGCGTGCGTGCGTGCGTGCGTGCGCGCGCGCGCACACACACAGTCAAAGGGAAGGTACAAAAATGAGTGGCGTAGGTAATAGCAAAGACCATGCAGTTAGAGTAGCTGAGGTATATTCACAACCATTGCTAATCTAAAAGAATGGACTTTGCTATTACCTACCCCACTCGTTGTACCTTCCCCTTGACGGTTTATGTATACCACCTATCGGATTTCCATTCCATCTCATGCAGTGGGTTAAAGCCCAAGAAAGCTTATGTCTGCAAAAAATAAATGTGTTAGTCTTTAAAGCGCTACAGAACTCTCATTGCTATTGATGAAGTAGATGCTTAGAAAATGAAGCGCTCTAAAAATTTATCATTCTAACTTGGTTCTGATCCTGAAGATACAGGGACTTTATATATTTTTTTAAAGAAAGATATTATGTAAAATACAGAGGACACTACATTCTGTAGATTAGGTAAAAGCATACATGGTTTTCTCTACAAAATGTAGGTGGATTTTTAAAAATTCTCTAACACCAAAACACATTTGTATCAGATCCAGTTACTTGAAATTTCTTCCTTGTAAAGATGGTTTCAATATTCCTCATAAGCAGTCATAATTGTTTTCAAAATATTGTTTAAGGTAACGTCTAGAAAACCCAACTGAGATCTGGGATCCATTGTGCTAGTTCCGTACAAACATACAGTGAAAAACACACCTCACCCTGCACTGAAGGACATACAAACTAAGTAGACAAAACAGACAAAAGGTGGGATAAATGAAGTGTTAGTCCCCATTTTACGAACTTGGACCTGACAAATAAATTAAGGCTAGGTCTACATTAGAGAGCTTAAAGCAGCACCGGTGTACTAATGCAGCTGTGCTGCTCTAGGATCTCTTGTGTACCCGCTCTATGCCAACAGGAGAAAGCTCTCTCATTGACATAATTAAACCACTCCCAATGAAGGGCGGTAGCTATGGTAGTGGGAGAAGCTCTCCTGCCGACATAGCTCAGTCCATACTGGCGCGTCTCTCCAGTGTGATTTATGTCGCTCCAGGGTGTGGGTTTTTTTCACACCTCTGAGCAACGTAAGTTACACTGAGAGAAGCGCCATTTTGGACAGAGCCTAAATGATTTACCCAAGATCACATAGTGGCATATATCGAGATCTGGGTTAAATCTCTCTTTCCTCACTTCATAAAGGTTTATGGTTAATTTGTGACACAGTCTTCAATCTTTGAAAGGAATTATCTTCTAGATAGATTTGCATATGATAGCTCACCTCATAGAATCATAGAATATGAGAGCTGGAAGGGACCTCAGGAGATCATCTAGTCCAACTCCCTGCTCAAAGCAAGACTATCCTCAGCTAAATCATCTCGGCGAGGGTTTTGTCAAGCCGCAGCTTAAAAACCTTTAGAGATGGAGATGCCACCACCTCCCTAGGTAACCCATTCCAGTGCTTCACTACCCTTCTAGTGAAAGTCTGGAAGTCTGTGACACTGGATTTCAAGTACAGTAGGTGTATATTTTTTTAATATCTGTGTAAACCTCCATGATGTTGAATTTGAAGCTAGTACCATGCAAATGATAATCAGAATTGGCCATGCTGGCTGTCATTCTGGCTTAATCCCAAAGCTGTGAACCTCTGAAAGATCATGTAGCATTACCAATTTGATAGCATAAATAGTGTAATACTCCTGTAAATGTTCCCGCATTTTCTAGGTATTGTAAGGACTACATCTGGGTGAGAACTACTAAGAAAACAGTATTCTGAAGAAGCATTTTTTTCATCTGTTAAATCAGACCAACAGAATGATGGTACTTAGCACATGCCATCTTCAAAACACTTTTCAAACATTAACTAATTAATCCTCACAAACTGTCTGTGGGAGAGGGTGGTATTTTTCACATTGCAGAAAGAGAAACTGATTCCAAGTGACTTGCCTGAGACTGTCAAGGGAGTCAGTGTGTATTACTGTCTTCTAGTTCTGTGGTCAGAGTGACTTGTATTAGTGCATTCGTTTACAGTTCTGTAACATGAGTGTAAAATACCAGCGTTCTTTACACAGGTATAAATGTGTAAATGTCTACACATGGTACAAGGCAGTGGAGAATCAGGTCCAGATGGCTTGACTATACTCACTGTGTCCCCTATTCTATATTACAAAAATTAAAATATACATGCACATATTTATAGTCACACAAGTTGGGTTCTGTGTGATCTGGTATAGGCCTTGGGGGGTGGGGAGAGTGTGTATGTGTGAGTGTATTGGCTACAGGGAGAAAAGAAATTTTATTCTTTGATTTCAGCATCAGCATAGCCTCGTCTTGGCCCATTTTCTTTTACAGAAAAAGCTACCAATGACACTGTTGCTGATTTTTGGTAATAAACTATTTCATTACAGGATTCTACACTTGTTGAACCTCATCAGATTTCTTTTGGCCTAATTTGTCTAGGTCACTCTATATCCTATACCTACCCTCCAGTGTATCTACCACTCCCCCCATCTTAGTGTCATCTGTAAACTTACTGACCTTATCCACCCCGTCCTCCAGATCATTAATGAAGATGTTAAAAAAAACTGGCCCCAGGACTGACCACTGGGAGGGCACCCTGCTTGATACCAGCTGCCAACTAGACATTGAGCCCATTGATCTAGCCACTGATCACTATCTGTTGAGCCCACTGATCTAGCCAGCCTTCTATCTACTTTATAGTCCATTCATCCAACCCATACTTCTTTAACTTGCTGACAAGAATACTGTGGGAGACTGTATTGAAAGCTTTGCTCAAGTCAAGGTATATCACGTTCACCACTATCCCTACATCCACAGAGCCAGTCACCTCTTCATAGAAGGTAATCCAGTTGGGCAGGTATGAATTTCCCTTGGTTAATCCATGCTGGACTGTCCTGATTACTTTCCTCTCCTCCAAGTGCTTCAGAGTGGATTTCTTGAGGACCTGCTCCATGGTTTTTCTGGGAACTGAGGTGAGGTTGATTGATCTGTAGTTCCCCTGTTCCTCCTCCTTTCCTTTTTTAAAGACGGGCACTATGTTTGCCTTTTTCCAGTCTTCTGGGACCTCCCCCAATCGCAAGGAGTTTTCAAAGATAATGGCCAATGTCTCTGCAGTCACATCAGCCAACTCCCTCAGCACCCTCGGACACTTTGCATCTGGCCCCATGAACAAGTTTATGTCCAGCTTTTCTAAATAGTCCTGAACCCGTTCTTTCAGCGCTGAGGGGTGCTTTACCATTCTGTGCTGCCCAGTGCAGTAGTCTGGGAGCTGACCTTGTTGGTGAAGACAGAGCCAAAAAAAGCATTGAGTACTTCAGCTTTTTCCTCATCATCTGTTGCCAGATTGCCTTCCCCGGTCGGTAAGGGGCACACACTTTCCCTGACCTTTTTGGTGAAAGCCTTCTTGTTATCCTTCCCTTCCCTTGCTAGCTGCAACTCCAGTTGTGCTTTCAACTTCCTAATTCCCTCCCTGCAGGCTCGAGCAATATTTTTGTACTCCTCCCTAGTCATCTGTCCAGCTTCCACATCTTGTAAGCTTCCTTTTTGTGTTTAAGCTCACCGAAGATTTCTCTGTTAAGCCAAGCTGGTCGCCTGCCTTATTTGCTGTTCCTTCTGCACATCAGGGTGGTTTGTTCCTGTGCCCTCAATAAGATTTCTTTAAAATACAGCCAGCCCTCCTGGACTTCTTTCCCCTTCGTATTAGTTACCGATCGATTCCCTGAGGGAGTCAAAGTCTGCTTTTCTGAAGTCCAGAGTCCACATTCTGCGGCTCTCCCTTCTTCCTTTTGTTAGGGTCTGAACTCAATCATCTCATGGTCACTGTTGCCCACGTTGCCATCCACTTCCCCTACCAATTCTTCCCTGTTTGTGAGCAGCAGGTGAAGAGGAGCACGGCCCCTAGTTTGTTCCTCCAGCAATTGCACCAGGAAGTTGTCCCCCACACTCTCAAAAAATGTCCTGGATTGTCTGTAGAACTCTCCCAACAGGTGTCAGGGTGATTGAAGTACCCCTTAAGAACCAGGGTCTGTGATCTGGAAACTTCTGTGAGTTGTCTGAAGAAAACCTCTGCCTCATCCTCCTGGTCTGGTGGTCTATAGCAGACACCCATCATATCAGCCTTGTTGCTCTTGCCTCTTAACTTTAACTCAGAGACTCTCAAAATGCTTTTCTCCAGTTTCATACTGGAGCTCTGAGCAATCATACTTCTCTGTTGCATACAGTGCAACTCCTCCACCTTTTCTCTCCTGCCTGTCCTTCCTGAACAGTTTATACCCGTCAATGACATGGCTCCAGTCATGTGAGTTACCCCTCCAAGATCACTAGCACTTATTTTATTTAGTCTTAGGTAAGCCCTGCAAACATGCTAATGCCTGCTAATCAAAAAGGGCTAGAAAATTAAACTAGTATTTAGAGGTCCCTGATACAAATTCAGTTGAAACTTTGTATGGCAGATAATGATAATACACTGCAGGGTGGGGATGGGGCGGTAAGTCTGTTTGACACCTGAGTGGTCTCTGTCAGTTTTTTTAATACCATATTTTGTACACACTTTCACAACCTACTCTCCCCTTAATACACATGTTAATTCCCATTAACATTAATGAGAGTTACACGTAGGCTAGAGGAAGGCAGTTTCCTAGGGTGCACTGTATAATAACTTGGCAGATTAGCACTGTAATGTATTCTCCTGTAATGAATCCCTTTTGCAAGGACAGCAGTGTGTTGGATATGGAATAGTCTCTTCCTCTTACTTAAAATTCCTGTGCAGATTGACTGGGAGCACTAAGGACGCCTTCCTAAGGTCCTGCCTTAGTTTTTAGTCTTCAGTCCTTTAAGCCAGTGAGAGTTTTCCTGAGGGCAAGAGTGTGCTGGTTCATACCTTTGAGTGGGAAGCACATGAGGCCTCCACTGATAGCCGTGCATAGTAGCCATGCACAACAGCAATGTCAGTGTTTCCCTGCTAGTGCTTCTGACAGTACAAGGCACCCCAAAAGGGACAGGCAGGAGGCACGCCATGTTTGGTCCCATCTCCACACTGTGCTGTGGAGCTGGCCAGGCGTGCCTGGGGAAATGTGCTGAAGCAGTTGGAAGGATATAGCAGTGGAGGGAAAGCAGCATCAACACACCATCCAGCTCTTTATGGACCTCGTTAGGCAACAGTATGAGAACCTGATGTAATCTATCTAATCTGAACCCCCTGTGGAAAACTCAGTCGACTTTTCATAGAAAATGAGATGGATGGGCCAAAAAACAATGGAAAGGTAACCATTTTCTATTATGTTTTATAGATTTTTAGAGTAATTCCTATTGAACTCTTAAATTTCTATAGATCCTGATGGTAAAATCCTTATTCTAGATGACTCTTCTATCTATTGTTTCTATGGGGCACTAGATTTCCTAGTGCTGGAGGTATCCTATCACACCACGATGACTCCCTCCTTTCCCCTCCAAGGACTAAATTCTGCCTGGGGACAATGACTGTAACTGAAGCCACTGAGAGATTTGTGATCTTATCCCAGGGTAGGATTTGGTCTCTCTCGAGAGATTTCTATGACAAACTGTCCTGATGAAAAGAGACACCCTGAATGCTCATCAGGGATGGCAATATACCCACCAAAAATGGCAGTTAAAGCACTGGGACGCTGTGTGCATGTTTGTAATATCCCTTGTGTTTAAGATGTACACAGGACCACCCTTGAAGAAGCAAACTGCGTGAACAGAGCAGCTCAATCCTAGTTTGCATGAGGAAATCGATATGTTTCAGTGGTTTCAGTTTTGAGGGGAGTGAGAATTAACGAGATTGGCCTCAGTCCCAGCATTGGTTAGGCACAGGCAGAGCGTCCACATGCACATCAGTGTGCAATGTTGCCCTCTAGTAGTAGAAGCCTGTTGCTTTAAATTAAAATATTGAAATAGCGTTTTAAATTATTTTTGTGGATCACTGTACATTCACACGGGCATTTACAAAGCCATAGGGGAAGATAGCCCCAGCCTTGAAGAATGTCCTTATTATATCAGTGGATAGAAACCCTGAGAGCCAGTGTGAATGTTCCCCTACTGGTAATGAATAGAACTCTTCTAGAGATTTCTTTCCTTGTGGTATTTACAGTGATGGGAATTTTTAACCAGCAGAGCCATGCAAATTGGAAAATTATTAATCTTCTGTCAGTAACAGAAATAATTATTCTCTCATTATGATTGGAATGAATAATTCCTAATATTACCAGTTGGTCCTATTTACATACAGAAGCTGATTTTGAAGAGCTGTCTGTAGAATAATTTTTGATGGGCATAGCCAATGAACCATCGCAACTATCAAGAATGCATTAAAGTCAGTCCGTCAGCCCTCTATTTCCAGCATATAGTACAATGTCTCAGAGAAATGTTGGAGTAGTGAATGATATGTGAATCAATTTGAGGATATACACCCTGAAGGCTATTAGCTACATCACAACATTTCAAGTTTCCCCAGTGATGGTACTTTATCTCTCTCGTGCAGTAACACAGCAGAGCTAAAAAATGACTACATAGCTGAATGTAGGGTGAATCTTTTTATTTTTTTTGGATACAAATGAAGTGGTATAAAATTGTCTACCAGGGGTAATAAAGAACTTATGGTATTTTAATTTTATTGTTTTAAGAGTGCTAACATAAAATAAATATAACATTGCCCTGATCTTTAAAAGAAGACTGTGTTTTAAACTGATTTGTTTTTTACTTACATAGGCATGATTTTTTATGTATATAGGCATTTTTTATTATAACTACCATTTACAAAATCAAATTCTGCTTCTGCGGAGAGCAGTTAAACAGAATGTTGAATTATTCCTGCCTATTGTTTTCTGTCTCTAGCTGTAGTATTTCCACCTACGATACTTAGCAATTACATAGCACTTTCCATTTTCAAAAGGCTATAGCAACTTAACTTACCCACTTCCCAACACTACTGTGAGGTAGATAAGTAAGCAGTACTGTTCCCACTCTGTAGACAGGGAAATAAAGATAAAGAGGCCCATGGTCACTGGGCAAATAAAAATAGAGAATCTGTAACTTACCAATAGCCACAGTTCAAATCAGAGACAGAACCAGAATTACGATGGCCACAGGAACTGAGTTAATAATGACATCTTGAAATTCTTGAGAGTTATTGCTTCCTTTGCGTTTTCCAGTGCATCCTTTCTTCTCTGTGTTTTTCTTTTAGGCCAGATCCTGCAAAGACTTGTGCACATGCTTACCGTTACACTCTGAGAGTACCTCCATTATCTTCAGAAGGGCTACTCACAGTGCATTGAATTTAGCAAATGCATAGTTCTTTGCGGGTTCAGGGTCTTCACTTGCAAGCTGTTTGGAACATGCTTTCTTTTTGTGTCTTGTGCAGCGCCGAGTACCTCAGCATGCTAAACAAATAACAGAACTATTGATATTATTGCTAGTCCTTGTAAAAGTGTGGGTTCCTCTTTCCTACCCCAGTTTAATTGCTTCATATACTAGTTGTATTTTTCCAATTTTAGATTGAGTTTGTTGGAGACGGGGCTGGCTCATACTCTTTGTCTATAAGTGCCTAGCTCTGGGGTGCTAGTCCCACTTTGTGTGACTCTATCGTTCTTTTGCAAAAAAGGACCTCTCAGCCACTTCTGTCGCATTCCCCCATGCATGCACATGCACACTCCAGACCCTGTGGCGGCCTCTCCATGTGGTCAGGGATTTGTTGTATTTGAGGGTGGATACCAGAGGAAAGGAGTGGGTTGGGTGATGACAAGAGGCTGTCCATCATCCCCCAGCTCCATGGGGACTATTCAGAAAAGAATAATAGAGTCGGGGGCTGTTATCTTTTCTATGTAGCCCTTGCCCCTCTAACTCTAAGTCCAGGGATAGCTGTGGCAAGGGGCATTCCTGGCAGGGCAACTCCACTGGAGGCTGGCTGACAGGATGCTGATGGCTAGAGCCGGTGCAGAGGCACAAGTCGTGGTCTGCAGGGATCTCCTGAGATCCATGCTAATCTGTGTAGACCTGTCTTGTTTGTCAGTTGCCCCAGGGACAAACTCCGTTCCCCCACTGATGGATTTTCCACAGACAGAGATGATATGGACCAATAGTTAGAACTCAAAAGTTCCTTGCTCCCGCACAACCCACCATAGCTACGATTCACTGCCCGACCTCCTGCATCATTGGCAATATTTATAAATAACTTCAGCTTACCTCTGTGATGTACATTTAATATTTCATGGCTTTAAAGTGTCCAGTCTTGGTTGGAGCCCGAATAAATGGACAATGCAGTTTTCCTGGTGATATACATTAATTCATGGAAACGGCTCCTATTGCATCAGCACATCCAGCAGAGCAAGAACGGAACTGTGAATAATTGAGTACATTAGAGGAACAGTGGGCCATAATATAGGAGCTTTTTCAGCCATTTAGTCTCCTTCATTCCTGGTGTGGGTAGGGTGTAGGGAATGCGCACCTAATTTTTCTTCCCTGTGTGCTACAGACTGGTTGATGCATTGCTGCCTTTTCTTATGTTTGTCACCTGGTGTTTCTATCATTACTCTCTCCCCACCTTTATTTGCCATTCTTCTATACTTTGTGGCTTCCACTGTCTTGTAGTGCACCGTATCTCATGATCAGCTGGTGATCGTATGTATTGTTCATCAGAAACAATTGAACTGCAGAAACCTGTGTGGAAAAAGCTGTGTTGGGAAAACAATTATTGAATGAGTTGAGTGGATTGAACGAGAATGTAACCGAGATCAAGGGCAGAGGGAGAAGAGTTGAAGTGATGAATTTCCCTTCTGCTTCCTATCGCCACCATTTTCTGTTTTAGTAGAGCTGCAACCAGCCTTCCTTCCTCCTAGGAGCAGAATGCAAATTTGTCCATAGCAAGATATACAGGCTGATTATGACCCCAACCTAGCCTCTGTACACTGCTCCGGTAGCACATAGGTACCATAAAAGAGCTTCAGTGGGCCTGGGGATTATTTCTGTGGCAGAGGAGCAACCCAGGGTGAATATAAGTGGCCTTATCTTTTTCTTTTATTTAGGGAGCAAGATGGAGGGGTCTAAGAGGGGGGAATGGAGACATCCATAGGAATGTTGCCATAAATTAGAGGAGACCTTGAGAACTCTTTTTGCTAACCTTTCAACAGCCCCAAATTTGTATAGAAAACAATCCTTCATTGGCAGAGCAATGCTGGCTGGCCTATCAGGTCTTTATTTTCTATTTATTCTAGAAACCACATTCCTCTTGTGATCCTGAATGGATGTTTGTTTTGAGGAAGGAAAAGAAAGGAAGGGGCAATGGGACTAGGCCGTAAACCCATTGTGTCTTCCATCCTGCTTAGGAAGAATTGCCTGTATGGTAGGTGTAGTGTGACACAGGTTACAGAAGTTAGTCTTTGTGATCACTAAGACTCATTGAACTAACATGTTGAGTTCAGCTCTTTGTTTTGATGATGGTGTTTTTACAGTGGTTTTGTTTAGTTCTGCTTTTTTCAGTATTTAAGTTGTTTTTTTGCATCTTCCATCTTCCCTCTGCCAGTTGAGAAATTTTCTTGATGAGCTCTCCTTCTCCATTGTTTAAATGAGCAGCTGCCAAAACTTTCATGTCAAGTTGGCTTAGCCAGAAGAATACTAATTGTACAGTCCCAATGTGTCTGAAAGCTCAGATCTCTCCATCTCTGTCCCATCTCAAAGCAGTTGTGCCTGCTGCTCAGTATTATGAGAGTTATGTGCCAGATCTTTGAATGTGCTTTCTTCTAATGCCTGGACCCAATCTCTGCCTGTCTACAGGCTGGAAGCCAGTGAGATTGAGCATACGGGGAGCGCAGTACATGAGTGGGTGGTGGATTTCCTTTGGGCTGATGGGGTCTTTTTAAAAAAAAAAATTAAAATAACATACTATCCATACTTTGTGATCTCAGGATGATATCAGATAGTTGCAGTGAGTCAAGTTATAGAAGTAGGCAGAATGTGGGTGTCTGCCAGTAGTGAAATGGTATCATTTTTGCTGTTGTGCTGCCTTGCCAAAATGCATTAGCTGTCAATTATTGTAAAGCCCTCTTATCTGTTGAGCAAACAAGAAAGATGAAAATAAGGGTGATCACAAGGTCAGTCACCAGGCTGGAGGGTCACTTCGGCTGAGAGGAGGCAATTAGAATATGACCCACAAGCAGAGACGGCTGTGGATTAGGCTGCCTAGCCCAACTATTCATGCACAAACATTTACTTGTAAAATATATTAATGTGAGCACAAAAAATGGAATTTTTTCATAACTTCCCTGAAGCAAAAGCTACTTCTGGCCTAACACAGTGGTTGCAGCAAGGAGGGTATTTTTTGTTTTTTTGGTGTTTTTTGTTTAATGTATTTAGATTGCAGAAGTGCCCACTATCTGCTAGGCGGTTTCCAACCACTTCTGTCAAAAGAACTCACGGTCTGAAAAGATTAGAATAATTACCCAGGGATATTTATTTTTCTACTTCAATTACATTTGGGACCCAATCCTACAACCCTTTAATCAGATGAATAGCCGTTATTCCACACAGTCACTGGGATTTCTCACATGAAACTCATTCCCATTACGGTCAATAGGATTTCTCACACGAATAAGGTATCATGGAAACAAATGGCCTCAGGATTATATTATTACTCATTTAGCATCAACAGTGTGTGCTTTACAAGGATCAGGCTCTGCAAAACAAAACTGCCAGTGTAGGTGGTGAGTGTATTGAAAGAACAGCCATTCATTCAGTGACTTTTCTTACTGGAAGTTGAAGAGTGGTTATAATGAGAAAACAAAAGAAAAGTGTATTTTGCATAACTAGAAAACAAATCAACCCATCTGGGGTACTCTCCAGTCCTGAAACTACAGAGTGTAAGATACAGCTTTCAGAAAGGCCTTCTCTTCTTCTATCAAGTGGCTGTCTCCCCACACCCCACTCCCAGCATTCTATGTGGGTCTTCAGTCACCAGCGGTGGTGGTTGTTACTCTGCCTTTGAACATTTGTGTTAACTCCTTGTTTGTTAGCAGGATGGACTCTGCACAGTGCCATAATCAAAGATTGGTCATCCCCTGGTAGAGAGGAAGGCTGGTGGTTAGGGCTAGGATGAAGCTCGGGAGAACTGGGTTCAGTTCCGTTCTCTGCTATGGATTTCCTGTGTGACCTTGCCCAAGTCTCATGGGGGACTTCAATCACCCTGATATCTGCTTGAAGAGCAATACAGCAGAGCACAAAAAATCCAGGAAGATTTTGAACAGTGTTGCAGACAACTTCCTGGTGCAAGTGCTGGAGCAAACTACTAGCGGGCATATTTCTCTTGACCTGCTGCTCACAAACAGGGAAGATTTGGTAGTGGATGTAGAAGTGGGTGGCAACATGGGCAGCAGTGACCATGAGATGGTTCAGTTCGGTATCCTGATAAAAGGAAGAAAGGAGAACAGCAGGATACGGACCATGGACTTCAGAAAAGCAGACTTTGACTCCCTCAGGGAGCTGATGGGCAGGATCCTCTGGGAGGATAATATGAGGGGGGAAAAATCCGAGAGAGCTGGCTGTATTTTAAAGAAACCTTATTGAGGGCACAGGAACAAACCATCCTGATGAGGACTTATGAGGAGAGGCTGAGGGAACTAGGCTTGTTTAGTCTGCAGAAGTGAAGAATGAGGGGGGATTTGATAGCAGCCTTTAACTACCTGAAAGGGGGTTCCAGGGAGGATGGAGCTAGGCTGTTCAGTGGTGGCAGATGACAGAACAAGGATCGATGGTCTCAAGTTGCAGTGGGGGAGGTCTAGGTTGGACATTAGGAAAAAGTTTTTCACTAGGAGGGTGGTGAAGCACTGGAATGGGTTACCTAGGGAGGTGGTGGCATCTCCATCTTTAGAGGTTTTTAAACTGTAGCTTGACAAAGGCTCGCTGGGATTATTTAGCTAAGGTTAATACTGCTTTGAGCACGGCATTGGACTAGATGACCTTCTGAAGTCCCTTCCAGCTCTAATATTCTATGATCCTAAGGCATTTAGTTTCTGTCTCATTTCCCCTTCCGTAAAATGGGAATAAGTGCATTTCCCTACCTAACAGCGTTGTTGTAAGGAAATGCTTGAAAAGATTGTGATATACTTAGATACTATGATACTGGGGAATTTATTATTTCCTTAGTGAGAGAGAACCAAATTCCTTGTTTTGTTTAATAGATGGAAGGATCTCATATCTAAATTAGTGCCAGAAATATTTATTTTTCAATTAATTTCCACAGTGATATGTTTGTTATAGTTTAAGGAGTAAATAATTTAAATGTTGTTGTTTATTAATATTTTTTGTTGATAGCAGGATAAAGGAATCTTTACAACTTGCCTGAAGGTTTGTTTGTTCCTTTTTTTCAAGATGTTTTAGCATAGTTTGCACAGAAGACAAATTCAGAGCTGTCTTGTTTTTTTCCGGAAAAAAATTAATATTACATTAAGGAATAATTGTATAAAAGAGAAAATTAGACCTAATGTGGATGTTTATGTAAAATCCATGTTCTGAATCACAGAAGGAAAATTTTAATTTAAATAGTACCCAAACTTTGAAATCCAGCATTTTAGAAAATGGCTGCTAAATATATCATGAGGTTGACATTTTATAAAAGAGAACAATATTTTCCCTCTTAATAGAACACACATATTGTAACTCATATTATCACATAGTGAAGAGGAGTTATAGATAGTAGCAATGTTCATTGGTCCCACTTAGCAATACTTTAGTAGACCTAAGGTATTAACCCATTGTGCTCTACTGGATCTCGTCCGTTAATAACCAGAGGCAAAAATGAATGGTGAAACTGGGACACTAAACTAATAAAATCAATTATAATCTGTATTTAAAAATACTGAGATATACGTTAGTGATCATGAAGAAAAGTCAAATGTCTGAAATGTATGTTTTGTATTATAGCGGCATTTACTTGAGACTCTGACAGTTTTTCCTCCATTTATAAAAGGGGTGCTCTGGTTTAATCTCTCTTATGTATACATGCTATAAATATATTTTCACGCTGTCCTTAATCAAGTATTCTGCTATTTAAATAATTAAATTACATTTAAAAATGAGCATCTTCTGCCTACTAGAATCCAATGAACAATAACAAGTCAATGGGTGCCAGGCTCATGCATTGAAAACCAAAGTATGATTCAGTAACAGTTGCCTGTGAGCTTCCTCCTCTTTTTTGGCCAAAAACCTAAAGGAGGTTTGAGCTTCAGATAGAGCTTCTCGTCGTCAGAGGATTGATTCTCCTCCTCCACTGGCCCCAAAGGAAAATCCATGGTGAATCTTGTTCTGCACTAATTCTCTGGTGTGTACGGGTCCTGTCAGGAAGGCAAGTGGAACCCAGAAGAGGGTCTGACTCAGTGAATTTGACAGGTTTGTCTTTTGTTTGGTAGGGGAGGATGTTAGACTCTCCAAAGCCTACAGTACCAAAGATCTCCACTGATCAGGGACAAAACTGCTGTTCTACTTTATATTTGTCTTTCAGCTAAATATGAAGTCTCACATATACAGGGTTCAGGTCCCAGCTCTCACAAATTCTGTTTGAACTTTGACCTTGATCTCTCTGTGTGTCCTCATCTCTAAAATGGAGATGCCGGTACTTCCCAACCTCCTAGGAGGTTTTTATGAGGCTATTAAAGATTGTTTGATTCTCAGGTATCACTGTAATGGTGGTCATATAAATACCTTAGAAGACAGACAGTCCTGTTCAGACTGGATTTATCTTCTGGTCTATGAGCAGAATTCTCCTATTTAGTCTATGCTCTTTTATGCAGTATTCTGCACTGATTCCACACACAGTACTTCCATTGACAGCAAAACTTTTTCCTGAAAACTGGAGTGGGTGACAGATTACTTGGAGCCAGTAATATCCTTGAATGGAAACTATTTTTTGTACTTTTTTCTTTTTCTTTGCTTAAATAAATTATTCTTTATTGAAAAATGATGAGCAAACTTTTCCCAGAAAGCAGGTATGTTTTTTATGGTCAGAATGCTAAATACACGCAATAATTCTTTTCTGGAGCTGGATTATGTACTATGGGTTCAGGGATGGGAAAATGGAGCCATGGCTGGTCAAGGGCATGTAGAGCTAAAATTCTTAGACTGCTCCTCAAACATTTAGCCCCTAGTTTAGGGAACCTCGCCAGGCATCTTTTTATGGAGTACTTGGCAAGTGTCATCTCTGTGGGATTGTAGGGAGCCTGAATTAGGGCAAAACACTTTTGTCCCTGTGCCTATTTTCCCTCCCTTGACTTTTCTGATGTATCTGTAGCTGCTAAAGCCAGCCAGAATCTGGTTCTGGATCAGGTCCCTGGACTCTTTTTCACACCAGAACACACAAGTGGAGGGTTGAATTTTGTTTTCTTGTAATTTTTATTAAGATCTAAATACAACACCCCGTCCAATTATTAAAAGATTGCAATGGATAATAGTTATACCGCTTTTGGTGTTACAAATGAAATGCTTATTTTAGATCAATGTTATAGCTGTGTAATGGCAGGTACTGCTTCAAGTCCTGACCAGTTTTGTACCATTTGAAAAGTAAAGTGACAGATACCTTTATTATTTTCAAGGTTTTGGTATGAATTATAGGAGAAGGTCATGAAATTCCAGTGCTCCCAGTTAAGTTTCTTTTTTCTGTTTGAATCTTGGGAACAGCTGAAGCAGCACAAACAAGCAAAAACATTCTGGAGTTTGTACTTTTGTCATGTCATTGATTTTAGTTTAGCTGGTAATTGGCTTCAATGCATTGAATATTTCTACTTTTGTTCTTTGATCTCACATTATCTTCAATATTATAGTATTTATCAACCAAAATTTCACTCGTATTCTTGAGGGGTGCAACACTTGAGAACTCTATATAGAACCAGTATATCATTTCTGCAGTGACGCTTTAAAGAAAAAAAAAAGCTGAATGTGTTTTACGGGAAAAGATAATTCAGAGTTTTCTCTGAATTCCAACATGTAAATCCTCAGCTGTTTTAAAAATGTCATGAAATCCATTATATCAGTTCATAACAAGCAGTTATTACAATGTTAAAGAGATACTGTCCAATTAAAACCTTTATTTCGATAAAATGACCAAACTTTCATTACTGACAACCTCTTAGATTTTTAAACCTAACATAATCTTTAAAACATATATTTGCTGCATATATTGTTTCTTTACATTTTGAATTTTTTTTCAGATTGAATTGACTAGAAAGAATAAGTGAAACAGATCTGTCTAGTCATCAGTCCAATTTCTGGCACTTGAATAGTGTTGCTATGCTTGTGTTTCCAACACATGAAAGGAAAGGTTGATAGGGTGCAAAATTTCACTATAAGAAAAAGTAAAAGCTATTTTGTACTTGCAGCCTATAGTAGGAGATTGAGAAATAAGTAAACTGACAAAAAAACACACCTGGATTTTTTATTAGACCTCTTAAACACTGAATACACTCATAAGCAGCCTCTAATTTTATTGTTTAAAAATTGGTAAAAAAAACCAAAAGTGCCCTTTTGCCTAGCATCGCTGCAGGTTTGGATGAATTATAAGCCACTGAAGTGTGTGTGTGTGTGTTTGTGTTTGTTCATGTGTGTATGTGTTAAGTGGTGGAGTTAATGGTAGTCCTTTGGATACAGCAGTTTTAAAACCTCCTCTGTATTGTGAGAATGGAAGTTACAGCATTACAGATTGCTTCTAATTTTATGCATGCACTTGTTTAGCAGCAATCCATCACTGAAGTGCATGCTGTCTATTTGTTTAGACCTCTAAATAGATAGTAGTGCTCCTACTGTATTTGACAGCATATAATGTTCAATGCTGTCTGCCCAGATTATGCCATTGTAGTGTGCAGTGTAGATGTGCAGCAATGCACCAGACAGGTACAGCTGCAGTCTTTGTGCCCCAGACTGCTTGAGGTTAGTGGTCACCGTAGTGCTGACTTTCCCAGGGGTGTTTGGGTCATTGTTCTGATGCAGGAGTGTGGCACACAGTACTCTCTGTGACAGGATAGTACCATGGCTATGTTCCCTGCTGTTCTCTTGGATGCATTCTGGTGATGCATCACCCATCCAGAGATTTCAGAGATGAGGTGATGAGAATCTCGGAAGAAAAATTCAAGAGGGAAGTTTTTTGCTCGCTCATTGACACTGCTCGACTACATCAAAGAAAGTTTCCGACAAATGAAGCACCACAAAAAGACCTGTATGACTTCAGTAAGCTGCCTGCAGACAGAAAAACACTCTTCAACAATTATACGGACCTTCACCGGATGTTGACACATGGGGAATGTTTGGACGTCAGTGATAAAGACTTCTGCATCGAATTAGACAACATCCATCACATTTTGCCACCTGGGGAGCACTCTACACTCTACGTTTTCCAGTTCATTTATGATGCAGAGCTGAAGGACACTTTTCCTAATGTGTGGATAGCTTTGAGGATTCTCCTCGCACTGCTGGTCACAGTCGTGAGTGGTGAGCACAGCTTTCTGAAGCTCAGGCTCATATAAACATATCTTCGATCAACAAAGGCTGACGAGAAACCGACATTGCCTGCCATTTTATCGCTTGAAAATGCCATTCACCAGTCTTTGGATTTCTCTGATGCAAAGGCGAGAAAAGTGACCTTTTGAACTAAAGGACTCAGGTTAACATTCTAAGGCTGTCGCTTACTGTAAAACTATTTAAGACTGGTCTACCCAATGTTGGTGGCTATTCTTAAAAATTAAAAACTTTTTATCAGTTTAGAGGAAACAAATTTTTTATTTGCTTATATATGACAGGAATAAATAGAGATTTACAGATCCTAGTGTGCAAATTTATTGTTTTATATGATAAGGAAAAATCATGCATGCAAATCATGTATCAGTCGTAAAATGGACTACAAATGTAATAAAGAATAAGGCATAAAAAAGTTTAACAAATGGGCGGGGGCACCAAAGACGCTTCTCCCCTGGGGCGCTATTCGGTCTAGGGCTCGCCCTGTTTGCCTCACTGCGGCAGGTAGAAGATCTGTGAGAGGGAGCGAAGTAGGATGGTGGCAAAGCTTACAGCAATAAGATGATGTGATTGTGACTATCTGCATAGGTGTTCAGATACCATGGTGATGGCTAACCTTATAAAAACCTAGATAGCTGGAGATAGTTTCTTTTAGGGGACAACTGGGCTTTTTAGGGGTTTTTGAACAAGTGCCTTTTAAGGAGAGACTTGAAGGAGGACAGGGAGATGGATCAATAGAGGATTCCAGGCATAATGAGCCAGGGTAGAAGCAGAAACAAAGGTTTCTTAGTTGTGCTATATGGGCAAAAAGAGGTGCAAGATCAGGGAGCTGGGAAGGGCTAAGTTTGGCTGGACCCTGATGGTGAAGACCAGGATCTTTTCTTTGAGCACTAGGTGAAGGGAAGGCTGTGAGTGGATTTGATAAGGGGTCTGAACAAGGTGAGAGCATCAGACCAGAGAAATGAATGGACTGAGGGGCTGAGGTGGACGCTGGAGACTGAAGAGCAGGAAATTGCAAGGCAGGCGTAATGAGATGAGGGCATGACCAAGGGATCTGAATGTTGAGGAACTAGACAAAAATAGCAGGATTTAGTGTTGATGAGAGAGAAAGAAATGAAAAGGCCACTTTATTTGATAGAGGTTAATAAATGCTTCGATAATGAGGAAGAGGCATCTTTGAATCTGGCCCAAGTGAATAAAGATTGAAGTCACTATTACCTAATGCCTTATTAGCCATCTTTATGAAGACTGTTTCATGTCTATGCCACAGATTAGCATTGTCATTGTTTCTGGCAGTCGCAGCTGAGAGGTCAAGGTCTGAACGGTTATAAATAATGAATTGCTTCTCCATTGTAGAAGTGATCCCAACAGATCCATGAGCAGCTGTGTTAACACAATATCCTGGAGGATGTTTGCACTGCCACCCTTTTCTGTTGTCTGTTCTGTGGATAAACAGATTATGTCATGGTCAATGTTTTAGTCTTTGGTCTTCTACAAGGATTAGATTCACTTCCTGTCCTCCCCACTTTTTTAAGGAAAAAAAGGTTATTCAGTTCTTACAATTTATTTATTTAAATTCCAAGTTAGTCCCTCTTCTCAGTTTGTCATTGTATTCAGTCTTCTCTGGCTTTGTCTATGAAGTATAAAATCATAGGGGCAGAGGGTGTCTTTCTTTTTGTGCCTGATACAGTGTTGAGCACTAAAATATGCTAACTAAAAATAACATATAGTTTAGAAAGATGCAAAATGCTAGTGTTTTGTTCTACATTAGATTTGAACTAAGGAAAAGCAAAAAGGAGCTTGTTTAGGAAACAAGTAGATAAAGCAGAAGATTTTTACTTGTCACGAGATTTCACTATAATATGGTGATTGAGATTGTCAGATACAAATTCCCTAATTTCAAAATTCTACAGAGAGTGCTGAAATGGATATTTAATAAATCTTTGGCAGAAAAAAAGCCAACTTACAGCAACGTCAGACAGTTTTAAATTATTTATATTGCAGTATCTGTTAGGCGCTTCAGTCATGGACCAGGACCCCATTCTCATAGGCAGTTTAGAAACACAAAACAAAAAGACTGTCCCTGGCCCAGGGAACTTACAATTATTTCCTATGTTGTGCATTACTACATGCAAATGTGAGGGGAGCAGAAATCGAGATCTGAGCAGACCTGGGGGGGGGAAGGGACGTGGTTTGTTAAAATATAAGTGGAATAGAAAGATTTATCATAGCAGTTACCTACACCAAGGTTGTTCCTGATTATGTAAGGTAGGTTTTGTCCTCTCATCTGTAATAATAAGCAGAAAGTAGGTTTTTTTATTGCTTCAGTTTGATGTTGCTGAAACTTTAAAGCTTCAGCTTATGATACTGCACCGAAGCAGAAACCTTTATCTTTAACACTTCAGGCCATGAACTTCAGGAAGTAAAGAAATTGGGTTAAATATGTGCAGCATGGTACCTTCATTACCTGGGAGTTAAATCCCGTTTTCATAAGTGGCTGAGGCTCCTAAGTGCCTGCGCTATTTTTGAAAAATGCACTTGGGCTCTTAAATTACTTAAGAAAATATGGAATTGTTCCCCGCTGGTTGGATTTCAACCTTTTGCCTCTACTTCTGTGCATGCAAAATAATGCACCTACCAGTTTGTACCTGCACTTTGGAATTGCAAACTCCTTTGGCCAGTTTTTTTTTTTAAATTGTTCTTAATAGTTGGTGATGGGTGCCGAGTCTTCTGGATGTTTCATTTGGTGCCTAAGTTGTAGTTGAGCT
This sequence comes from Mesoclemmys tuberculata, assembly GCA_007922155.1. Taxonomy (NCBI): domain Eukaryota; kingdom Metazoa; phylum Chordata; order Testudines; family Chelidae; genus Mesoclemmys; species Mesoclemmys tuberculata. The sequence continues at coordinate 2,083,082 of ML675641.1, forward strand.
CTTCCAAAAAATCTGTGCTTGCATGTGAACCAACATTTACAGCACCCTTTAAATAGCTGAATTGTAGTGTGTGTGTGAAGAAAAATTAAAACAATTAAAATATGCATCTTTATAGTTTAGTTGAATTACAGTTAAGGAGGGAGGAACGTAACAGTCTACAAACACTTAAAGGGCATGAAATCAGGAAAGAGCGAACTATTTAATATAGTGTAAAATGGTATGATAGTTAGTGGTAACGGGTTGAAATGAAGAAAGGTTAAAATTTAGACTGAATAGCAGAGAAAATTTCTTGATACACTTAGAATAAATCATTCCCAAAGTGAAGTGCTGGAACTGTTTAGGAGTTTTAGATGGGAGAAAGCACTAGGAAATGTGTAACAAGGGCCAGTCCTGCACTGTCAGGGAGATGGATTGTGATGCTTTATCTGTCTCTTCCATCTCTGGAACCTTTGGTTCTGTGTAACATGAACAGCTGTGGGAGGACTGGACTTTGTTGTAGGTTGATGTAACCCAGAGCAAAGCAGACCTGTGACAGAAGACTCCTAGGAACTCTAACGCCATTGGAAGGAGCTGCCTTGAGGGAACGCACATGCCAATGAGCTCCTTGCTGCCAGCATCACTTTTTAAATTTCCTGGTTAAAGAGGTCCTGAGAGTGCACAGGAGCTACTGGAGTGTTAGAGCTTAAGTAGCTTCCTGCATTACTTCAGATGGGGGGATGGACAGCTTCCAGTTCATCTTGATTTGTGAGGCTTAATAGTTAACAAAAACTAGCTAGCCTTAATCCTGGCAGTGACTGGTTGGCCATGAGGGCTTCACTTAATGCTGGCCCACTGGATAGGGCAGAGGATTAGGAGTCAGGAAACTTGGGGTCAACTTCTGGCCCCATTGAAGTCAATGGCAAAACACCCATTGAATTCAGTGGGGCCGGGATTTGGTTCCTGGATTTTAATTCCATCGTTGCTGTTGACTTGCTGTGTGACTTTGAGCAAGTCGCTTTACCTCACTTTCCTTATCTGTGAAGTGGGGTAATGATACCTACGCACCTTTGTGAAGTGCTGTGGGGGAAGGGGGTCCTACGGAAGAAAAATGTTATGTAGGCTTTAAATACTACATATATTTATCAATGGCAGACTTACTACAGGAGGAAAAAATGGGGCTCTCCCTGCTGTTTTTGGACACTGTTTAGCACTTCCTTTCCTGATTACTGGATTATTTTTCTAGTGAGTAGTTGTAATCATGAAGATACATTACCTTTCATGTCATCTCAGTTGCTGCCCTCTAATACAGAACTGAAAGCCAAGCAGAATTCAGTATCCTTGTTCTTTGGCGCCTACCAGTTATTCCCCAGCTGACTAGTGTTCTGCAGCTGCTAGAGTAGTATTACTTCCCCTGTGGGGGAGAAAATATTCTCTGCAGCTGTGGATCCTAGGTGATTAGCAGTGCTTATATGGGGCAACAATTGCAGAGGATATTTACTTCTCAATCAGCCTCTTGTGCTGCTTTCCGATATACACATTTTTAGTCAGCTTTCTGTAATAGCCAGTCTCTGTTTTTATTGTTCCAAGGTAGAATCCCTCAATCCTTTCCAAGCAGCTGTTTGTGATCGTGGAAACATACTTCCAGTTGAGAAGAGCAGATGGCCAACTCACTTCAGACCCAGTAGGGAACTTAGATTTGTGGATCTGTCTTTTCAGCAAAGCTGGATTTAGAATTTTCAATTTGCTCCTATCTTTGAGACAGTATCGAAACAGTATGGATTGCGCATTTGCTTTTATATACGCTTCCAAATACGGTACAGCATGTCCATAAAATATATACCATAAATAAATCTTATAACTAGGTTCACAATGTATTTTCAAGATATTCACTATTGAATCAATACAATTTCTTTTATATCTTAATATAAAATTAGGCCTGTTTTGCATAGTGTGCATGTCACATACTTTGCACGTATGAGCACAGTCAATGTGACCAAGCATTTATAAATTAACCTGAGAGGAGGCGAGGTTGGCCATAAATATGTTACTAAAAGTCCCTGCACAGGTTAGTTCCTTCTTCTTTCCTATTTGTAGGACTAAAGAAAAATCTAGGATGTTCAACCACCATAATACATTCCTATTACAGAGTAAGTACACTGTAAGACTGTACCAGGAAGTTGTATCCCTGTATTCCAGTACACCCCAAACTGCACTAAGTCATTTCAGCTTGTCAGTGTAAGTGCATAGGAAGGAGCATTCAGGTTTGGAGATTGTACATGCATAAACTTGGCTGGCCAAATCCACAGATTCATATGTGCCCTCCAGCTGAATAACTTATTACACCAAAGTGATGGATTAACCTGTGCACATGTCATATTTGCATCACACATGAACAGATGAGCTCCTTGCCAAATCACAGCATGGAAATTAAGCACTGTATGACAGAGGGACTAATAACAAGCCCTTTACACTGGTGTCATTTAGAAAGAACTCAATAAGTGCATTCCAGTAGTGTGAATGCTTTAACTATCAGGCCCCTTTAAGATATCTCAGGTTGGACACCCAATATAACTAGTCTCTCTTGAAAATCTTGGACAACGGTTTTCATACCATGACTTTCTCTCCTATTATATGTGATGGCACTCGTCCACTCGCTGGGTAGCTGGCACCCATCACTATGGGGTCTGTGTGTGTGTGTGCACATTCACATGCAGCCTTGAGGTACCATTCAGTGGGTCTTGTATCCTTTCTTTTTTCCTACACACTGGATTGTTACCCATTGAAAACTCTCAGACTTTTGTTCTCTTATACTGTGATGGGTTTAGATGGCGCCTTTGGCATTGCCTATCCTTGTTACTTGCCTTTTCTGTCAGTCTCCTTCCATTGGTGTTGTTTGATTGATCCTTGCCTTTGAAAAGCCACACTCCACCTACATATGCACAGACAGGCATCGACAATGCAGATTGCTGAATTTCTGGGTCTGCTGATGCCTTTTCCATGTTTATTTTCACCTCCTTTTTAGGCTATGCACTCTTTCCCCAGGACGGCTCAATGTTTGGCTTCTTAGGCTGTTTGAAAAAATTGGATAGGAGCAGTTCCTTGGTGTCAGTATGTCGGTTCTCAGTTGGCTAGTGCAGCAGTAGATTAAAAATTTAAGTGGGTGGAAAAATGGCTTTAATTAATTAAGATCGGTCGTAATTATTTCTAATGTAACTTTTCTCCAAGGACACAAATAGTCACCCATTAATATGCTGTATGAGATTGAAAAAGACTAATTTCTCCAAAAAGGAAAGATAATTATATATAAAATGTTAGCTAGTAATTGTTCAGTTATATATTTCTCTGAGGAAGAGAGGGACTTAAACTTTTGGCCAGCACTGTACATAAGTCATGGCATACACTAAATAACACCAATCATAATCCTGCTTTTGCTTCTCCCCCTCCAATCATATAGACTTCAGGGGATGGCATGGAATTAACTGGCGACATAGTTTGCTCCATTGTATATGGAACTATTTCTTTTTCTTTTTTTTTTTTTTTTTAAATACCTAAGGAAATATGCCCACAGCCCACAATATGGCACTGAACTTGGATGTCATAGAAATCCACACAGTAAAAGTATTTCTCTGTCATGAAAAGCATTTGTACAACTGTGTAAACTTTTGATTAAAAGCCTTGTACACAATCATATTAGCTTTCTGTCCCGAGGGGCAACCGAGAGTAGAAAATCTGATATCCTGTAGAAAATTAAGCTCCTGCCTTCATCTTCAATATCTCTGTCTCCATCTGTGTCACTACTTCTGGTGAGTGCTTGCTAGGAATGCTTTTCTTGAGGTATTTATAGCACTGTTTATCCTTAAAGATATATATGTTTTTGAAGACTAAACCTTTTGTGATAAACTTCTGCTTTTTACCTCATTTTTATGATCCATCTGCACCTGTTTGGTATGAGACATCTGACATGCAGTAAGCTACTGGACTGAAAGCAGACTTGCAAAAGGGTTTAATTAATTGCAGATTTATGCAAGCTTTTTACTGGAGCTTGAGATACTCGTTTTTGTTCAGGTCTTCTAAATTTTTCGTCACATAAATGATTTATGGTCTCAAATGTATTGACCATGTAAATTCCCTAACTGAACAAACAATGTCAGTGAAAAGATTCAATGCATGAAACAAACTAAAAAAATTCCAGCCAGAATGGTTCCCCACGGTGTGTGTATCATCCATAAATCATGAAAAGACAGAGAATATAAAACTGATTGCTCAGCTTTTTAGAGGCATTCTTTTGCCTACGGTGCACTGCTGCAGACAAGTAGGTTGTCCAGCTGATGATTTCAGTCTGCCTTGGCTGACAGTAGGAGAATCCAAATTTTTGGGGGGGAGGGGGTTTGGGAAGGGGTGTGTTTTTCTTGTTCTCTTTTCATTTTGTTCAGTACCTCACAAGTTGTTCAAATGCAAGCAAGTATCCATCTCTGGCAGCTCAGACATGTTCTGATGTTAAAGAAAAAGGAAGAAAGGCAGAATTAGGGCACAGGTGTACAATGGTACCCATAGAGCCAAGGCATGGTCATTCATCATGGCTATCAACAGTCCCCTCTTGATCCAAAGAGGTGCCTCCCTCCATATGAGAAATTTTCAACAGGCATCAGGTGAGAGTCCACATGGCAGCAATTAGCTTAGCTCCTTTGGAAGGTCCTGACCTTTGGTCACAGGGTTGACATTAAAAATTCAACTTTTACCAATATGTACCACACAGTAGTGTCTGACACAGCAGTGTTGTTTCCTGTTCTCAACATAGAGAAATGCCTGTGGTCTCTGAAGGCCTGATCCTGCTCCCATTTGGATATTTGCCATTGACTTCAATGGGAGTAGGACTGGGCTATTAGGTTGTAAGGTGTGGTAACTTGGTAAATGTTGCTATTTTTACTGAAGACAACTGTAATGACTTTAGCAGGCATGGGGGCTAATCCTTTGCCCCTCTTCCTTCAGGTGGGTAAGTATGGTTTTCTCTTATTCCTCCATTTAACCCTCTTTGTCATTTATAGATTAATGTCATGATACAGTACGTGTAGTGGAAAAAGAAAGGGTTCTGTTCTTTATTCTGTAAGGTGTTCACTATGATCACAGAAGGCAAAGAGAGGGCAGGAACATTATGAGCTGCGGGGAGGGAAATTACTACAGGAACTACTTACTTAATTATGAATAACATAGGGTAGTATCAAAACGTATAAAATATGCCATCACAGCAGTGTGCGTGGAGTTACACACCACTGTTAAAATTTAAACAAACAAATAAGATAGACATAACTAAGACAGAGTCTAAGGCAGGTCTATTCTACAGACTTAGATCAGTATAACTGTCACTCAAGGGTGTGAAAAATCCACATCCCTGAGCAATGTAATTATAACTGCCTGATGTAGACGATGCTGTATCGGTGTTTGACCTTCTCCTATCGACATAGCTCACACCTCTGGTGAGGGTGGATTAACTACAGCATAGGAGCATCTTCACTGAGGTGCTACAGCAGCACAGCTGCCTTGGTGCAGTTGTACTGATGCACTGTTTTAAGTGACCTGCCCCAACCCTGTTAGCAAATCTAATGAATTGGGAGGGAAGGGGAAAGTCATCATGAAACATGCTAACATTTGAAGATCTGCTTAGCATCATGGAATCAGAAATGCGGGGCTGGAAGGGATCTTGAGAGGTCATCAAGTCCAGTTCCCTGAAATAAGACAGGACCAAGTATACCTAGATCACCCCGGACAGGTGTTTGTCCAATCTGTTCTTAAAAATCACCATCTCTCTTCGGATCCTGTTTCAGAATTTAACTATCCTGATAGTTAGAAAGTTTTTCCTAATATCTAATCTAAATCTCTGTTGCTGCAGATTAAGCCAATTACTTCTTGTCCTACCTCCAGGGGACATGGAGAACAATTGATCACTATCCTCTTTATAATAGCCTTTAACATATTGGACTACGTCAGGTCTCTCCTTCTTTGCTCATGGCCAAATATACCCACTTATTTTAACCTGTCCTCATAGGTCAGGTTTTCTAAGCCTTTTATCATTTTTGTTGCTCTCCTCTGGATCCAGTGAACTTTCCTCTATGTCTGCAGTCCCACATCTGTTTGTTAGACAGCCATAAATAGTTTAGGATCATCATAAAAAAAATCCATAGCTTTCCTATTCCAAAATAATCCGCAGTTGGCAGGGAATAAAACTGCCTTCTCAGCACCAATAATAGAAAAACTGCCTTTAAAGTTCAGAAATCTCTCTCTGGGCTTCAGCTGGCACGCGATACCTTGGAATATATATTCCCTGAAGTATTCTGGTTGTTCACATGCAACATAGGAATATAGCTTATTCTACTTCTTATTCTAGCCTTCCTATGGCTGGGTGTGAAATCCATCTTCTCTGTTGCTGTCATGTTTCTGACTCCAGAATTGCTGCGCACGCACGCACAACAGCACTAAGAAATTTATTTTTTTCTCTTTTAGTCTTTCTTCTAGGCTCCATGTGTCTTTCTTACGCTAAGGTCATTCCCGTTGTGAACATGAACTCTAAGGATTATGCTCACATTGTGACCAAGTAATGCCACTGGCTCAGCTTTAACCTTCAGTTACACCAGATACACTCAAATCTTTTTGGAAAGCAAAATCATAGAAATCATAGGGCTGGAAGGGACCTTGAGAGGTCATCTAGTCTAGTCCCTGGGACAATTGCACACCACCCCTTGGGTGCCTCTAGAGGCATTACTTCTCCTCTCACAAGCACAGAGACTGAGTGTAGAAAAGAGACTTTTAATAAAAAGGGGAAAAGTAACCTAGCAATAACATGGGAAAATGCTGCAAGCAGAATTCACACGTATAAATCCATGACAAAATACGCACCCCAGAGTATGCTGGGCAGTTTCCTTGGGTCTCAAGTTCTTAACCAATAAGAAGTTCCTTTAATGTGCCCCTACCTTCTCAGCACCCCACTTATATGTGTTGCCTTAGTCAGGGCAGAGGTTCAGCTGCAGAGCTCACCTCCCCTCACTCTGCTGTCCGCCCGCTACATTCTGGCCACCCTAGAGACCACCTGCAGCCCCGCGGGCCACTTGCTGCCTGCTGGTCACTCTGCCAGCTGCTCTGATGCACACCATCACCTTTCGCTGCCACCTGCTCCTCTTCAAGTCCGTGTCCTGAAGTTCCTCCCAGCTCTTAGTGATTTTCAGCATATAGTGGGGAAACTTGACTGAGAAGGCGGGCTGGACAGGGGCGCTGTGAGAAGGCGGGCTGGACAGGGGCGCTGTCCCACAGCAAGTCATTTCAGCTCACTTCATAAAACAAAAAGACTCCTTATGGAGCCTTAGTTAGTTCCATCTTTGAACAGTGGGGAGGGGCAGGTCAAACCATGCCTACACCTCCCAGTAGGGCCACCTGTCCAAACCCCCCTACCTTTCACAGGGGTCTGCCTCTGAGGCCCCTGCTTATTGAGTTCCGTTCAGATGAGGCTGCCCCTTTAGTCAGGACAGGCTAAGCACAGTTCTGCTGCCCTTTGCTCATACAAAAAAGAGAACAACATTTCATTACCCCTTCATTCAACAGTAAAGTGATTTGCAACCCAACACCAACCCCAGTGACCGTTTGGGCAAAGCAGTCCCATCATGCTGAGCACCTAGGCAGGGTAGGTGTGCTCTTGCAGATACAGTCTGGTTCTGCAGCTTTCCCCACCCAAGCCAGCTCCGCAGAAGACGAAGCTCATTCAGACCCTGCTTACATAGATCAATTAATTGCCTTTTGTATCCACAGATGGTTCAGAATGATAGATTTTGCAGCATTACATGGAACAGCCAGGGTAAAATTCTGGTGATATATATTCCAAAGAGATCCTTCTGTGTAAGGGGTTAAACTTAAAAAAGAAACATATTTTATATGATGTAGCTGTTTGCTGATGGAGAGAATAATCCCTCCTCTGCAGTGGCTGTGTATGTTATAAATGGTCTTTTCGCTTCTTTAATATTCTTTCTGAAAGCTATTGTAATATAAAAAGTTCTCACACTGCTTGTATCATAATGAAACTGAATGAAATCAGTATCCCACAGGGAACTGATTATTCTTTTTTGTTCCAAACAAGGAAATGTTTGCACAATAAAACTACATGATTATTCAGATAATTGTAAATGTATTACTTAAACTGTAAAACAGAAGGACACTTTTATGACCTCAGTCTGCCCATTTGTGCCAGTATAATGAAGCATGAGCAGCGCAGAATGTCTTAGTCATTTTTGGAATCTCCATCAAATCATAGACACCAGGCTATTAAAGACTGCAGTGGGCTATTTCCTGCATTTACAGAATCAGGAATGTTAGCGATTAGAGGTGCTGGAACTAGGGTTCCGTGCCCCTGGTTTGAAGTGGTTTCCATCATATACAGGTTTTACAGTTTTATTCAATGGCTTTCAGCACCTGCACTATAAAACTGGTTCCAATACCACTGTTAAAAATGGGAAAGAATGGTTATCTAGTCCAGCGGTTCTCAGTCTTTTTCTTTCTGAGCCCCCACCACCCCCTCATGCTCTGGGAAGGCACCCAGCAGGCCACGCATTGAATCATAGAATATTAGAGTTGGAAGGGACCTCAGGAGGTCATCTAGTCCAACCCCCTGCCCAAAGCAGGACTATGCTCAGCTAAACCATCCTGCTGAGGGTTTTGTGAAGCCTCAGCTTAAAAACCTCTAAAGATGGAGATGCCACCACCTCCCTAGGTAACCCATTCCAATGCTTCACCACTCTCCTAGTGAAAAACTTTTTCCTACTGTCCAACCTAGACCTCCCGCACTGCAACTTGAGACCTTGCTCCTTGTTCTGTCATCTGCCACCACTGAAAACAGCCTAGCTCCATCCTCCCTGGAACCCCCTTTCAGGCAGTTAAAGGCTGCTATCAAATCCCCCCCTCATTCTTCTCTTCTGCATACTAAACAGGCCTAGTTCTTTCAGCATCTCCTCATAAGTCTTGTGCTCCAACCCCCTAATCATTTTTGTTCCCCTCCGCTGGACTCTCTCCAACTCGTCCACATCCTTTTTGTAGTGGGGGGCCAAAACTGGACACAGTACTCCAAATGTGGCCTCACCAATGCCAAATAGAGGGGAATAATCACTTCCCGTGATCTGCTGGCAATGCTCTTGCAGATGCAGCCCAATATGCCATTAGATTTCTTGGCAACCAGGGCATACTGCTGACTCATATCCAGCTTCTTATCAACTGTAACCCCCAGATCCTTTTCTGCAGAACTGCTGCCTAGCTTGTCGGTTCCCAGTCTGTAGCTGTGCATGGGATTCTTTGATCCTAAGAGCAGGACTCTGCACTTGTCCTTGTTGAACCTCATCAAATTTCTTTTGGCCCAATCCTTCAATTTGTTTAGGTCCTTCTGTATCCTATCCCTCCCTTCCTGGGTATTTACCACTCCCCCTAGCTTAGTTTCATCTGCAAACTTGCTGAGGGTGCAATCTACCCCCCCTTTCAGATCATTAATGAAGATGTTGAACAAAAGTGGCCCCAGGACTGACCCCTGGGGCACTCCACTTGTGAGCGGCTGATACTTAGACATGGAGACATTGATCACTACTTGTTGAGCCCTTTGCCCTAGCCAATTCTCTATCCATTTTATAGTCCATTCATCCAACCCATACTTTTTTAATTTGCTGATCAGAATTCTGTGGGAGACCGTATCAAAAGCTTTGCTAAAGTCAAGGTATTTCATGTCCACCACTTTCCCCTCATCCACAGAACCAGTCACCTCTTCATAGAAAGCAATCAGGTTGGTCAGGCATGACTTCCCCTTGGTGAATCCATGTGGACTGCTCCTGATCACCTTCCTCTCTTTTATGTGCCTTAAAATGGATTCCTTGAGGACCTGCTCCATGATTTTGCCAGGGATTGAGGTGAGGCTAACCAGCCTATAGTTCCCTGGGTCCTCTTTCTTCCCTTTCTTGAAGATGGGCACTATATTTGCCTTTTTCCAGTCATCTGGGACCTCTCTGTTGCCACGAGCTTTCAAAGATAATAGCCAATGACTCTGAAATCGCATCAGCTAACTCCTTCAGCGCCCTCAGATGCATTGCATCTGGCCCCATGGACTTGTGTATGTCCAGTCTTTCTAAATAGTCCTGGACCTGTTCCTTCAGCACTGTGGGATGTTCACCTCCTCCCCATTCTGTGCCACCCAGTGCAGTAGTCTGGGAGCTGACCTTGTCTGTGAAGACTGAGGCAAAAAAGGCATTGAGTACCTCAGCTTTCTCCACATCCTCTGTCACTAGGTTGCCTCCCCCATTCTGTAAGGGGCCCACACTTTCCTTAATATTCCTCTTGTTGGTAACATACCTGTAGAAACCCTTCTTGTTCCCCTTCACATCCCTTGCTTGCTGCAACTCCAGTTGTGCTTTGGCCTTCCTGATTTCATTCCTGCATGTTTGAGCAGTATTTTTATAATCCTCCCTAGTCATCTGACTGAGCTTCCAGTTTTTGTAAGCTTCTTTTTTGTGCTCACCAATGACTTCTTTGTTAAGCCAAGCTGGTTGCCTACCACACTTGCCATTCTTTCTGCACATCGGGATGGTTTTGTTTCTGTGCCCTCAATAAAGTTTCTTTAATATACAGCCACCCCTCTTGGATTCCCTTTCCCCCTCATATTAGCCTCCCAGGGGATCCTGCCCATCAGCTCCCTGAGGGAGTCAAAGTCTGGTTTTCTCAAGTCCATGGTCCGTATCCTGCTGCTCTCCTTTTTTCCTTTTGTCAGGATCCTGAACTCGACCATCTCATGGTCACCGCTGCCTAGGTTGTTACCCACTTCGACTTCCCCTACCAAATCTTCCTGTTTGTGAGCAGCAGTTCAAGAGCAGCACAGCCCTTGGCACCCTGTCTGTCGGAGCTGTGTGCGGAGGGGGGCAACTAAAAATTATAACTCAAAGGTGGGGGTTCAGCTCAAAATTTGAAAGCCACTCAGGGTGCAGGCGGGGGGAGGGGAGGTGGCTGGCGGCTGTGTGCAGGCAAGAGAGTATCTCAGGGCTGTGTGCAGGCCAGGGGTATCTCGGGATGCAGGCAAGAGGGTTGCTAGGGCCTGTGTGCTGTGGTCAGTGCTCCCCGAGGGCTCTGCTGGCCATGAAGCCGGGTCACCGTGCTGGCGTCTCTTACCGGCTGAGTGAGCTCTCACAGGGAGCTGAGGAGCAGCACCCCGGGCACCAGCAGCAGGAGCAGGAGCCGGGGAATGCTGTGGCTACCCACTCCATGGCACCAGCCAGAGCAGCAGATGCCTCGCATTGTCAGGCTCCAGCTTCCGGCCTCCGACCTGGCTGGAATCAGGGCCTTGTAGGGGGGCCTCAGGAGAGAAGGAGATGAGGATGGAGCTGCTCCTGGGACTGCCCTGCTCTGGTAAGGCACTGCAGTTTGGAGGGGGGGCAAAGCCCTGTATGCTCCCCTCCACCTCTGCCATGGGCTTGGGGCTTCTGTCCTCCGGCTCCACTCCTGGCTTCAGGCCCGCAGGGGATGCCAGTGCTCTGGGATTTAGCCTCAGGAGCACAGGGGCTCTTGGCTCAGGGTTTCAGCCATGCAGCTCCTGGTTTAGCCTCTTGAGGGGGAGGCCCACCGGGGCTCAAGCCACACCATGGCACCAGAACTCGGGGCTCCAGGATTCAGCCCCGTGGCTCTCTACTTTAGCCCTGCAGGGGCACTGGGGATCATGACTTCAGTTACAGGGACCTGCAGCTCCCTTGAAATGGCTCATGGCCCCCCCCCCCAAGGGGCCGCGGAGCCCTGATTGAGAATAATGATCTAGTCCATTACTAACCGGTGGCAGGATTGTTCAAGATGACACACTTTTCAGCAGTCTGACCCTCCTCACTCTTGAAAGAGTCTATACATTGCTGTTTCTCTTCCATGGTCCTTGCTAGGCTCTCTCCATATGTTTTCAATGATTAGAACCACATTTTCCGTGTTCTGTTTCTCTAGAACAGAGCTTCCTAAACTGTGAGCCGTGGCTCCCCCAGGGAGCCTTGAAGAGTTCTGGGGGGAGCCAGGAGAGTTTGAGGGGAAAATATTAACCCACATGCCCGTTTCTGGTTTTCTTTCTAATAAAGAGACTGTTCAGGTAGGCTTAAAAATCACCTGTATCTTACCTCTGGGTCTGGGTCTCACGCTGCAGCTGCTGGCGCGGGGATCCTCTCTATACCCTTCACTCCTGCAGGGAGTTGTGCGAAGTTAGATGGAATAAATAAAACCAAAACGTCAAAGGCATTAACGGGACCCTGTTACAGCCCAACCTTAAGCAGTGTATATTTAAAAAAAAAAAAAAAAAGTTTGGGGTTTGGTATTCAGAGAGCTCAGCCAGCTTAGTATCGTGGCAAACACACCATTGAACACTCTGAACAAACCAAACATCAGTATTTTCAAATTATAGTTTCAAAACCCTGAATTAGATTTGATTATATAATTAAACAAATGTTATGTAGTTGAAGAAGTTTGCAAAAAGTCAGCTCTAGCGTCCCTCTTGAATCTAGTGTCCTCAGTGGATAAAACTAATGAGATACGGTTGTGCTACCAAATTTTAAAATATCTGTAAGGGAGGTGCAGGTAATGAAAAGTTTGGGAACCATTGCTCTCCTTGACTTTTCAAAACTTATTTCCAGTGGCTTAGTAAATTCACTAATTAATTCCCCTAACACTTTAGGAAACATTTCACATTGTGCAGTAGTGGACTGCAAAACTTAACTAAGAATTAAGCTTCTTTAAATTACAAGAGTATGAAAAAGGGTGGAAACAGTTAAGTTTCCACGTATCATGTATTTCCGCAACTCAAGAATAGCCATATTGATTGTTTTAAATATTTAAAAAATTGCTTCCAGTTTAAGAAACTTAATCCCATGTGTCAGTCTCAAGACTATATTTATGAATGAATTAATATACCCCTTTAAAACAATAGGTTGTAATGGAGACATTGAGAGGTCTTTCACATTATCACAATACAGCACAAACCTAGTGCTGTAGGGCCAGATTTTTCAAAGTATTTAGGCATCTAAAGATGCACATAGGCTTCTAGTGGAATTTTCAAAGGCACCTAACTCTCATTTATTTCAATAGGAGTTAGGCATTTTAGGCACCTTTGAAAATCTGACCCAGAATATGGGAGTCCTAATGAAATACCTACAGACCTTAAACCATAGAAGCATTGCATGTTCATATTGGATTAACTGATATCGTGACACAAGATTATATAAAGTTTGTTTGCTCATGGAATACCACTAAGGCGGTGTGTGTTTGGTTTTTTGTCAGTTACTAATTTTCAGATCAAGTGATTGCAGTCGGCTATAAGTTGAAACAAAGAATATCTTTTTGCATCTTTTTTCCTGTGTTGGTCCATCTGTTTCTTTCTTTTTTTTTATTGTGTGCAATTATTCCTGCCCAAAACTAAACACACAAAATTTAACTCTGTTTTCAAAAAGCGTACAATCCTTCACATAAAGAAACACTAGGCAGAATTACAAATGAGGACATTTACATGAAAAATATGCAATAGTTAATAACTTCATTAATTTCATTGTTTCCAGCAATATATAATTTATTTGGAAGTCACAAAGATGATATGAGTTGGAGAGTTTGCTTGAATGGATTCTGTATTTGGTACCGGCGTATTAATGCTATTAACACATTATGGGAGTGACACTGAATTATGTTTCAGAATAAGATGTGGAGCTGGACTAGAGGGTGAATAACTCTAAGAAAATAACTTCAGGATTCTGAGCTGAAAAGCAAGAAAGATGTTGCTGCACTCTTCTCAGAAGCACGATGGGTATTTCTTTTACACTTTTCTTGATGATTATTATGGAAGAAGATGACACTGTCCTTGGCTTGATTCTCCTTGAATCCAGTTCCCCTCCCCTGCTTCCACCCCCTCACAGAACTTACTTGTGCATCATAAAGTCATAACGTTGCATAATTTTTTATATGAAAACATCAAGGCAGAACTTGGTGATGTTGCATAAAAATGTCATTGCTTTGAGTAAAAAAAAGCCCCATATCAATCCAATATCACAATGTGGTGATGTTTCATAGGTGCAAAAAGTTATTTTGTTACAGATGGGTATCCCATAAGTACTATTATATCCTTGATTATTTGTGAAAAATCCCTGCAATCTCAGGAAAAATTGCAATTTGCACAATTTACATCTTAACTCTAACTTGAGAGGGGGCAGCATAAACTCTTATTGAACCTTCATTATTGTGTCATTGCCCTTTAAGCTGATTAGAATTGCTTAAAGCTCTGGATAAGGTTCATGGTTATTAACTATTGGTGAATTATTGTTAAAATACCTAATAAATACTATGGCACTGCGGGTATATGGCTGCAGAGGTCAAGTACATACATAAGAACTTAAGAATGACCATACTGGGTCAGATCAGTGGTCCATCTAGCCCAGTATCCTGTCTTCTGACAGTGACCAATAACAGATGCTTCAGAAGGAATGAAGAGAACAAGTAATCATCAAGTGATCCATCCCGTTGGCCATTCCCAGCCTTTGGCAAACAGCAATCTCTGCCTGTCCTGGCTAATAGCCATTGATGGACCTATTCTCCATGAATTTATGTAGTTCCTTTTGGAACCCTGTTGCAGTCTTGGCCTTCACAACCTCCTCTGGTGAGGAGTTCCACAGATGACTGCATTGTGTGAAGAAATATTTCCTTTTGTTCGTTTTAAACCTGCTGCCCATTTATTTCATTTGATGACCCCTTAGTTTTTGTGTTTACGCGAAAGACTAAATAACAATTCCTTATTTACTTTCTCCACATCCGCCATGATTTTATAGACTTCTATCATATCCCCCCTTCGTTGTCTCTTTTCCAAGCTGAAAAGTCCCAGTCTTACTGATCTCTCCTCAGATGGAAGCTTTTCCATACCCCTAATCATTTTAGTTGCCCTTTTCTGTAGTTATTCCAATTTATCTCTTTTGAGCTGGGGCCAGTGCTGCAAAGTGGTGTGTAGTTCCTGTAAAATGCCCAGTGACTATTGTGGGAGTTAGGAGGGCTTAGCACCTCCCTTGAAGAGATCAGCACCATTCAGGCCTGGACCCTGGGTGATTTAAGATTGCAAACAACACTGAAACACGGTGTTAAAAACTGAAATAAAATAAACTGACAGATTTGTTCCAGTCCTCTGTGGTTGACAGTCTGCTGTTAAAGACCGGTCTCTATTCTGCATTGAGACTATTGCTGTGGATCTGTGAGCTCTTGCCAAGTCACATTGGAGTCCATGGGACTTATGAAGAGTACAAGGAGCTGCTGCAGACTTCTTTGCCTCTCTGTTTCTCTGTCTTCCCTGCCCTGAGAATCAGCCGAATTAGTGGGGCTCTGAAGCCACACTGCTTCCCTATTCTCACTTCCAGATACTCTCCACACACACACCTGAAAGGGATCATTCCATGAAAACTCTGCAGGGTGGTTGTCATGGAATTGTCTATCCCCTCAGCCACCTCATTTCTTATGACTTTCTCTACAGCTGTGGGCAATCTGGACATGGGTCAATCCCTGATCGTTTCAGTAACAAGTATCTAAAATCTGCTCTTGCACGCTCAGTCAAGAGTTAACTCCTTCATCCTGTGTCTGGATCACCTGGCAGGGACCTCTGAATTACAGGGTTTTTTGCTTGTTTGTTTGTTTGTTTGTTTTTAAGGCAGCAGTGCCTAAGCATTCATCTACAGATTCAGACTTAAGAGGGCATAAAAGTTCATATCGATTGTCTCATGGTTTCCATTTCTAATATGGCAATTTCTGACTATTTCCTTTGATGAGAAGTTGCTTAGAAATCTATTTTATGCTAGCAGTTCAGAAAACGAGACCAGTGGTACTTCACAGCACCACTTCAAAGGGCTCATTGATTTGGGGGGTTTAATTGAATGTTTCATTAAGGGTCTTCGGTGAGATTCTTCCTTCAGTACTTCTTTTGATATATAGGGCTCTAAAAAGACAAAATGTCTTCTTTTTAAATGATTGACCTTCTACGGCAAATGTGTCAGTGACAGAGGAGTTTCAAATGCATAGAGTAGGTTGAGGCATGTCCTAGCCAAGTTATTTGGGAATGTAGAAGCCTCTGCTTCTGGCATTTATAAATTGATTTAAATTATGTTGCAAGGAGCAAGATATTTGATATATCATTGTGTTAGCTAGATCAAACTTATTTGAGATTAGATAAGATAATCTTTTTTTATTTGTGTGTGTACTTCAATAAATTCATTGGGAGGACAGAATCTTACAGGTTTTGGTATGCATTTAATGTGGGTCTTCAGTCTTTAAAAAACAACCATGCTCAGAGCATTTATTCCTGAGATCTTGGGGGTATTTGTTTTTGTTTTTTTCCAGATATAACTAACTGTAGAGGTTCATTTTATAAATGATTATAATTGTGACTACGTGAAATTAACACACAAATAGGAATGGCAGAATTTGATTTTTATTTTTTATAATTTTGACAAATAATGTCAATGTTTATTTTTAAGCATTTTGTTTTATTTTTATCAATTTAAATGTTCACCCTTGCACAAAATTATAGGTTTTAAGAATTCCCCCATTTTTATTGATTATAATTTTCACAGTTGCAGGAAATTATGGGGGAGCAGACAATAATTATTTAATAACCGTAGAAGCTGAGATTTAAAAAGTTAGACTTGTAACCCTTAAGCTACAAATTTTCAACATCACCTGTCAAAATACACAAAGTAAATATCCTTAAGTGAAACTTGTCATGCAGTGTTTTTCTTACTTTCCATATCTGTGGATTATTGTACATAGAAATATTTTGTCATTGGCTTGAGTGTGTACAATGAAACTGAGGTTTACAGACATTTACTAATAAAAATCTAAGCTTTCCAAGCCTACCCATAAAGGAGTGTTTATGTATGTGCATTCACATACATGGTCTGGTAGAAGGGTTATATTCGCTTGAGTTTGGAACAGCTGTATTATTCACCACTGTTGAGCTATTACTAAGTTATGCAGCCATCCCAAGGGAGCGTGCATAAAACCAGTGTAACACCCCACATCATCAGGTATTCAGTATACAGACAGATGGTGTGGCAAAGCTATTACAGAGACATTTATAGAGCTTTTAAAAATGCTATTGGGTTATTTATTATCTCTCTCTGTCTGTAAAGGTAGGCTCCATTTGTTACCTTGGCCTGGATTCATTCTCAGAGATCCATGCAGAGGGGACTGTCCCCATGCACCGACTTTCCCTCTCCTACATAAACAGAGGGGTCTTCTGCCACTCCACACCACTCAGGGCCTTTCAGGATACTCCACAGAAGTAGGGTTTGTGTGGCACAGGAACAGAGATGGAACAAGCTAGGGAGGAGTGGGCAGTCCATGGGGATGCAAATTAGCTCCATTCCAATGCCATGGAGCATCCGCAGAAAAGATCATTTAAACCTGTGCGCACAACCCGGGAGTCCTTGCAGCCCTGGGAACCCCTGTTAGCCCAGTTCTCTGAAAGCACATGATAAATGCAGTTTGTACATGGTTTGGGAGTTAACTAAGATGGTTCTGCAATTTATTATATGAAGACCACCACTCCATAGGTGGATATATGTGGTGGATGTTTGTGTGTATTGTAGGTGGGTCTGGTAGTGCTGCCTATCAACCTGGTGGGAAGAAAAGAGGGAGATTAAAACTAGGAGCTAGGGGACCAGAGAATTCATAGATTTTGTTGTTGTTGTTTTTTTTTTAAAGCCAGAGGGGATAATCTAGTCTGGCTTTAGAGGAGACTGGGACTGGCTGGGCAAGGAAACTGGGAGCTGCAGATGGAAACGGGAGGTAGGAGGGAACTGGGAGGTAGGAGGGAACTGGGAGCTATTGAATGGGGAAAGACTGAGATGTGACGAGGACCCAGCAAGGAAGACTAGGACTTGGTGGGCAAGGAGACTGGGACTGAGAACTAATGGGTACAGGGGAGGGGAGACAGATGTGATGGGGAGTCAGGGTGTGGTGGGAGAACTGAGACTGGCTGGATAAAGGAACTGGGACAAGAAATGGGGGACAGAACAGAACAGGGAGACTGGGAGAGGGAGTCAGTGGAGATGGGGGACATAGTGAGGCAACTGAAGGCAGAGGGAAGAAGGTGGAAAGAGAGGATGGAGAACCTGGAGGTCAGGATTGGCTAGGCAATGTTACTGGGGTTGAGGAACCAGAAGGGTGGGGAGAGATTGGAACTGAGACAGAGGATGGAAAGACTCGGACTGAACAGGCAACCTTAATTCTAAGTTAGGTATTTCCTAACTTTCCAGTGTTTGACTCTGCAACCTTAATAATGTTCTTTTAATTTAGAGTGTGCGTGTGTCAAATATGCAATGTGTTCATTCGTATAGGTGCATGAATCTTAGAGAGCAAATATGTAAACATGCATAAACGCACACGTACGTACACACTCAGTCACCTACCTGAGACATATCTCAACATATCCTACATCAGGGGTTCTCCACCAGAGGTATGCAGAGCTCTTCCAGGGGGTACGTCAGCTCATCTAGATATTTGCCTAATTTTACGACAGGCTACATAAAAAGCACTAGCAAAGTCAGTACACACTAAAATTTCATACAGACAATGACCTATTTATACTGCTCTGTATACTATACATTACAATGTAAGTACAATATTTATATTCCCATTGATTTATTTTGTAATTATATGGTAAAAATGAGAAAGTAAGCAATTTTTCAAACAAAATCATAACACACTTTCTGGGGCCTAAACTTAACGCACAGGACATTCCCACACCTCCTACAAGGTAGCTTACCCTAAATCCTTTCTTCATAGGCATATCTTGGGGTGCCTTTGTCTTTGTGAATACTTGGGCTTGCTCCGCCCAGACAACAAACATAGCCTGTCCCCAAGTGAGTCCATTGCTTTATGATGATTGAGTTGCATATATTACACAGTGGATGCCAGAGAGATAAGTGTTTACTATCACCTTCCTGCCTAGAATCTGTTTATCACCTTCTGGTGACCTGTCTAAACTTAGATACTTATGTTATCTGCACATACATTTCACAAGGATTATGATGACCAGTGTGACATGGGCTTTCAGTAGAGACCTTACACAACCTCTTTTGTTGTACCCAGGGGATCCCTGTAATCCTATGGACTCCTTTGTCTTCTACCAGTGGGTATCAGGAGCTCCTTCTTGGGTCACAGCATGAGGCTTAGTTTTGTGGATGATGAGAAAAGGCTGAATCTTAGAGATGTTATGCAGAAGGACTTGGTGGTATTTATATATAACCTGGATATGAGGATCTAGAGAGAGGGCTGAGTCGAAGATGAGTAACTGGGAGGATGGTGGTTGAGGACAGTGACTGAGAAAAGGTGGGAGAGGCTGTCTAAATGTGTGTATATATATATATATATTTTCTCCAGATCAGTATATTTTATGCTACCAAGTGACAAAATAAGCAGTCAGATACCAATTGGCTCTTTCTCTCCATTAAGTTTGGAGTCTGAATTCGTATCCTTTTCTCCACTCTCTCATATACTCCAGCTAGCTCTTTTATTTGTATTTATTAAGTACCAATCCAGTCCTCTGAGCACTGTGCATAGCATTTAAAACAGGACAGCTCAATAGCTGAAGCAATGACAATTGCACATCTCCAACCCAATCCCACGCTCCTCAACAAGCTATTTGCACAATGTATCACCAAAGAAAGGCTCATGCTTCACGTCTCAACGTTTCCCATCCACCATAACCTAGCCCTTCAATCCGCTACTGTGTTCTCTCTTTGTATGTTATAACCCTGCCCTTTCTGTGCCTTGTGTCATGGATATTTGTTTCACAGTGCACCTTTAGATACAGTAGAGAAGCATTAAAATGGCAGCAGCTGCCAGTCATTTCCAGTTAACTCCTCTTTGAAGTATTCAGGAAAGCTGTGATGTCTCCTATACCACTGTGTGATAGTGGCAATTGCTGATTTACTAATGGCTACCAACAGTATTATGCTGAGGGGTCAGTGTAGATTAACCTAAATCGCCATTGCAGTGTGAGATTTGACAATTTCCCCCAAGATTCCTGTTTTACATGGTAAAACATTTACTTTCTCAGTCTCCATATGTCCTATACTTGTTTTTAAATCTCTCCTTTACAATGTGTATAACATCAGCTAAGCATGTGCTCTGAGGTGAATCTTTTTAGAGCTGCCACATAGGTAAGCAGCTCACTATGCTGTCGACAGCCATGTTTCTTCAGTTAGGCTATAAAAATGATCTGGCTTGACAGCCGCTTAACACAGCTAACTTGTGCCGCTCGGTTTATACCTAATCGAATATTTATGACCAGCACCATATTCAGAGAGATGCTCACCCTCATCGCTAACTGGCTGACAATTAAAATGAAGCTTTAAACACCACAAATACGGTAAGACTTTGTTTTCTTAAACAAATCCAAAGACTTGCAATCCAGCAAGTCTCGTCATTGCAATTTTATGAAGGTAATTAACATGGATGGGTGATGCAGACCATGCTCACGATATAATAGATGAACATTTTGTGTTATGCATGGATGTTAATATGCTCGGTTTGCTTAAGTGCCTGAGATGAAGGGCTAAAGTTAATGTTCCTTCTTCTATGTGCATGTGTGTAGGCACAGTATTGCATACAATCATGAGTGCCTCCCCTGCTCCCCAAGGTGCCCCCTTACACTCCTGCACAGGTTCCCAGCATTGCTGGTTTGTGTGCTCAGCTGCAGGTGGAAGAGAGCAGCCGCCATGGGGTTGCTACTTCTCTTGCTGTGCAGAAGGCTGGGGAGTGGGTGGGCAGGGGTGGGGAATGGGCTCCACCCCCAACTTAGCAGCCAACACAGCTCTTTTGAGGGGAAGCAAGCTGAGCCAGAGATAAGGTTGGCACAGCCTGTTTCCCCAATCAGAAAGCAAAAGGGAATCAAGGACCAAATTATGCTTGCCAATAAATACATCCGTTTTAGAAGGTGTTGGGTGCAGGTAACCTATATGAGTTTCATAAATCATTTATGGACAAGGAATTTAGCCCCCAATTCAGCAAAAGCACTAAAGTACATTATTTAAGCGTGTTAATAGTTGTATTGAAGGTTTCCAAAAAACCTTGTCATTTCTGAAAATGGCACTTAAAAACTTTGGAAAATTTTACCCTTAGTCATTCATTGTCAAAAATCAGAAGTATTCAAAAAAAAAAAAAAAAAAAAAAAAAAACACCACAACCCCAAAACTTAAGATGAGAAAAGCTATTAAAAGCAAAAAATGTAAAAATCCCCTACTTCACATTCTGTTCTTGAGCATGTCTCATTTGAGTTAGGTTTCTTCATGATATTAAAGGGGCAATAACCCAGATGCCAAAGCATTTATTATGGGAACTATGTTATACTTTGCAATCTGTAAGGAAAGGCTAGGGTACTGATGGCTGTGGAAAATCTTGGGAAGCCTGTGGCATACTCCCTTTGTGGGAGAGAGAGGAACCTATCTACCCTGCAATAGAACTAGTCATACTGAGTTTCTAAACCTTAGGTTGAGTTTCATTTTCACTTAAGCACCATTTTAAAATGAATGTTCAATGGATTGCATTTGAGATCATGCAAACCCATACACTGCTGCTACCAAATTGTTAGATTAGGGTAGCCATCAGCACCTAACCTTACCCTGCCTTGTAGCGGTTGCTGTACAGTTTCATTATGTTGGTAACCTACTTCTCTGAGGCTAGGCTCCATGGACGTGGGTGCATTATCACTCCCTGTTGTGGAAAGATTAGATTACATTTTGTTATTCTCAGTGCTTAGTGCTGTAGAAATGGAACTTCTTCATCAGCCAACTGGTCCTTTACAAGCACAAGCCATTTCTAGTGCACAATATCCAAAGAGCAGAGTAAATTAAGTTGTTATAATTGCCCATCAGTTTATATATATATTTATATATATATATATATTTAAAAGCATATTGCAAGAAACATGATTGATACCATAATGAATGGTGGCAGGTAATCAAATTGTAGTGTGTCCATCACACACAAATAAATGCTTTGCAGGAAATGCTGACCTTGGATTAAATATAAGGGTAGAAGCTGAATGCTTAGCCATATGTTAACTTCTCGGTGAATAGTCAGTGGAAAATAACTCAGTCATGAATTCTCCTCACCTCACGTCTCCTCCCCATCCAGTATTTGGCTGATTTGAAAGATAGATTGCCTGAATTAAAAGCTAATTTACAATGCCTGGACTTTGGCTGTACACCCTGTGCAACTTCCTATGCGAGTCCCTGACCATCCTGCCTCATATCCATCTCAGAGTGGATTCTTATAGCTGTGCACAGTTCCTCTTTCCTCGCTCCTGGTCTCTGCATGCTCACGTAGAAAACCAGGGAATGAAAAATTCAGACATGTAACTTTGAAGAATTAAAATGAGATAACTTTGTTGGTGGAATTTCAATCAGTTTTGCTCACTATATCTGGGAATTCTGACCCAAGAGTGGAGCCCATACACCTTATTGTTAAGTTAAATCAAGTACAGAGGTGTTATGTCTATTGTCTAGGGTCACTATGTATATCTGCAAACCTATTATTCAAGGTGTTGACTTTTATCTGTAAAGTAGTAGGCGGTTTGGGTGCTGGACCTCTGAGGGAAATTTATTTCTCCCTATGAACTGTCAAGGTAGCTGAGGTCAGATGGTGGACTCAAGCCAACTACAACTAAATATCTGGGAGTCAGAGTTGAGCAATATCAGCACTGGGCCATTGACCCCTAATTTAACTGCATTTCAGAAACGAGCCACAAGAATGATTAAAGGCTTGGAAAATATGTCTCAATCTGTTTAGTTGATCAAAGAGAATGTTAAGAGTGCTTGATCAGTCTATAAGCACCTGTATAGGGAACAGAAATTTGCTAATACAGGCTCTTCAATCTAACAAACAAAGGTATAACAGGATACAATGGCTGGAAGTTGAAGTTAGACAAATTCAGTCTAGAAATCTTCTTCTTTTCCTTTATGACACTTTTCCTGGTGGGGGTCACAGCAGCAGCATGGAAAGAAGGGGGACCAGATCTCCCTTTCTTCCACAACTGGTTCCAGCTCCTCCTGGGGGATTCCCAGGCATTCCTGGGTCAGCTGGGAGATATAATCCCTCTAGTATGTCTTGGGTCAGCCTGGGTATCGTTCCAAACCACCTCAGCTGACTCAGCTCAATCTGGAGGAATAGCAGCTCTACTCCAAGGCTCTCCCAAATAGCTAAGCCCCTCACCCTGTCTCAGAGGGTCTGCCCAGCCACTCTGTGAAGAAACCTCATTTCTGTCACTTGTACCCACAATCTTGTTCTTTCGGTCATTGCCTGAAGTTCATGACCATAGGTGAGGATGGGGATGTAGGTTGACCTGTAACCCGAGAGTTTTGTCTGAAAACTCAGCTCCCGCTTCACCACCATGGACCGGTACAGTGCCCACATCACGGCCGCCAATCCGTTGGTCAACCTCATGTTCCTGCTTATCATCACTCATGGACAAGACAAAGTGCAAATTCTTAACAGTGAAGGTAATTAACCATTGTAACAGCTTACCAAGTGTTGTGGTAGATTTTTAAATCAAGATTGCAATTTTTTTAAAGAATATGTGCTAGTCAAACAGGAATTTATTCAGGGAAATACCATGACTTCTGTTATACAGGAGGTCAGACTGAATTATCACTAGATGATCTGGCTTTATAATCTATGAACCGGCTTGTCTGACAATGACAAGAGGACATGTCTATAGGACATGTTTCAAGACTTATCTCTTGTCCCTGGCTTTTGCCTGAGGCGAATGTGGATATGGACAGGGTACTTTTATTTGGGGAATATCAGTCCTATATTGTTCTATAGTGGATGGTGTTATTCAGTATGTCCAGACTGAGGGCTAGACTAAAGCAGAAATGCTGCAATGGTAGAGACCTCTTCCATCAGCATAATAAAACACGTTCATGAGAGGTAGTAGCTATGTCGACAGGAGAAGCTGTCCCTCTGACATCGCGCAGTCCACACCAGTGCTTAGGTCCATGTATCTTACGTCGCTCAGGGGAGTGGCTTGTCCACACCTCTGAGCGACATAAATTATATCGACATAACCTGTAGTGTAGACAATCCCTGAGAGACACAATTGGGCACATTTTAGAAAGTTAAGAATAAACAATTATTTCACTTTGATACAGACTTCATTAAGGCTAGAATAAAGAGCTAGATTGCCTTGACCGCTACCAATAAAAGTGTTTTCCTTCATGTCAGAAAATCAAAAACCCAAGTCTAGTTGATTAAATAAGAGGCACTTGTTGTGGATAAATAAGAAGCTCAGTGCTTAGCCTTGTACCATTCTTGAGCTCTATTTACTTCAGGGAAAGAATATAGGTAGCTGAAACAAAACTGTACTTAAAATCTCCTTGTGGCTTTTGGTGGAAAAAACCCACACCATATTTCTTTTCCTCTTGATTTTCTTCCCTTTCATCAGTCATATCCATTTTGAGCCTTGATAATCCTGCTACCCCTCAGGGGTGTCTCTGGGTGTTATTGTAGTTTGCATTAGCACCTTTCAGAACAATAAACCAATGTGCACTGAAGGGCAAGCCCTTGCTCTCTCTCCCTCCCAAAATTTCCTTTTATGGAGACATCCACTCTGCAGTACTTCCCTTTTTCCACATTCAATGCCAGCAAATGATTGAATCCTTGCCTTATGTTTTGTTTGCAACTGGCCTACTCATTGAACTGCATGTTCTTAAAAACAAGAAATCCTTTCTTTGTTGGCAATTACCTGTACTAACAATGTAAACGTGGACAGTTGATTGTTACATAAATGCGCATGAAGTGCTACAGCTGTTACCTTCTTTGCTGAGAATTCAGCTGTATGGAAAGGCTCTGAAGGAAATCAGAGGGGATTCTCTGCATTCATTTTAAGTTAGGCAAGGCCATAACTCTGACATAATTACAGTACAGTACATCATTGTAGCATCCAGACACATCTTACTGCAGTAGTACAATAGATTTCTATTTTGATATGATGGGAACTTAAATGGGTGATAAGTGTAAACCTTGGATAGAATAGAGCATGTCAAATAATCACTTGCTGTAAATGAGGTGTAGAATGCAGTGGTACACTGAGGGCTTGTCTAAACTGGCAGTGCTGCACCGGTGCAGCTGCGCTGCTGTAACAATCAGTCAAGATACTACTTACACTAACTGGAGAATCTCTCCCGTCAACGTAGCACTGCCGATGCTGGGGGTTAGGTCACTACGTTGCTCAGGACATGGATTTTCCACAACCTTGAGTGACATAGTTATATCGACATAAGTTTATAGTGTAGACCAGGGTTGAATCTAGGATGGTGGAGGAGGTTAGGGAGGAAGGAGTGCTGGCAAAGGACACCAGCAACTACAATCCAATAGTTAAATGTACAGATTTGACGCCAATAGCTCAGTATAAATATATATTATGTGATTTTATACATTGATGCAACATTTTCAAACGTACGTGCCTTAAGATGGCTACAAAGAGGCAGTGAAGCTTGGTGAATATAGAGCACCAGATTGGAACTCAGGAGACCTGCCTTCCATTCTTGGATCTACCGTTGGCCTTCTAGGTTAACTTGGGCAAGTCACTTCCCTCCCTGTGCCTCCATTTCCCCATCTGTAAAATGGGAATAATACCGACCTCCTTTGTCAAGTTCTTTGAGATCTACTGCTGAAAAGTACTATCTAAGAGCTAGAAATTATTATTATATTTAGCGCACCCTGAGAAGAGGATGACAAAGGTGACTTTCTACCATCATCCTGCTCCTATGGCCGTGGTGGTATCTAGAGACCAAGCTGGCTTCCAGCACAAGTTAGAATAAGACCATGGGGCCATTCCGCCAACACTGTGTTTGGTGTGTGCTCTGGCTACTCCCCCTACACTTCTCAAAACACCCTCTATGCCGGAAGAGAGAGGGAAAGGCTGGGAGTTAGGAACATGGACCTGATGTGAGAATTTTACACCACCAAGAATCCCCCTTCTCCAGGAATGTGCCTGAACTGCACGAAGAAATCAGGAGGAGCGCTGTGGGCCCAGTCCTGTCATTTTATTTAAGACTGGCACATGAGTCATTTATGAGCATATAAATTCACGCAAGTGCTTCTCTTCTTTTTTTACATATGTTTAAGGAAATTTGGAAGCCTGAAGAAAAAAGCAGTTGCAGAAGTGAACATTATTTTGACAGCTACTTTCTGATGTGAAAAATATCAAAATAATGCAAATTTTAAAAATCTAAGTTTAATGCTGTTATCTTTCCTCCTTCATGTGTTTGCCAAAACTAGCTATTAAAAAACATGCAACATTATAAATAATTATGTATGTAAGTGGTTGAATCATCACATTTGAGTTGAAATAGCACTTTACCAAAGACTTGTTAGTGTCACTCTTCTCTTCCCCGCCCTTAGTCCTACCTCCGTCCACTTCCCCCCACTAGTTTTGTCAGAGCTCGGGAGTCATTTTTCAGCCTCCTTCAAAGGAATGGAAGCCCATGAGTAGTCTGTTGCATCAGTACTAATGTCATTGCTAGAATATATTTATTTCTTCAGCTTTTTAGGCATTTGCTGCTGCTACTGTTAAATGGACAGAGGTTACTGAACAATAGTAAGATAATATGAGAATTTTTATCTATTGGGATATTGAAAATATTAGCATTCTAGTGACTTTAAAACGGAATAGTTTTAGTGGAATATGTTCAACTTCTTGGATGTTGAAGTACTGGCCTTAGTAGCTGTTTCAGATAACAGTAAACAGAAGTGAGAACTTAGTTCAGATCTTTGCTGTTGGTAAAACTTCACTTTCTGGTAACTCTGCACAGCGGCAAAATTATCACTCCAGGGCTCTGGTATACCACCCCTTCCATATGAAATTAAAGAAGGACTTTCCAGGCCTCCTAGATCTCTGGCAGCCTGTGCATGATGCACTGTCATATGTTTGGTTTTGTGTTTAATACTTCTCCATGTGTGAAGCAGCCTCTTAGGGCTTGATCCAAAACTCATGGGAGTCTTTCCGTTGACTTCATAGAACTGTGATAACAGAATGACTTTGTAGGGTGATCATATGTCCCATTTTTTAAGTCCTGTCCTGACCATTGGCAAGAGCAAATGGGACAAACGCCCACTTTTGTTAAAACAGTGGAGTGCAGAGGAACTTGTGAGTGGGGGGAGAGGGTAAGCGGCAGTGCCAGCCCTGTGCAGGTGGGGAGGCAGGGCCCAGGCAGGGGGGCAGGCAACGATGCCAGCCCTGCAGGGGTGTGGGGCTGAGGGGGGGAGAGAAGGCTGGGTCCAGCCCCGCGTGGGGAGGGCAGCACAGGTGAGCTGGTAGGGCCAGTCCAGCGCGGTGTCCTGTTTTCCCTTTGGAAAATATGGTGACCTATGACTTTGCCAACCAGTTGTTTTCCTTTTCCAGTTGGCCAAATATTGATTTTCTTATTCCCCCTTGTGTTCTGAATGGAGTTTGGATTAACATGCCTGCTTTTCTTCAAAGACAGCTTCAACACAGAGTACAGGGTGTCATGTCATTCTAGAGCATCTCTGTGCAACAGCACCAGCCTCGCAGCTGCCAGAATAGCTTTGCAGACTACATTTGTTCATTTCTGCTGAAGAGAAGCCAGAAAAAAAATACAAAACAATTTCTGTTTCCTTCAAAAATGGGGTCCAGACCTGAAATCCTTTCTCAGTCCACACTCAAGAGAGAAACCTACCATTTAAATCACTATCATTTAACTAGAATTTCAATCCCCACCACCACTCTGTGAATGATGCCAAGCTTCACTGCCCATTGGTTCAATTTTTGTTCCAGCATATTTTTGCTTTTTCCCCACGCTGCCCTTTATGCATGGAAGGAATGCCCATAAAACCACTACAAATCCCTTCTTAAAACTCACTAGGGTGAGATATCTCATAGAGATATCTACGAGATGTTGGAGAATGCCTCAGCAGTCGGTGTGCTGTGACTGCTGCTTATAATATTAAACATGGTGGTTTCACTGTTACTTTGCCCACACCCCTTCCCTTCCATGTGGTTGTTCTTTTCTCGCTTGTCTCTTTTCAGATGCTAAGTTTGAAGCTCTTTGTGGCAGGGACTTACATCTGTGCAGCACCTTGCACAATGTGGGCCTTGAACCCTAAATGGGGCTCCAATATGCTGCTGCAACACAAAAATTTTAACATCACCACGGGGATAAAAGGGGTGAGGGGATGTAGTGGCAGAAAGATTCCAGCATTCCCCTTGAAGGGGTACCTCCAAGTAATAGTGGACGGCTCCATTTACAACTCTGTGGATCCCCTGATGAAGCCATGGGTCTCCTTATACTGCACAAGGGAAACCAACACAAGTTGCTCTTCTGCTCCTCTCAGGGAAATCTAGCAGGCTGCATCTGTAGCTCTTACACTCAAAATAGGAGCAGGTGATTGCTACCATGGATCCTGTGGCGGTGGCCATCCAAGTTCCTCTGCTAGTGGTGTTGGAGTGACAACCATCAGCAGAGAATGTTTAAAAGCTAAATAAGTACCCAAAACATTGAAGGAGCACTATTCAAGGGTTTTGGTTCTCCTCTTAGCCTAGCTTGATGTTGGTATGACTCCATTCATGTCTATAGGGTTGCTTCTGATTTAGAGCAGTGAGTGAGAGCAGAATCAGATATCTTATTTTAAAAATTAAATTTGAGTCCTAAAACAACCTGACCGTGTCCCTTTAACGTGGCTTAAGCTGGGTGCTAAAATCTTATCCGTAGAATTTTTATTTGTTCCAAGTAGTCGAATATTGAAAACTGTGGTACTTATCATTACAACCACAGATACAAACAAAATCTCCGGCTGTGTGCAATGTATGCAGCAAACATCTGTTTGTCCAAGAAAGTAAAATTACTGCCCCCAACTCTGCCATCTCCAACTTGAATAAAAACAAACAGATGAGAGTTTAAAATTAAAAGACAGAAACTGACAACACAGGGGAATTCCCCAATCAGAAGGCAAGTGAAAGAAGAAAACAGAGGGGAAAAATAATTAAAAGAGTTTAGTATTAATTATCAGGAAAAGTTTCCTTGCTCTGATATCCTTTATACCAGATCCCCTCCCCTGTTAATAAGAAAACTGATTATTACAAAAGATATCATATGGTTTATGAACTTTCAGAAAGAAGGCTTTGATGGGTGAGAGTGGTAGTGCAGAGAGAGAGAGTTTGTACCTGTGGCTATGAGCCATTAAATAGTCAGACATCTTTTGGCTGAGATTTAAAATGGAGATCTTGACCTATTCTGGTGACTGAACAGCCTATAGTATTTCCTGTAGGAATATGGAGGGATATATTCACCTTGGCATACTTACCAAATTCCAGCTGAATAACTATATTCTGTCCACCTAAGTTCCCATTATATAGATGCTATTTTTCTTTCCTAAAAGGAAAAAGCAGAATTTTCGTGGTGGGTTAAGTGACTCTTATTTCTGACCTGACAGCGGTGATCTGAGGCTTAATGAATATTTACCCACATAAGGGGTTCTTTGTGTAGTAGAAGTACGAACTGCTATTAGATAAACGTAAACTTACTGTTCTAATCAAAGCTATTATTATGCCATGCATTTAAAAAAAAACCCCTAAACCTTTCACCTGTGAATGTGTAAGTGCTAGCCTTGTGTGTGAAGATCCTCGAAAAATGGTTGTGCAAATCTTGCATGCACAGAAATGGAAGCAATATTGTCAAAATGTCCTTCAGCCCCAATCTTGGTGCCTCATTATGGGCTTGATCGAGAGGCACTGAAGTTTATTGGAATCTTTCTATATATCTTATCTTTCAATAAGCATCAACTCTAATTTGCGTCCACATTGACCAAGCAAGGGGCGTAAGGATTTTCAGTGTCCTTCCTGAATGGCCTCCCTGATGGACTCCGGTCAAAAAGCCCTTTTATTTCTATAAAAGTATCCCCTTCAGCAGACACAAATGCTAACCTTTTATCATAAAGGCCAGAAGGGACCTCTATGAACTGACCTCCTGTATCACATCCACCAAAGAATTTCAGTTCATTGCAGTAGAGGGACTCATTTTTAATTCGAGCCCAATAGCTTGAGGATCAGTTAGGCTATATCTTTTAGTAAGACATCCTGTCTCAACTTAAAGATTTCAAGTACCAGTAAATTTATCACTTCCCTTGGTAAGCTGTTCCAATGATTAATTACTCCAGCTGTTAAGGGTCTGTCTTAATTTCTATTTGAATTTTGATTTTACTTATTCTTATCTCTTCAGACTGGAACCTCTCAGGGCAAGAGCTGTCGCTTACTATCTTTGTACAGCACCTTGCACAATAGGGTCCTGATCTTAGTAGGGGTTGCAAGGGGCTATACAGATATTACTAATAATAATACCTTCCAGCTCAAACACTTCTCTGATTGTAGAAGTTCACACTGTTTTTAGAGGAGAGCAAGGCAATTGTCTGTCTTATCTGCCGCCATTTGAATTTGGAGAGTGATATTACCATACCTCTTTCCTTCCACTAATTTCAGATATTTAGGGTAACTTCAAAATGCCTTGACAGTCTTTGCCACTCACTCCCTCTGTTTCTTACAGAAAACACAATCTGCAGATCAACAGTGGCATTATATTTGGGTAGAAAACCATTCTTTATCTAACCCTCTCCTCATCCGCCCCAAACAGTATGCCCAGCTATTTAGTCCTTATCTTGGGCAGAAATGCTGAATTCTTATACCTTGCATATTCTTCAAATGTTGTTTAAACAGCAATTCACAATCTCTCCCTCCCATTGAATAGCCTGTCCCCATTTCTTTTCTTCCATTTTGTTGCTAAGGTTTTGGAAATGTGAAGAATTTTATTTTGCTTTTATTTTGTTTATTTTATTTAAAACTTGGAGTTGGCTTAACTTTTCAGCTTCCTCTTTTCATTATTCCTGATAACAATGTGCAATTTGGGAAATAGCTCTTCTGAAGTCATTCTTGTGCTGCTCTGCAATTTCTTGATAAATTGTTTTGTTAAGTGTAGGCTGATAAGTCTGCATCTAAAGGTAAGCAACAATCTATATCTAGGGAATGTGGAGAGCTCAACACATATCTAATTAATCCATAGCCCCTTAATGACTAGTTAACATATTTTTAAGGACTGCCATTGTGGGAATTGTTCTTTGAGGGCACATGGAGATGTTTTGAAGATCACTCCAGCGAAAAAAGATACAACTCACCCAAGAATCTCCAGTTACCAAACTTAAAATAGGTTCAAGTATAAAATTCATTTGTATCTTAAAATACACCTCAAACACAGCACTTAGTCACGGCAGTAGCATTCAAGAAATAACATTACTTTAAAAAAAGAGAGAGAAGAAGAACACGAGTGGTATGAAAAAAATCCAAAGTAATTCTCTAAGCTGGGAAATTATTTGTTTTAAATGTAAATATGAAATGGTGATTTCAACATTGATATGCTGGTTCTGTCCAATGCCCTGGGGAGCTTTGTTCAAAAGAAAATGGTGAACAGAAAAGAAGACTGACTGTAATGCCCTTGTTTGAGTATATACTGGTAAAGGTCAAATGTTTCCTTCTGTGTATATGAGTAGCGGGGAACACAAAACCCTAGCTATCAGCCCACTGAGTGCTGGCTGACTTAACAGCCTGCTCATCTCCCCATCCAACCCTGTAAATCAGAGTAGTTCAATGTAGTCAGCTGAGTTATACCGATTTACACCTGTTGGTGATCTGGCAGTTTGTCTGAATTATGGGAACTTTTCCAAACTGTGATGGGTAACATTTTCAAAAGGCCTAAATCCGCGTTTCAGAAGTGACTTAGGCACTCAGGAGCTTATGTCCTGTTGATTTTTTTTCGGTGAGACTTAAACTCTTAAGTCACTTTTGAAAATGTCAGTCAGTGGGTAACATTTTCAAAAGTGCCTTGGTCTCGTGGATCTGCAAACGAGCATGTCTCATTTATGTTTCACTGGGTATTTACTCCCCCTTCTCCCTTCCATATTTCTTCTGCTCCCTGATCCTCCAGGTTTTCCCATTCCTCCTCTTTTATCTTCTTGATATAGTTCCATTTAAATCTATGAAAGTATGCTGATTTACTTAAACAGATGATGTGGTCCCGGATTGTTTTCCATCCTTATGTGAGAGAGCTTTTTCCTTCACATGTCTTATTTCAGTTTATTACTATCTTTAGATATCTTAAGCAACTCTTTTAAAGGCATTTCAGTTTTATTCCTGAGAAGGTTTTTATGATTATTCCTTCTTTACCACTTAAATGCTCTTTTGGAGAAACAAATCACCCATTGCTATGGGTTTACTGAAACGTTGTTTTTTTAGAGTAAATTCTCTTGAAATACCATTTCCCTATATATCCAAAAGAAAATCTTTTAACAGTTTTAAAGTTTCTCTTTAAGCAAAATAACCATGTAGAAACTTCTATAGGTTGATTTCAGGGGGAACTCAGGGATCTATAGTTCTTGTATGTTAAAATAAGTTAAAAACAAAAAAAGAAAAGCATAGCTAATAGTACAGGTACTAGCGCACTGGACAAAGTTCATTGCTGATAGCACCCACCCATAGCAGGTATGTGACCTAAGAATTTCTGACATGCCAGTGGAACCTTAGAACTGCAAAGGAACACCACCACATTCCACCACAGCGCTGGGAGTGCTGCAGCAAAGAAGCAAAGAAGCATGGGAAGGAAAGAGAAATTTCTTATTTCTAAATATGGATTGCACATGCTTTAGGAATGTTTGTTAATGTAGCTAAAGATTGGCAAATTATTAAAGGATCCCAAGATTCTGAGAGCTGTAGTCAAGTGCTTATAAGATCTTAAGCGCTTATGATGCTTTCAAGTGACAAGGGGCTACTTGCACAATCCTTCCAAAGCCATTATCCTCGAGGCTTTGATGGGGAAAGTGACCAGCCCTTGCTTTACTCTTTTACAGAGTGTAGGGTGTGCTCCCATTGCTCTAGCTCAGCAACCCCATATGGGGAATCTAGAGCTGCTTGCGCTAAATGCTACCCCAAATGATGTGCACTGAAAGGACAAGGATTGGGATATCTCCAGAACCTGGGGTAAGAGGGGAGGTGCTTTGTGCCATTCTCCAGCACTCTTAAACTCACATCCAGCCCCCAGAGTCTGCATCAAAGCCTCGTCCTCATGCATGCCAGCATAACCTTTTATAGTTACTTGGCTTCTCTGGTTAAGACAAGCAGGTTTTAAGTAAATGGTTGAACCTGATGTGAATCAGTCTTTCTAACAGAGGGTGAGATTTGGGGCTATAGTGAGCTTTTTTTAAATAACAAATCAAAAATGAAAGGTTTGAGGAAGATGGAATCTGGCTTCAGATGAAGAGCACCCTGAAAATGTAAGATGAGCCACTTTAAATCAAATAAATCATTAGACAAGGCAGCAAACTGCTTGGTCTGCATGCACATCTGAGTAAATAAAACTACTTATAACTGACTTCAGTAGCACACAGTGCAGCTGTTATTTACTGAAGATGTCAGTTATTTAATTATAGTTTATAATAGAAAATATTCAAGGTCGCAGTTGTGGTACTTTCAGACTAAGCTATAAAAAACCAGAACATTTCACCCTAGGGAACCCCCCAAAAATGGCTGTTGCCACTTTATTTAATTAAGTGAGTACTGTAGGCTATCTGCTGCAAAGATGGGCTTCAGTCTCCAAATCAAGTAAAGTTCAAGCTTTTTTCCTTCTGACAACTGCTGTTCCATAGTTGGCATTGCTGATTAACAGAGAGGACACAGAATCAGCTTTGCAGGAAAGACAACAGCAGGTAAGAAGTGCAAGTAAAAATGTACCTCCAAAGTTTGCCCAATAGATAAGCAAACCAGAAAATATGATTTGACACCAGATCTGTTGAAAATCCTGTTTTCATATGTGGGCTGCCAAGCTGAATCAGTTGATTTTCTTTCTTGTTTCAAACATGTGAACTTTTTCTTTCTTGTGTCAAATCCATGAACTTTTCTTTCCTCTTCAGGCAAGGGTTCAATCTGGCAAGAATAAAGTGCCTTGTAGCTGTTGTTTTCCTAACTTTAAATGCAATAAAAGAACCTTTTTATTATTCCTCATATTTTGTTCTGGAAGTCGAACAAAATATAGTTGTAGACAGTACTGAGGTAAGTGTATTGTTCCTTTCACAGCACAATATCTGGTAACATCTGTCCCAAGGTTACTGAGGCTAATTAAAACCCCTCTGCATTTTAGTATATTAAGGCTTCATTATAAGAAGCCATGGGCCAACACTAACTATTTAATTTAGTGAGGGATAACCTTAGATGTCATTTAAACACGAACAAGTAATGATATAAACTGAACCACTCAGTAGTCCAAAGCGTGTGAAACTAGTGTTGTTTAAAATAATTGCCTGAAAAGATATCTTCATGGGAAATGGAGAAGTATGTCTCTATTTGGCGTCTGCATCACTGCCATTGCATGAAGGCAAAATCAGATGAGGAGAGAATACTTCTTCTAAACTGTTCATCGGACTCTTTCACTCTCTTAATCCCCTTCTCAGCCCCCCTCTCCTCCCTCTTTTTTTCAAATAACTGATGTATGGTGTGTTACTTAAATGTTAAACATGCTGTTTGGCCTATCTAAAATGCAAGGGGCCTGATTCATTGCCACTTTATTCTAGTTTTACACTGGTTGTACTGCTGTGACACTGGAATGAGGCTGTAGTGAAAAAGGCCCATTTCTCTAATCTGTATTTACCACCACACTAGCCTGGAGGAAAGAGAAGTCTGCCTCCTGTGAATATATTTATGTCTCTTATCCTCGGGCTGTCCTCACCCATATCATTTAAATCAGGTGCATAGTAAGGGACATTTGGAGATGAATCTCCTAATTCTGTAGACTTTTCCCTTCCACGTGTAGACATTTCATTATAAAAAATAGGCTTCCACCAATATACATTAATAGACTTTAAGGCCCGAAGGGACCATTGTGGTCATCTAGGCTGACCTCCTGAACATCATGAGCCACAGAACTTCACCCACCCACTAGGGGCAATTTGTTGGCTTCAGTAGCCTTGCTCCACTGGAAATCGTAACACAGGCACGTACTAGCAGCATCTGCTGCTTATATTTAATATTTCTGTAGTCTTTTGTGTGCCCCAAGTATCTTCAGAAAAGAAATGTGCCATTTCATGATCCTGCTCAGGATGCAGAGAGAGACTTTGCCTGTGCTTGACAAAAATTAATCACGGTAATTGTGCAATGTCTTCCTTGTCAAATGTTCTTGAATCTGCAGTCAAAGGACAACTCTGAAGCTTGACTTTATTTCCAGTGTGATTGCACCAGCGTCTCCCGCTTTACTTTTAAAAATGAGAGTGCATTCCAGTGACAGATTATTTCATTACTTGTTGATTACCACCAGTGTGCTTAGCTCTGTGCAGAACATAAAGTGCTCCTAGCAGACGAGTCCTACACAGCGTTTCCCTCACACAGATTGTCAGTGGGCTTTCATCTTCCCATGCAATCTCTCTCATTGTGTTCATACAACACCTAGTGTAACAGGGCCTCAGTCTTCATAGGAGCTTGTAAGGAGGACTTAGCAGCTAAGTCCACGTTTAGGTGACATTGGCATTCTCAAAACTGCTGTAGAGCTGCCGCCTAACCTGCTAGGTACCTAAAATCCTTTCACACTTAAATTTTCACTTTTATAGTCCCCAACACACTTCCATTTCAGTAGCTGGGCATGTGCACGGCTGCCTGTGTCCTGACACTGTCAAACAGCTTAGCCTCTAACTCATCCCTAAACCCTAGCAGGATTCAAAAACTAGACATTCCTTGGCCTGCCTTCCCTTTGGCCCTTGTCTGTATCTGAACATGCCTGTAATGGGAAGCAGTAGCAGTGGTGGTTTAACCCACTGGTTAGAGCACTTGTCTTAGATCAGGGCCACCTTGATTCAGTCGCCCCTCTGCCTGATGTGGAGCATGGCTTTGTAGGCATCTCCTACTTCTAACTGAGTACCCTAACCATTGAGCTATGGGGTATTGTTGGATAGCTCTTTCCCAATCTCTCCTATTCAAGCTGTTCCACTTTTGATTAAAAAAAATTCATTGTGTCAAAGAGTAAGAGATAGAATGATTCTCTCTACAGTCTGGTGGTTTGGGGCACCCCGTCTAGGAAATGGAAGACCCAGGTGTCTGTTCTCCTGCTTCAATTAGTTAATTATTTATACACAGCTTCAACAGGAGAGATTGAGACTACCCTGTAGCCCGGTGGTTAAATAGTACTCACCTGGGAAGTGGGAGACCCAAGTTCAGTCTTATCTCCTCAGCAGGTACAATGGGGGTTTGAACCCAGATTTCTGGCATCCTGGGTGAGGAGTTGAGCCCTCTCATTGACATTTCCTACTGGCTGATTTAGGCAGCTCCAGGCTCAACTTGCTGGCTTTTGTGAATTCCATTCCGAGGCACCTCTCCCCAGGCATTGTTTAGGGAGCCTGGGTGTCTGACTCGGGCTTGTGAATTTCGATACGTTACAGGGTGCCACAGGATCTAAGTACTACTGTAATACAATTAATAATTGTGCCTTCATGGGTGGTACCGGTCAGTTCAAGCCGGGCAGAGAATGTGGGTAATGTCAGTTGTGCATTAGGGTCGTTGAGGACAATGATACTTTTGTCTTTTTGATCTCACATTTACCATTACGCGTACACATGTCTTTTCGTTGCTTCAGTCACTGCTCAAGCACTGAGTACAGCACTGTGAAAATGCATTAGAACAAAGCCTCCTTTCAAATTAAAAAAAAACCAAAAGATCATGGACAATAACACTTAATCACATATAACAAATTCCACCATTGGAAGCTAAAGCCAATAAAAAACATATTTCCTATGCTGACTCCTTAACCTCTTTGCTACTTACAGCAGTAGCCATTCGGATCAGTATCCCTTTGGTAAAGACTCAGGAAGCTTCTTTTCCAGGGTTTTTCCAGACTCAGGGATGCACAAATATGCTGGAATAAACTGTACCTTCAGAGAGCCAACACCATTTGCAGCTTTGTCCTCAATTTTTTTACAGGGAAATGGCTGTGCAAGATAGTGAGACTGCAGACTGAAATGCTATCTTGTGTGCTGTGCTGATATGCACCGGAGTCTACTTCCTGGCCACTGGTTCATATATATATCATCCGTGATGTGAACAAGACCCTTCCCAGCTTTACTCAGATCAAATATAGCTTAGTTCTGAGGTGCAGGCCTAAGGAAATCTGTAGAAGAACCTCTGGTGCAAGAAACATGATAAAAAAAGCCAGCTGCCACCAACAATTTTATGAATGTGCCTGAAAACGTTTTTAGATTGCAGTATCTGTCCACGTGCCAGCTCTGCAGGATTCTGATTTCAAATCTCTAGAGAAAAGTTTGTGTACTTATAGGAATAATACTCTGCACTTACAATATTTAGCACTTTTAATATGTGCCTCTGAAAGTGCTCAACACAAATTAGGTAAGTGTTATTTCCCCAATTTTACAATTGAGGTTGTGGCACAGAAAGAACAAAATCCAGACTTTTAAAGGTCTTTAGGCACTAAAAGATACAAAGCGGTGCCTAATGGGATTTTCAAAAGTGCCTAGGCGTCTTTGGATATCTAAATACCTTTAAAAATTTGACCCCAAGTGAGTAGCCCAACGTCCTAAAGCAATTCAGTGACAGATCTGGGAAGAGGAAACTAATTCTATTGACTCCTAGCCTGGGTCATCCTTGTTAGCAGTCTTCCCATTCTTGAGAGCCACTGAAATAGTTATCTTTCAATTGATTTCTACAGGCTTTGGATCAAGGCCTTAAATGTTGTTGATAGGGAGAAGAAACTGGACACTTACACCATTGAAAAAACACTGAAAGAGAAAATTACCTTGATTTTTCTTGTGGAATAACCCCTGTCTTCACCCCCTTTTGGACTAACCTACAGCCTTACCTTTTGTAATCTTAATGTCTCACTACTACAATATATTTAACATGAGAAGCCATTTCCCCTCTTTAATAATACTCTTTTTCCTTGGACTGATATTCTTCCTTTAAAAAATTCAGCTCTTGTTTATTCTTAGGAGTGCTTGAGTATGAACCAGTTTTGAATACAACATCTAAAAACAAATTTGTGTTTTTAAGACCATTTGGCCACACTAGATTTCAGAAGCAAAATAGTCCTGGGGCCATAAATCTTGTGAAATGATGAAGAAAAATAAAGAAGAAAAATGTTATCTTTGCATCAAGAGATTATAAAGGAAACTCCCACGATTGCCTGCTTATTTGAAACAACTCCCTGCCAAGGAAAAATCAGAGTGTTTAGGACTGCATTCTTTACTTTTTTTCTCCTGCAGAGCAGTGTGGACCAAGTTTTAATACCCATACCCCTACTGTGAGTAGTACTTAAATAAGTGGCATCAGATCAGTGGGATTGTATATGTGAGCACCTGCTGGGGAAAGACTTGTAGCACCTCTGCCACTCCATCCTCAGTGGGGAAATTAGCAGCACTTCAGCACTCTGATTTTCCCCTTGTATGCTGTTACCTCCAGCAGGCAGTTATTCTTCAGTTCTCTTTATATCCTCCCATTATCAAGATAATCATTTCCTTCTTTATTTTTCCCTTCACAACTTCTCAAGATTTTATGGCCCTAGGACCACTTCACTTCATTCCTCTGGTACTGATATCAGGGGGCTACTTGCATGAGTAAGTGCTGCTCAATGTCAGTAAGGTTTACACAGTCTGATTTCCTTTTCATACTTCATTCGGGAACCCCAAGTGCAGTGTGTGCTCTACTGGTGTGAGAATCCAATAAAGAGAAGTACTGCAACCTTATCACTTATTAAAAAACTGAGCAGGCAAGGCTATTTTCACTAAATTAAAATGAGAGAAGGCTTTTACATATTGGGCTAATGTTTTCTTTTTTTATATATAGGTGCTTTCTAGTTTAGAAGTGAACAGGCACTCAGTCTGTTTCTTCATGTAGGGTGAAATCTATATTGAGAAGCCAAACAGAGGCATGTAATGAAATTCACTGTGAAAAGCAAACACGCTATAGAGTTCAAAACCTCTGTAAAAATAAGCAAAAGCTGTTTTCTCCTCACTTGTTTGACCTCTTACCCCTCACATCATATAAAAGAAATAAGCATGAGTCGAAAACTTTACGTTCCTGAATTCTATACCAGGTTGCACTTTATTTCGAGAATGTTTCTCGTACTACGGTATAAGACAGGATTTTCCAAATGCAGATAAGAAGAGGGTGGTTATTCCAATATGCAAATAGCATTATTAAATTAGAATAAAACGATGCGTCGTATGCCAAGAAACATTGTAACAAGTTGTCGCTGTGACTCATATGCTCAGACTTCCTTATCAATTATCTGTTTAATATTCTCATAAGTGGTAGCCAGTGAGGTCGTCTAAAAGTGTAGATTGGAATTTGTAATTTGAAGACTCAGAGCGTCACTGCACAAAATCACCTATAGGTTACTGGAGTTATGAAATGTTTGGTTGCTTTGGAATCAAATTGAAACCACTTTTTCTCTCTGCTGTCCTCCTACACTGTGGTTCAGGAATTTTTTTTCTTTCAACAGCAGTTTAATTTTTTGTTTCTCAGGTATATCAAGTGAACAGGATAAACCAAATTCTTCCCTCAACGACATGCATACAACTCCCATGCAGTTCAGAGGGTGTTATGTGTATGCGTCTTAGTACTGAATTTGACCTAGTGTGCTCAAAGCAATAGCTTCCGATAATGCCTTGGTTACAGTATAAGTAATGCTTTGGAATGTGTGCACATTCCTTCATCCTCATGAAAAGAAAGGGCCAGCTCTAGTTGACCATCTGGGCAACAGAAATTGAGGTGCCTATTTGGGGTTTAATCCAAAATCAGTGGGAATTTTTCCATTTACTCCAATGAGCTTTGCATTCAACCTTTAGTTTCTGTATGGATGAGCCCACCTGATAGATGACATGCAGGGTGCTTTTAAAATGTCACATTTAGGACCTAGTCCATTAGACTGCTTTAGTCCATGTTTAGCTCTGCAGAGGAGTAATTCCAATGTAATCAATGGGAATACACAAATTTGTAAAGTTAAGCTTTTGCTTAAATACTTCTGTGTATCAGAGCCATAGCCCAGCTTACTCTTTGATCTGAGCCATGCATTCTTACTTCAGAATGGCTGTTTTCTTAGCTTAATGGAGCAGTAAGATATTGTCATGCTGTTTGGAATGGCTCTCAACCATGGGTGCCAACTTTAGGGAAGACTGTCAAGAAACAACACCTGAACTCCAAACTGGTTCTTTTCTTAGATTTCACCAAACAAGTAATAGATGATCTCTTACCAAAAAATCACAATAATATTCAGGTAACTCCCAGTCTCAAAGGACCAGTCAAGCCAGGTCAAGTGCACCCAGGAAAGACAATACTTATAACCAGTGCTATAATTAACTAAAGGTTTATTAACTAAGAAAAGAAATGAGAGTTGTTTATAAAGTTAAAGCAGGTAAACATATACACACAAATGAGATACAATCCTGGGTTCCCAAAGATGAGAGTAGATGCTATAAAATGCAAGATTTATATATCCTTTAGGGCTAATCCAAGCTAAACAGCTAGGACCCTTGCTTATGCTTAGAAATCTTTGCCCCTCAGAGTTCAGGCAGCATAGGGCTAACAATTTCTCCTTACCAGCCATTTTTATTCCCTTCCCCAGCATTCAAGCTGTGATTGGATGGGATGTGCATTGCATGTACCCTCTTCAGAAGTGTGGGGGAAGCAATCAACAAAGTCTTTTGTCCACAAGGGCTTGTCTGATGTCTGTAGACCTCCTTTTGCTGGGGAACAGATTTTGTGGTAAACTAGCATTTCACACATGGCAATGCCTCTCCCCTGACTGTGGGGGATTTAGGGTGTTCGCAAACATTACTATAGTGACATTTAAAAATTACCTTATAATACAGGATACAGATATTGTAAGTAGGATGCATGTAGCATTTTACAAGCATTCCATAAAGTCTAAATACTAAACACACTCTTATAACTCTAATATCTATTAGACACACAGGTGAACCAGTCTGGTTTCCAGCTGTGCATTTGGCAGTGTTTAGTGCGGCCCAAGGCCTTGGCATAAATTGGCACCTGGTATGCCAGTGTCATGGATACAACTGTACAACTTTTAGCCTGGCCAATGGCTTGTTCTTTTTGTTTCATTTAAGAGGATCCTGTTTCTTTCTGTACCAAGTACTCATATAGCTACAGAACCCAATGTTGCTCTCATTGAAATATAATGTTTTTATTGGCTATGATTCTTTTTATTGTTTAGAGTAACTAAAATGTAACCACGTATTTTAAACAAGGTAAATGGTTCTGCAGTTTTATATCTCTTCCCTGCAAGTTGTGACCAACTATGAAATATGCTATTTTGACCATGAAATCGGTTATCTTTCCCTGTGATTTTCTTAGAGCCCCATATGTAATAAATAAAATTCCTGCTTTTTACAAGGGGGAATCTAGGAAAAAATAAATGGACAACTGAAAGGGCTGCCATAACTGTAGTTTGCTTGACGTGTCTGTGCCCCAGGTGACCTGATTTGTGGCCTGGATTCAAAACCACTTCTCTGTTCTTTACGTACTACTTTGTGGTTTCAGCTGTTCAGATCAGGCTAATTTTCAACCCAGGGAACTGAAGAGTCATTATTCTCCAAAAATGTTATCTGTCATGTGTTTAAAAACTGGTAACAAAATACTGTGTTTTGCCAGATGGAACAGCAGTGGGGCAAGGGAGTTAAGTATCTGGAAAACCACCGCATGAGAATGCAAAACTACTTTTCTAAAATAAAACAATCTAAGAAACTTTAGCGATATGAAATATATTCTTTGCTACTGGCCATGTTCTTATACAAGATCTTCTGCTGAGTTCTTCATCTTAATGAAATAGCTGATGTTCTTTGTTCCAAAGATATCCAGGAGTTGATGTCAGAGTTAGCTGCAATTATAACATTATTATTAATATATTATTTTATATTTTTCCTGAAGGAATTCACTTTTGGATGATATTCATAAGGGTAAAGGCACTTTTCTGGCAGGAACATTTCTCTATGTGCCTTGAAGCTGCTTTAGCAAGCAACCTCAAAATAAAATGCAAATAAGTCTTCAAATACAAAGAAATGAAGTTCTTTGAGTGCTTGCTCATGTCAGTTCCATGCTAGGTATGTGCACACCACATGCACAGTTGTTGGAGAGTTTTCCCTCAGTAGTATCCATTGGGCTGGCTCTAGCGGCTTCTGGAGTTGTGTGCTTATGCTGCAGTATATGGGGTGCCCCCACCCTTGCACCCTCTGTTTCTTCTTACTGCCTGTGATGGTTGCTGGAATGAACTTCTTGCTGCAGCAAGGTTTCTTTCCCAGTGGTTTGGAGACTTCTCTAGTCATATTTGTGTGTTTTTTATAATTAGCTTTTATAGTTTATGTAATATATAGATATAATTCTTAGCT
This sequence comes from Mesoclemmys tuberculata, assembly GCA_007922155.1. Taxonomy (NCBI): domain Eukaryota; kingdom Metazoa; phylum Chordata; order Testudines; family Chelidae; genus Mesoclemmys; species Mesoclemmys tuberculata. The sequence goes on from ML675641.1 coordinate 2,125,568, forward strand.
AGTGTATATAGTAGTGTGAATAGTTGTCCTCGCTGTGGAGGGACTATTTGCCCCTGAGACTATCCCTTGTCCCCAGGCTTCAAGCTATGTGCCTCTTGCAGCAAACCAATGCCAGTGAGAGATCCTCACCCTGGCTGTTTAAAGTTAAAGGTAAGTGAGGGAAACTCAAGTTAAAGATAAGTGCCAGATCTGCAGGGATTTCAGATCTCGCACTAAGAAGGACAGGGACATTCGTTTGAAGGCCATTCTCATGGAGGAGACCCTCAGACCAGTCTCAGAGCTGAGCTGCTCCGAATTGTTACACAGCACCTCGGCTTCAATGTGGAGCACTCCTCTGGCACCGAGCTCTTCCCAGAACCTCTCACCATCCCCAGAGCCGAGAAAGAAGCACAAAATGTTGCATACCAAGAGAGGGCACTCGGCAGTACAGAAGAAGGACAAGCAGGGAGAGGCCAGTACAGTGAGACCCATATCGGGGAACTCTTCCTCCACCGAGCCAGTGATGGCACCGTGTTGAGCCTGGTTCAGGACCCTTCGACAGCTTCCAGAAGCAGCCATGGTACCAGCAGTCTGACAGCCCCTACGACCTCAAAGGCCTTCCAAATGGCAAAGGACCTCTTCTCCCTTCTAGTCCCATCAATGCCAAGAGGGGAACCAGCCCAGACAATGGAAGCCAAAAGGGAACAGGAAGCATCAGGCCCCTTCCTGGCACCAGCACCCACAGCTCCCTCTAAGAGCAAACCGTCCATGGACCTGATGTAGCAGTCACTGCCTCAGCACTGGCCCCCAGAACTCCAGCACTGAATGGAGGCAGAATCCAGGACAGCCCAGTGTGGTCCCCAAAGGATGACGCCTCCTTGGAATCTGAGGGAGAAGTCACTCCACCCTGGGTACACCACATCTGCCTAGCCTATGCTCCACCAGACCTCAAGGAGGAGGACTATACCCTATCCTACTCGGCACTGGATTCCGACTCTGGTACCAAACCTGGTATCAACACCCAGGCGATGGCCAAAGTGAAGGAAGAGGAAGGAGCCCCTCCTCTGATGCAAGCCTTCTCATCATCATCCCCGGATGAGGCCATTGTGGGACCCAGTAACCTGGTTCCGCACGACAACTTCACGGACCACTAGAACCTTCTGAAACAGGTCGCAGCAAACCTGGGTCTGGAAATTGAGGAGCTCAAGGAGTCAACACACAGCCTGATTGGCATCCTGGTTGCAGCAGCTCCTTTCAAGGTAGCCTTGCCCAGCTGTGTGGCAATGATGGGACCAGTCAAGGCTCTATGGCAGAAGCCTTCTCTGCCCTCCACCTCAAAGAGGGCAGAGGAAATGTACTATGTACCAGCGAGTGGGTTTGAATACTTGTACTTGCATCCCCCTCAGGAATCCCCAGGGATCACTGCAGCAAATGAGCAAGATAGACAGGGTTAGTCAAAGAATAAAAAATATATCCCAAAGAATAAAGATACAAAGAAACTAGATCTTTTGGGGATGAAAGTGTATTCAACGGATAGCCTCCAGCTACATAACTCCAATCAGCAAGCATTGTTTAGAAGATACAATTTTAATCTTTGAGACTCCTTGTTTAAATTTAAACACTCTCTGCCACACGAGGTGAGACAGGAGTTCACGGCCCCTCTAGTGGCCAGGACCTCTTTCTAGGTGGCCCTGGATGCTGCCAACTTGGTGGCCAGAACAATGGCTTTGGCAGTCACCGTAAAGTGTTGTTCTTGGCTCCAGTCTTCCAGCCTCCCTCACGAGATCCAGCAGTCTGTCTAGGACCTTTCCTTTGAAGGCGCCTCTCTTTTTTCAGAGCAGATGGGCACAAGGTTGTAAGGCCTTCAGGATTCAAAGGCAACCCTGCATTTCTTGGACCTTTACACTTCATCAGCTGCCAGGAAGTACTTCAGAGCCCAGCAGCCTCCTCAGTTCTCTGCGCCTCCTCGGTTCTCTGCGCCTCCTAGGCAGGAGCCCTATAAAAGAAAGGGGAGAGGTTACAAACAGTGCTAACCTCTCCCATCCACCTCAGCTTTCAGTCAGGGTCTCAGCAATGCTCCAGCGGGCCTAACCAGGTCTTTTGATGGTGCACCTGAGGACACTGTACCAATCACAGTCTCAGATCTGCCTCCCCTTTTATTTTTGGTCTGTTTCTCTTCAGTCCAGTATGGGCATCCATAGCATCAGACCGTTGGGTCCTCAGTACAGTGACAGTTGGATATACTCTTAATTTTCTATCCATCCCTCCCTTCCATCCACGTCCCTCTTCAGGGATCCTTCTCACGAGCAACTGCTCATCCAGGAGGTGCAATCCCTCCTATGTATGGGGGCTGTGGAAGAAGTTCCTCAAGACTTGAGAAGGAAGGGATTTTACTCCCAGTATTTTCTAATCCTAAAAGCCAAAGGATCCTGGATCTCTGTTGCCTCAACATATACCTCAAGAAGCTGAGGTTTCTCCTCTCTTCTGTGAAGCTGAAACAAAGGGGTTGTTACAGAAGTGCTTTGCAATTTCAACAACATTTTCCTTTATTCCTAGATTTGTACTCAAGTCTTTAGCTAAAAGATGCACCAAATGAGCACTGCACCCATGTGTTATAAATTTCTGGTTCCATTAATTGTCTTCTAGATTTCTTCTCATCTTTGCTACCTTTCCAGCATTGTCTGTAGCAAAGCCATTCACTTGACACTTGAATTTTATTAACAGTTTCTTACAACCTTTGCTGCTACTTCTTTTAAGTACTCTGCTGTATCAGTTGTTTCAGTAACATAGACAGCCCCATCTTCTGTTGTCACACAAGCATGTATTACTAGACCATTGTGTACATTGCTTCACCCATCAGGTCTCAGATTAACGAATTTCCTATCAAAGTTTTTTGCACACTGTTCAATTTCTTTCTGCATAGTCTGTATCCAGCAACCTTCTAGCAGTGTTCACTCTGGTGGGTAGCCTAATTGTAATGATTTGAATCATGTCAACAAAATGTTTGTTCTGAACAAGACGAAAGGGAGAATTTGTTATATAAATGAACCAAGCAATCTTTTCATCTATGGAGTTTTATTGGTCCTGATTATAAACTCATCCATGGCTTTACAGAATGATGAAAAAAGTTGTTTGTTTGGAGTTTTTTTAATATAGGTAATGTACTGTCTGACACAGTGCCAGCAGATGACTCAGAAATTTTAGATGTTGCTGGTGATGTCTAAGCTGAACACTGAAACAAAATGACATAAATGTCACTCGCTCACTGATTATTACTCAGTGCACTGCTTAAAAAAATGAGATTGTAAATGAAAGATTTCTCTTACTGCAGCTGTTCAAATTATATAATTTATTCTATAGCCTGTTTTAAAGGGAAAATAATTAATAAATCATAAGGGTTACCTAAATGCATTTAAACCCTTATCTCTAGCAACATACTAAAGAGCTTGATTTTTTTTTCAAATGTTAAAATTCATAAATGCCTAATAAAACTTCACTTTTAAACAGGAAATCTTCACCAAGGATGTTTTTGATTACACTAGGAAAATAAATCATTTCAGAAGTCCAGCAGTAACAAAAAAAATGTAATTCATAAATACTCCCACAACAAACTAACGTCACTTATATTTTGAATGCAAAACTTTGAAATTAATAAGTAAGTAATCCACCCAAAACACACATTTATTAGAGTAATCCAAGTCATTATTTACTAGCAGAGTAAGACATGCTAGGCAATCCATAAAAATGTTGCAAATATAAGTCTACTAACCAGGTTGATCCAAATTGTTCAGGCATGTCCACATCGCCTTCAGCATCTTTGACCTATTCGTTCTACTGTTTACATTTGGCACACACTCTTTTTTTATCCAGAGGATAGGAATTTTTAAAAAATATTCCCAAATCTTTTACAATCTGCAGCCATGGCATATTTCTTCCTCCAGTCCTCAGGTGTTGAAATCAAAACCAGAGGCTCTCTGAAACATGCTATCCGTTCTTCCCACAGTATCCTGCTTTGACACCAGTGTTGTTCCTTTTTGGTTGCACACTTTTCTTCTTCCTTCTTTTTAACTCCACCACCTCTTCCAGAAAAACAAAAGAACTAGCAACAATCCAAGACTCCTGCTCATGTAACCAACATGGCTTTTACGTTGCAATATTTTGTTTAGAGACAGAAAGAGAGCAAGTTCAGAAATTAAGGGATTTCTGTTTGTATCTCTGTCTGTGTACACACAAAAGGAGACAGAACAAGGCCGTTTACTTGAAGTGCCCAGAACCATCCAGAAGCAAGGGCTGGCAGTTACTGTGCAAATCAATGTTTTTCCATGAGCTGAAGAATAAGCTTCCATGGTGGATGGAGTCCTAAATATTCAAAATTTGAGAGTCAGTCAGCACTCAGGTAGGGAGAAGCTATAAAATAGGAGTATGAGACCACCCAGATGGTCTCAGTGGATTATTCTGATGAGATACATGATGATGTCTCCTGGAGTCAGAGGTCAGGTCCTAACATTTGTGATAATTTTGCCTGTATCTTGCTCCCAGTAGCACAGTCCCGTGGATCCCCCCCACAGGATCAAGCCCTCAATACAGTACATGACCTATTGTGCCATATTTATAAAACTTGCCCTCAAAAGTTAGGTGTTTTTGTCCTGAAAAGCAGCCTGTAAGACAAAGTTTTAGACAGAGGCTCGCTCATGCATTCAGCATATTCATTTTTTATTTAAAAGCTTTAAGAGGTTATAATAGGTTTAGGCCTTAACTTATTTTGTATTAAATTCAGATTTCATTTTAAAACAGGTTTTTAAAAAAAGAAAAACTTACTGTAATTTAAAGAACAGGATAAAAAACTCCAGTTTATATAAAAAATCCATTTTTTATTTTATTTAATTTTTAAATAATTTATTTTTATTTATCTTCCACCTCTTTTGTCCTGGACTGATATTTCTTTCTACCATTCTCTCACACATGATGGTAACTGATTTCCACTGGTGCCCCTGCTCTTTCTGGATAGTCCAATGCTTACCTTCTTCTAAAGGCTTAATCACTTTAGCTGTATGTATCTGTTGGTACACAAGTTCTAAGACAGAGTGACCGGTATGTATGCATATTACCGTCAGCAGTATCCTGAGTGTCCAGCAGCCTGATGAGTCATAAACAGCAAACCCCCAACGGCTCAGTTTGGATTAGATAAGCATCTAGATGTTGCAGCGCCTCTCCAAACCACTTAATTGTGCAAAACAATGTTGCAGATCCCATGAGAGATCAACAACATTCCATCTTTGCTCCACTCCTTAAGCAGGGTAGTGCATGAAATTGTAACATCGTGTATGCGAGGAGTCAGAAGTCCAACTATTTCAAAGCTCAAAAAAGGTTCAAACTTTGGGTGATGGTTTTGAGTGGGTTCTTATTTTGTCCCTAGTCAAGAGTAGCCGACGCAGTGTTTCTAACCAGCTGGAGTTTCTTGCATGGAAAAGAGAATGGTCTTAACATTATAACATTTCTTTATCTTCCCCATTTCATTGTGATCAGAATTCTTTCCTTCTCCACTCCCCACACTGCTCTAAAACTTCCTCTTTTATAATCCATTACAATTTCCACATTTGCCACAACAGAGAAATTAGACACTCCTGGTATTTGTGCATTTTAGGCTTTGTTAATACGTCCCACTGATTTTCTACTTTGTACGGGCACATGTAATTCAGAAGTCTGACCTGAATATAGCAGAGTTCCACCAGATGTATTTCAGCTCTGACTTACTCAAGTGAGGTTGATTTGCTGGCAGACCATCCCAGGCATGAAGTTAAATAAAAAGAATGTAAGCAAGCCTATCTTGTGTGGAGTGAGTGAACATTAGTAACATATCATTCTCTTTTGGGGAAAAGGTGGACTAGGTACAGCATAGGAGAGTTGTTTCCAATGTACTGTGAAGCCCAATTAAAATATATTGCCCCTGACACTCTAATCACAGCAAGCAAGAACTGTGGTGTAAACCTGCATAAAGACTGACTAGACAAGGGAACGTTTCAACTAGAAGCATCGACAGTGCTGGGTCAGCAGTTAAATGTGATCTGTTAACAAGGGAATTAAACATCTTCATTATAGCCAGTGCTTTGCTGTGCTAGAAAGAAATTCAAATCTACCCAAATATAGGTTGAATTCTGCCACCCTGAGTCTAGTAAAACGCCTGTTGATTTCAATGGAAATTTTGCTTAAATCAGAACTGCAGAATTTGGGCTTTATTTTTTTAAGATGAAAACTTTCCACATTTGGGAATTGAGTGTGCTCAACATTTCAGAGTGCTCAGCGCATTGCAGAGTCAATCCCTTATTTACTGGGAAAGTGGGTGTTGGGGGATGTGGGGTGAGAACAGCTCATCTTGAAGAATGAACTGATATAATGATTGTTTGACTAAAGCATATTTATAATAGTTATTACTGGCAACCCAGGCTTTTATAAGTTTCAGATTCTTTTGCAGCTATAGTTATTCGCTTGTCAGATGAGTAGGTGATGAACTATTGAATTACTTCCATTCACTGTATACAGCTTGGTATTTACAGTCATGAGCCAGTGAAAAGCAACCTGGGGAAAAAACAAAAAACAGATTTTTTTTACCATGGAGTTTGCACCATTTCTTTTAGTTCCTGTTTTTCATGGGCAACCTAAAAATTTTTCCTTTACTCCAAAAGCTCTGGAGCATTCAAACACACATTACGTTTTTCTTTAAAAGAAAGGGAAAAAATAAGTTTGGTTGCTGATATATGGACAATGTCTGTCGGTACTTTGATTTTTTTCTTGTCACTTTATTTTGCAGATAATCTCTTTGTGCCATTGGGTGCCCACTTGGTGCTGCAGCACACCAATATTTGTGGGCTGGGGAAGGATTTACCGTGCATGACTTTTAGAAAATTGTCTTCGAACCAGATTTCTTGTATTTTATACTTGGAGCTTGTCTGCATGGTACATTGGTGTGCACCAGCTGGGGCATAAATTCTGCTGTGCACCACTGAGTCATGCACGAACTGTCCATGTGGACCCTACTGGTGTGCACTGAAAGTTTCATAAGTGCATTGATGTAGTGCTTTTTGAAATGGATCACATGCATGCATGCTCACAGCCTTGTTATTGCTTCCGTCCCCTGACTCTTTCAAATAGAGAGTGCTTCAAAATTTGGGAATCAGGTTTTGTTTCCCCCCCTTAACCTCTGTCTTTATCACCTGCTTGTGAAACATAATGTAAATAAAACATATATATATTTTTGTGCTGAGTCAGGCAAGGGACTGTTCTTTAAATTAATGGAAAAATGATTATGCTTTCCTATTTGAACAAGAGCTGCCACTACACCCTGACCCTTACAGAATTTCTTTGTAAATAATGTTTATTGTGTTGTGTTGTTAAACTGTTGTTTTTTTGCCTTCCTGTATCTGGAACATCATACTAATTTTTACAAGTTGTGACTACTAACAGAGAGCAATCACCTCACAGACTTGTACCGAAAGGAAGAAACCATCAGTGTTGGAGGAAATGGCTGCATCCACAGTCCCCGCTTCCCGAGTAGCTACCCCAGGAATCTTTTACTGACATGGAGGCTGCTGTCAACAGAAAATACAAGGATACAGCTGGCCTTTGATAATCAATTTGGACTGGAGGAGCCAGAAAATGATATCTGCAGGTGAGAGAAAAACTATCCAGAGAGATAATCATTTCATTTTAAAAATCAACTGACCAAATGTCTTGTGTGGTGCTTTGGAAGGTCCACTAGGGATTCTGTTTCAGATTAACAAAATGTCTGGTTACCAACACTAGAAACCATACTCTGAATAAATTTACCTGGCTCAGGCTTGAACCGTTTTCTGTGAATTGAAGTATTCTCATGGTATTTTAAATGCAGGACACTCAAGTCTCATGTCCTGCAGGCTCCCTACACAAATACTAAAAGGATGGCAGTTTGCCCTCTGTAATTAAGTTATGGATATTTCTTTTTTACCGCTACGTGAAGCACATCTTTTTTCATATATCAGTTTAGACAGCAGGGCATTTACTGCGAGGATAGGAGCTGATAGGGGAGAGTAGGGGTGGGGGAACAGTGTGCGGTGCTCTTGGAATTGTATGGCCAGAATGAAGAATGATTGACCAGCTGTTAACTTTAATTAGTATTTGCGTCTAGGTAAAATTTGTTCTAGGTGTCTGAAATATGGGTTCAGAGTCAGCAATACACACCAGCTTCTTCCTCCCACTTCAGTGATGCAAAGCAGCTATAAACTCAGTTGGTTTGACCCATAATTAATAAAATAAACTTAAAAATTGTTTCTGTTGTTCATACTTTTGTTATTCAGTGGTATATTTTGTATGGGCGGGAAGGCCCAAAGCCTTCCCATATACTTCCCAGGGCACATCTTCAAAAGTCAGGTTCCTGTGTGGCAGCACTGGCACAAAGAGCTAAAGGATAAGCTTCTAACCCTCTGCCTAAATGTTATTGCTTATTGTTACATCTAGTCAAAAACACTGTGTTGTTTTCTCTCTTCCCCCGCCACCCTCTTGCATGTCTTCTCCTAGCACCTTATTCAGTTAATTTGCATTTAGAAGGTTTGGCGAGTCGTTGTGGTTTTATTATTACTTTTCAATGTTCTGTATTACCAATGAAATGAGAGAACCATTCCAGCTAGGTGGCTTTCCATTTAATAACAAAAGAATGCAGACTCAAACTGGCCATCCTTCTCTGACTGTTTATTATCCTGGCTGCTTTTACTCTGCTCTGGCACTGTTGGTGTGATAGCAATTGCAGTGCTATAGTAGTTACCTTCTAGGATCACAGAGGCTATGTCAGAATGCAAGGACTAATACCCATGGAAACAGCCTGTTAACATTTTACATAGAGAATAAACCATGGCTGGCCTTAAATCATTTCAGCCTTGAAACACGGATCTAATTTACTGTGGAAAAGGATGAAGTGTTCTCTTTTAAAGGGCCATTAAAGGTGATGACATGGTGAGGGGAAGACAAGTCGTTGTTGACATGCTACATTTTGACCATGGATCTGGACAATTTACTACAAATTTATGAAGCAAAGAAGCAAAGACCTTCCAGAATCTATAGTGTCTATAAAAGCTGGGAAAATATCTAATTCTTTGCAGACATACAACCTTGCCCTGAGTTGCATGGCTTTTATTTACATGATATTGTTGTTAGAATGAGGAAGTTCCCCTTGGATTACTTGGAATGACTTTCAAGCTTATTAGAGTCCCTATGGTAAGTAGCATATGATGTTACTTTACCATTTTAGAGAAACTTTTTTTGGACGGGTGGAGTTAAAATCCATTTTACTTTCCTATGCTTTTTCTGGCCCTACTTCAGCACAACATCCCAGGACAGTCTCACATTAAAGCCTGTACCTAAAGTTTAACAGATGATTATGTGCTTTGCTGAATGGATGGCTGAATCAGGCTCTCTTGCTCCTTCACCTCCTTTCTTGCTGTTTTGAACCTTACTCCTTTACCCAGGAATCTCCTGATTTTTACTTTCAAATTTTTATTAATGTTACTAATTTTAAATTTCTTGCTATGAAATTTAAATGGACTGAAACTCATTTGGGGCTAGAGAGATGAAAAGGTGAACTTTTTCACTTAATTGTCTGAAAAAGGGGGAGAAATCCAAGAATTTACAGAAGTTTCTGCACCTGTTATTGGTGCCTTAAAGATTTTAATAACCATTTCCACAATGGCTCAATGTGGAGCAGTTCTCAAGAGCACTTACATTATCCTATTATTTTGGAGCTTGGAGTGCATATAAATAACTGCTGTTGTTAGCAGGGAAGACTCCATTAAGGTCAATGGATTTGCACCATTTTATTCCAACAATGACTTTAGCCCTGGCCACAGCAGGTGCAGGTCAGTCAATCATTTAATTTTCACCCAAATATATAAGGTAGGTCTTGGGCTTGCACTGAAATTTGTATAGTATATTATGGCATGGTGAATTTTAAAAGGACAGTGAATATGGCTAGTCTGTTGTGGTTTACACATCTTCAGGAGGGCAGGAATAAGGGTTGTGGAGTTGTAAGCTGAAACTAAAAGGACACAAAAACAAGCCAGTCATTCTGTGGGAGTTGCTATTTTAGGTTTAGAAGGCCTCTGACATTGTTCTGAGCAGAGATCAAGATTAGAGCACTGACAATGGGTACAGAAGTTTTACATTTATCTGCATTTTAGCTTTTTAATAGCATGAAAAATGTCATTTTAGGAGAGTTTAGACAGATGTAGTGATGCAGTTCCTGTAGATGCCTTGTTTCCTATGCTGTGTCATTTTGGGTCTGTGAATATAAATGCTATAGTGCTAATAACTTTGTCGCTGCACCTTATTTATATTTTTCTCAGAAGGAATTTTGAAGGCAGAGAAAACCAAGTTTGTTGTTTATGTAGCAATTCACACCCCCAACTGGGTAGACAGGGGAACTGTCTAAACAACAGGCCTCACAGAATACTGAAACACTTCAATAACACATTTTTAGTAATCAATTAATAATCGATATCACATGTTTTGATAACAAAATTCCTTCCTGATTAGAGATTCCAAAGTTTTAGGGTTTAACTTTTGGGTGAGGAAACGCCTCTATCCGTTCATTATCGTAGAATCAGAGAACCAGGGCTTGTTTCTAAACCATCCAAGACAGATGACCATCCAGCCTCCTTTTGAAAACCTCCAGTAAAAAAAGCTTCCAATAGCCGTCTGTTCCATTTTCCTACCGTTCTTACAGTTAAGACATTTTTCCTGGGATTTAATCTAAATCTGTTACACTGTAGTTTGTTCCCGTTGCCTCTTGTCCTGCTCTCTGTGGCAAAAGAGAACAACTTTTCTTCATCTATTTTATGGCAGCCTTTCAAGTATCTGAAGACCAGTATCATATCCCCCCTTAATCGCCTCTTTTCCAAACTAAATATGCCCAGTTCCTTCACCCTTTGCTCATAAGCTTCCTCTTAGCTCTCTGCAGTAGACCCCTCGGTCTGCCTTGTCTCCAGCTCTCTTCCTCAGGCTGAATGGAACACTTGGGACTTGACCCAAGCACACTGAAATCAATTGAATGACTCTCATTGTTACCAGTAGGCTTTGGATCAGGACTTTGATTGCTGCCCTCTTGGTCATCCACATCAAGACATGTGGAAAACTCAATAAACTATACAAGTTACTGACAAAAATGTATAAACAGACTGATACTACTATAGCTATATGTAACCTAATCTAATACAGTGTCCACCTCTAGTTGCTAGACTAGGTATAGTGGTTTCTGAGTCAATGGACCTATTTAGCTCAGGCAGTGGAGGTCATGGATTCAGTCCCTGCAGATGGCCCAACTAGGGGCATCATTATATATGCATCCTAAATAATATGTGTCACTTAAGGTAAGCATCCCAAAGTTCCTTGTTGCTCTAAGTACTATCTTGATCTCGTTCTCTGCCTGCCCAAAATCAAAATTGTTCTGTTCTGTAAATAAAATTGTGCCCAATTTTCAGGTTATTTACTAATGACATAAAACAAAGTTGGGATGGTTATTTTGTAGCAAGGTTAAATGTCTGTAAAGGCATCCTCATTATGGCATTTTAGGGAATATTGTAAGCTTGCACTCCAGCAGCAAACAAATGTGATGAACAACAACACACACCATTCTGAATTTTTAATTAAGTGTTTCGTAGTGGAGACCAATGTACTTTTGACCAATTTTCTGAGCAAGGTTCCTGTGTAGCGACAGCAGACTTATGTCATGGGAATGTATTAAACTATGAAACTGATCTGCAGGTATGACTTTGTGGAAGTGGAAGATCTATCTGAAACCAGCACGGTTATCCGAGGACGGTGGTGCGGTCACAAGGAAGTTCCTCCAAGAATAACATCAAAAACAAACCAAATAAAGATAACCTTCAAATCTGATGACTATTTTGTGGCTAAACCTGGATTCAAGATTTATTATTCCCTTGTGGTAAGTAACTTAACTACTCAATGCTACTCAGACTATAGTGTGAAAGAACAGAAATATTTGGACACTGGATGACACCACTAACTACATCTGATCACATTAATTAATTGTAAATATTTTCCTTCCAGCGAGTATATAAGGCACAGATCAAAGCAGTTTTGACATGCTATTATTAAATATAAACTAACGACAAGAAAACTAAAGACAAGACTTACACTAATAATAGGTTTCAGAAATGCTAACACTTTCTGCACTGAGGCTGCAATTCCAATGTACTGACAAACACCAGAGCAATGACAGTTGAAATAGTTGCTGTTTAAACTCCATTTTGATTCTCATTTGAAATCAAGGAAAAGTATCGTCCAAGGGTTAGGGCTGTGATTTTAAGCTAGAAGCCAGGAGTTTAATCCACATGCAGTAAAATAGTGCATTTAGTACACAGTGTGGTAAGCTTCAAACTGTTGTTATAATCTATATGGTCCTTTGTATTATGTAGCAATATTGTCCTTGTAGCACACACTGATTTGATGAGAAGGAAACCCTCTGTTTTTCAAGAAGCAGGAATATTCGTTAGCCTAAATAGATTTTGATACAAATGTGTATTCCACGTATTGCCCTGAATAATGTTATAATCATTTTGGTGCAATATAGCTTAAGAGAAGTGAGTTTTTCAATCAGGCAGGAAATGGCAGGCAGTAACTTATTACACTGATATCATTATGTTTTCATATCCATGACAATCCAGATTTTTTTTCATTCAATCCAGTATTACATATTCAGGCTTTCTTATTCCTGTTAGCAATAAGAGTAAATTTGTACTGGGAGAAATCCAATATTTACGCCATTTCACATTTAATGGTTTTTGTGTGACTGTAAGCTGTTGTACATTGAGCCCATTCCATGCCTAAATATTGGAAATATATTATAAAGACATATTTAAGGCTGCAAATTTAGAGCCAGATGCTGCTTCCTTGCATTTAAATCACTGGGCCAACTCGTGGAGTAAAACACTACTCCATGTGAGTAAGGATGACAGAATCTGGAGCGTAATTTGAAGGTAATCTAGCAAGACTGACATTTATGTTGTCGCCGTCCATGGAGTACCACAACACATAAACGTTTAAGCAGTGAAGCAGCCTGTTTTGCATCATGTGTACTTAATATTTCCAGAAAACGTACAGTTAGCTAGCTTTGCCTAGTGACCATGTACAGCTCAGATAGAATACTTGGGTTTTGAGAAAATAAGCTTTATATTCAAAGCAGAGGACATTCAGCACTAGAAAGCTCAAAGTGTAGTTGCTGTACTTGTGTAAAGTCCAGAGTGAGTGAACAGAATGTTTTGCCATCTAGCTTGTGTATGTGGGAGGATATTCTCCAAACACACTCTTAACGTGAAATGTTCTTTTGCTCAGAAGAGAAATCTCTCGGGGATTTGTGGTAGCCATGGGATGAAGAAGTCTCAGTTTAAATTGTTCAACCAAAGATCCATAGAATTAATATTCAACAGACTCGACCCTTAGTTGGTAGTCTTCACAGTCTCCCAGGAGTGAGTATATACAGTAGCTGCACTGCACGCTGCTGACCCCTGAAGGCTGAATTCAACATGAATTTGGAAACAGAAAGCTAGAGAATATTATTGGACCATGCAGAAACATATGATATATCAGATTAAATAAAATATATTTAAATGGCTCTTTTCTTTGCTGCATAGCCATTTCCATCATTAGGCTATTTTTGAAGCTTTCTTGGGAAAGCTTTCTGGTAACAAATGCATACAAGTTTATTTAAAAAAAAAAAAAAGAAAGAGAGAGAGAGAGAGAACCAGAATTAAAATCGACATTTTAGGGAGTGGGAGGAGGTTGCTGCTGCTTGAGTGAACTGTGATCAGTCCAATAATCTCTGGAAAAAATCAAAGCAAGTGAAACAGCATTTACCAGATTTACTGTATATTTTGGTCTTGCTGCAGGAATTACTGGGCGAAGTTGTATGCATTATGCAGGTGAGACTGGATGGTGCCTTCTGGCCTTGAAATCTATGAACCTTCACGGAACTAGTTAAATTCATTTCAGCTTGTGCATATAAGATTGCTTGTCAGTTCACCACGCTGCATGTGGCACAGATTGAGGCACTGCAAGGCATGTTAAAAAATAGGTTTGTTCAACAAGAATAAAGACCTGTTTGTTATCACCGCTTCTAACCCATTCCAGCTTTCCTCGCCTTCCATTTTCTTCTTTAGAGAAACAAAAAATATCCGTAAACCAGAAAGGGTCATTTTAACAAACAGACTTGTTCAAATGCAGATACCAAAGTTGCACGTGCAAAATGAGTCATTTCCACAAACAGGTACTTAGGCACGGAAAGGCCCAGTTTGTGCACACAGATGTTGAATGCTCAAACTGCAAAACTATAGCTGTGCAATTGTCAGCTCAACATAGGCACCTATTTTTCCCTTTATTTTCTTCTAAAATCTCCCTTTACTCCAAGTTCCATAGGTCTAGCGCACAAGCATCAAACAAGTCTATATATCACCCATATCAGCTGTTATCCATGAGCTGGATTTAGCCTGCAAAGTTATTTGAAACACCTCCCTTCCTTGTTCTTCTTTTCCACGGCGGGGTTGGTTTTTAAAAAGGATTTTTACGTTTTGGGGGAGGGAGGTTGCTTCACATATTTCCTTTAAAAATAGAAATGCCCCTGTCCATGTTGAAGTGCACGTATTATGCTCTTTCTCCCATATTTTGTATAATTAAATTACTGTAAGGGTATAGTGTTTGCATTGAAAATGAAGCACTAAACCTTCAGCTGTCATACTTGTCTTAACTTCAGTACAGCTGCTTCCAGTGAAGGATCTGTCTCAGTTATATTGAGTTCAGTAAACAATAGGTCCCCAAGATCAGGCACAATGTGATGTAGGGAGTTAAAATGAGAAATCCCCACTTAAGTAAATAGTTTCATACATGCCAATGGGACTGCTTGTGGATGTGAGGAGAGTCGGGCCCTGGATTTTAAAAACATACTATCAGGAATGTACAAAGTAATAATCAGGAAGAAGTTCATGAGCAAACGCCAAAAAAATTAAAAGTTGATGCTTTAAATGGAAATTCTCAATCTAGCATCTGATTTTGATTAAATGGGACAGTTAGAAAATATTAAATTCCGGTTGATAATTAAAGCCATTATTTTTTATGTATTTACAACGGGTATATCTCCGTTACATGTTTACAGTGATAATTCTTTCTGCATTCCCCAAATGTCCTCTAAATGCAATGCATATTTGGAAATTTTGGTTTTAAGTTTTATTGACAACAAATGTTCCAAGAAAGCTAGAAAATGTATAATAAAAAGAAAGTCAACAGCGCAAGGCAAATTAGATTTTTATTTTGTTCTACTCTTTTCTGCAACACCATTTAAGAAACACAGACATACAGGGATTTTGCTCCAGTATTCATTTTTGTGGCTAATATTGCAAACCAAATCTGATGCACATAATTATTAATGAGGATTAACTCCACTGAAGTCTGTGGAATTATACCAGTATAAAGCTGATTGGGATGTCACTTACACCAGGTCCTAAGTGGTTTTGGTTTGCTTCAAATTAAACTTCTTGGATGGAAGAGTCCTATAGCATGTAATAGAAATGATAATTGTTGAGCCATCCTGTGGAATTTGATAGAGAATTATATTCTTTCTATTAACAAATGATAGATACTCCCTGTTTGATTATCTAGAAATAACACTAGTCAGAAAATGGCAAGAAAAAACACAGACATGTTCATGAAACTTGATCAGTGGTTTTGTCAGATTTTTGACCAGCTTTGATTAAAAGATTAATCTAACCCCAATGCTGGATTTAAATGGTTTACTACCATCCAATTAAAATTTGCAAAGAAACACCAACAAACTGTATATTTAGAAAACAGAAAAAGAACCTCATCCTGCTACTCCTGCTCACAACAAATGGCCCTTTGTCAAGTGACTCGTCACATTGGTTTCCAGGGATCTAATCATACAAATAACAATTGCAGGGTCAGGCTGCAAGGTTTTTAATTCAAGGAGTAGTAACTGTCAACAGCAACTTCCTTAAAATGGTCAATATGAAAGCAAAACAATTAACTTATCTTAGTTGGCCAGCAGTGCAAATACAGATTCAGAGATTTTAAACCCAGAAGGGAACATTAGATCCCTCTAGCCTGACCTCCTGTATATCATAGCTACTAGAGTTTCATCAGATCAAATGCAAATTGAACCAATTTCTGTGTATGGCTGTGTGGATCTTTGTCTCTATGCTTTTGTTTAAGTTGTTCCTTTTTTTTTGCAGGACAGTCACTTCCCTGGAAAACCTATATAATATGTTGCATGTGAAAATATATATGATAATGTGCAAATATTTTTGCTTTTAAACTCCAAAGAAGGAATCTCAGTAGATTTGGGGAGGGGAGGGACAGGTGAATGATTTTGGTTTTGTTAATGAAATCAGGAATGAGATAAATCACACAACAGGGATGTGAGATATTACATATATAAATATAATTATAAATATTATGCACACACACTTATCAGTCACTCTCCTGATCATTTTTCACTGATTAAGTTTTGATTTCCTGTGTACGCTAGACAGGATGGGTATTTTCATAAACACTGTACACAAAAAAACCCTAATATGTCATGCAATAAAATTCCTATTTACTTGAGAAGCTGGCAGACAACCAACTTCTGTGTTCTTCTCTGGAGCTCATCACCCTCGTATAAAATTGTCAACAAGGGGATCATCTTTCTAGAGGATAAAGGGGGGAGAAATGAAGCTCTTTTTAATTACATGAGACCGACCCAAAAGCTTTAAAATTCCTTCCCCATTTATATGTAAACAAAGGATTTGGAGATTATATGTGGTCGTTTTGTTTACGAGCAATGGTAACATTAAAAAGAAGCATTAAAAATACTAAGTGGTCTATACTCCTCATGAAAAGCAAAGAATAAATCTTGCACAAGGAAAAGGTTTGCAAATCTGTGTTTTCATGTTAAAAGAAACTCACCGCTCACACTGTTAACATTTGCATCGAAATTGGGTAACTTCTACCTCTCTTGTACAGGATGGGGGTTTTCTCTTCATTGGTGCTGAGGCCTGGGACTCTGCAGTTCTAAATTCCATTCCTCAGTTTATCTGATGGATGTAATACTTGTTTCACAGGAGTGTTATGAAGAGAGGGAAGTTGTATGGCATATAGAACCAACAAAAACCTTTCAGAAGTATAAAACAGCACAGGAGAAAACACAAAAGAATTGGGAAAAGGAAGCAAAAGTGAAAGCTGTGTAACCCTGATAAACTGGCTGGAGTCATATGTGTGAGCGATGTCCAAGGTCTCGACTAGGGTTTTGGCAGGAGAGATGGAAAGAAATTAATAGCTTGATAGAGTTTAAGGCCAGAAAGGACCGCTACTTCATGGAGTCTGACCTCCTGTATATCACAGGCCATAAAACCTCACCCAGTTACCCCAATTTATGGATTATGGAGTGGCTGTAGGTATAGGCCACTAGTGTCTGCCTAGGCTACTGAGTACCTCCAGCCTGGTCATCCCTGGAACATCTCTCCTCAGGCTGTCCCTTGCATTGTTTCAAGAGTCTGCCCTGTTAGTGGCACACCCACTTCAGGAATGCTGTCAGTCACCAGCAGTACATTGGTGGTGCTTCTGACCCTGGACAGCTGTGCAGCGGAGGATAGCTAGCATGGCATTATGTGTAAAACCATCCCTTTGGGTAAAGAAGAGAGGAAAATCTGCCTGACTGTCAATGTTTATAGCTCTGTCACTGTAGTATCTAAGTGCTTCCATGTAAACTAGATCTGCTTGGTAAAATCAGTAGTGGATGACACTAGTCTTCAGCTCTCCTTCTTTCATCAGCGTAGGAGGTTCAGCTTGGAATATATATGAAGTCTTCTGTTTTTTTCTTCCTCTATCCAATTGTTTTGGTTTTGTTGGGAAAGCTCCTCTGAATGGAGGATTTTGCAGCAAGGAGTGGTCATGCTCTGAATTAGTGTGTCTTATTCGGGCAGCTCATTTCACAGCTAAATCCTCTCCAGTTGACTATGATTTGTGTCCAGCTCTTATGCTTCTTCAGCAGCATCATTCCAGGGACATGCAGCTGTCTTGGTGGACTATACATGGAGTTGGGGCCAATAGATGTGAATTCTTGATTTGATGATGGCTTGGAAGATTGGGATTAAGGCCTCACACAAGCATCCGAAATAGACTGGAGTCAGCAGAGTTCAAGGATGATATAATTGGGGAGGCATGGGCCATGAAGAAATAGCCAGCAACATTCTTCAGAAGCTGAATCCTCTTTGTTGCTTATTCCTGCAGTCCCAGATTCAGTGAATTATAACAATATAGCAGTTTGGTGTCGATATTTTCCTGGCAAGAACTTTACCTGATTGGAAGCATGGGAAGTAGGAGGGCTGGGTTTTTGAGCATGTCAAAGGTGATGAAGAGGCAGTGTTTGCATCTGTGTTTTCCCACCTGCAAAGTGTGTGCACATGGTGAATCCATCATTGATGGAACAGGGTAGTGGATAATGGGCCCTTTCCTTTCATCATTTTCGGTTGCTTTGACTGCTTACTTCACATTTGACTCACTTACAGTACAGTATCACCTGCCTGGTTTCCCATCACAATAATCCTAACAGGGTTATATTTCTACTGAAAGTCTTCTTTACTGGGTTAAAGTTAGGTAAGGCATCATGTATGGTTAGGAGCCAAATGAATTCACAGCCCTATAAGGTTCTGGGTAAAGGTCTGGCAAGAATTCAGGTGCATGATGGTAATAATATTTAACATTTACTATATACCAGAACTTTGCATCATACAAAGCTTAGACAAACATTAATTATCAGCTCAAATACTCTCCATTGCTAACTAATAGAATGTAGCAACTCTTTAAAGGAATGGGTCGATAAGACACATTAACTGCTTTAGATTTTACAGAACCAGGGTTCTCTGCTGGTAGCAGCTACATGTTGTGATAGTTAACTAGGAAGTTTATTGCTTATGTGATTTTAAAAGTGACAGAGAAAAATGCCTGCTTTTCTAAAAGATCAAGATAACTTATAGTCACAAGCAGGAAAATAGAGGAAGGGCTAATTCACACCATGAGTGTACATGATGTACATTGGCATCTAAGAAACATTCACAATAAAAGTATTTTTTATTTCTCAGAGGCCTTATCCAGGGTTGGGGACCACTTTTTTCTGGGTTCTGTACAAACAAAAAACTGTGAAAATTTGGGATTTAGATGTCTACAGTGAAAGGTAAGTCCCTAAGTCTAAGTCCCTTTATGAATCTAGCCTTATATAGATTCTGTACAGAGAAGGAAGGAACTCAATCTGCTTTAAAGTTGTTCTGCTTGACAGATTTCTGCAGGAGATGACCAGTGAATTTAGACATATGTTGGACCCCCTATGTCCCTTTAAAACCATATTGAAAAACTTGTGAAAACTCTTCACAGCAGGCTAGGTTATTGATTTCTTTTAAATTAAAACAAGATCTATGTGTCTTCCAGTCTTGCAAAGAGATGAGTCTCTGAGGCTCAACTTCCAGTTTAGAATTACACCAACATTATTTAGTCCACCACATATTAATGTTCCTTATAAAGGCTGACACAGACTTCTAAAGTGTTTATCCCAGGCCTGTACTACAATGTCCATTTCATGCTCAGAATTGTTACAAAGGAGTGTGTTGTCATTCTTTGGAATGCAGAAAAACATCTCTGCACTAGGTAAAATGTGGATGTAATGATTTGCAGAATACATTGTTTAGAGAATAAATTATTGCCTTATTTCTTTGACAGCCATAACCACTTAAAAATACTTATTGCCTTTGATTAAATAATTGTCCTTGTTTTAAGAATCATGAGACTAAGCTTAGTTTTTGTGTTTTGTTCAGTTATAGCACAGCTGTGGATGGTCGTAAAATCTAATGATTTGTAAAAGGTTTCAGGTCATTTAGTCCCAGTTTCTCAAAGTGCAGGAATAGCCTTTCTTTATTGTGCATTTGCTAGTGTTTTGTCCCATATGCCAAGTAGTGGGGCATCCATCAGTTCTCCAACAAGGAGATGAAGACACAGACTAATAAATCATACTGTCAGAAAGTATTTTCATCTTGATAGTCAGCCTTAATTTTCCCTTTCTTAATGCCTTCCCATTCCTTCCTGTTATATGTCCTTTCATCATGATAAAGAACTCTATTTTTCTCATTGGTATTTACTTCCTTTTTGTAGAGTGTCTTCTGCCCCCAACCCTAGTTATCTCTTAGTCAAGCAATAATGTCCATATTTAGCTTTTAATCTTTGCACATATGTTAGTCCCTAGCATTTCCTTACCATTTTTATTGCTGTTCTCTGAACTTCCCAACTATTCCTCCCACCCCATTCCAATGTCTTTCTAGCAGTGATAAGAGCTGAATCCAAAGATTCAAGTGAGATCCCATTGGCTCTGTGGAGGGAGACACAACTGCCTCTGATTCTGCAAGTTTGCAGATGACACTAAGCTAGGGGGAGTAGTAGGGGTAGGATCCAGAAGGACCTAAACAAATTGGAGGATTGGGCCAAAAGAAATCTGATGAGGTTCAACAAGGACAAGTGCAGAGTCCTGTACTTAGGATGGAAGAATCCCATGCACAGCTACAGACTGGGACTGACGAGTTAGGCAGGAGTTCTGCAGAAAAGGACCTGGGGGTTACAGTTGATAAGAAGCTGGATATGAGTCAGCAGTGTGGCCTGGTTGCCAAGAAGACTAATGGCATATTGGGCTGCATTAGTAAGAGCATTACCAGCAGATCGCGGGAAGTGATTATTCCCCTCTATTTGGCATTGGTGAAGCTGCATTTGGAGTACTGTGTCCAGTTTTGGGTCCCCCACTACAAAAAGGATGTGGAAAAGTTGGAGAGAGTCCAGCGGAAGGCAACAAAAATGATTAGGGGGCTGGAACACAAGACTGATGAGGAGAGGCTGAGGAAACTAGGTTTGTTTAGACTAGGTCTACACTGACGGCAGCAAATTCGTCGCTGTCAGATCGAGTGCTCTGGATCGACTGAGTGGTCTGTGTAGACCTGCTCAGTCAATCCAGCATTCGATGCAGGAAAACCACCCCGGTAAGTGGCGTAGCACTTCATCGGCGCAGCACAGTGTGGATGGTGCGCAGAGCAGATGCAGCAAAGTCGACAGGAGATATGTAAGTGATATAAATCACTTGCGTATCTCCCGTCGACTGCTGCTGAATCCGGAAGGTAAGTGCAGACCGGGCCTTAGTCTGCAAAAGAGAAGAATGAGGCGGGATTTGATAGCAATCTTTAACTACCTGAAAGGGGGTTCCAGAGAGGATGGAGCTAGGCTGTTCTCAGTGGTGGCAGATGACAGAAAAAGAAGCAATGATCTCAAGTTGCAGTGGGGGAGGTCTAGGTTGGACATTAGGAAAAAGTTTTTCACTAAGAGGTTGATGAAGCACTGGAATGGGTTACCTAGGGAGGTGGTGGAATCTCCATGTTTAGAGGTTTTTAAGCTGCGGCTTGACAAAACCTCGCTGGGATTATTTAGTTGAGGTTAGTCCTGATTTGAGCAGGGTTTTGTACTAGATGATCTTCTGAGGTCCCTTCCAACTCTAATATTCTATGATTCTATGATATGCAGCTCCAATTACACTGGCCCCTTCAACTGCCATAAAACATCAGAAACACGTGTCTATTTTGCTTTCCTCTGCCATTTTAGGGAATGTCTACACTGCATTCAGAGGTGTGTTTACAGCTTGTGTAAACATACCCAGGTTATCTTTAATCTAGCTAGAGTGACAAAAAATAGCAATGAAAACACAGCAGCAAGGGCTCTAAGGGCATGTCAACTCTGCCCCACAGTTAGCACTAAAAGGGTGTGAATTGCAATGCAGGCACAATCTTAATGGTCCTCTTTAAAGAGGACTACATAGTACGAACTCTGGATCTTTATGTTTGTGCCCACAGTGTCCACACAGGGGAGTTACAGCGCAGCACTTTGGTGCGGACCGATATTCACACCCCCGTATTCTAAACTGCAGGGCAGCGTGGACCTGCCTTCAGTCTCTGTCAGCCCTAACGCTTCCAGGTTTCCTTTCCCTGGGATTGTCTGAGACCCGGATGTATTACTTTGCACCTTTCCAGGATTAATTTTATTGTGTGGTTTCTGACCATCATTTTAATCTCTCGCTATCCTCAGTGGCGTTCACAGCTCCTTCCAGTGTAATCTGAAAATGTTGTTCTTCTACTTCTTTTACTCCATCTTCTCCAATAAAAAACACGAGTCAGAAAATTTCTCTCTAAATGAAATCATACCTGTCTACCACTGATCTCTGTGCTACTCCATTAGATACCACCTCACAGCTGAATGCCTTGCTGTTTGTGATAACCCTTGTAAGCGGTCCCTCATCTACTTTTGAATCCACAAGACAGTGTTTCTATCCAGGCTGAATTGCATTAATCTTGAAAGTAAGATTTTATGAGATGCTGTTACAGATGCTCTGCTAAAACAGAGATGTATCATGTTTCCTGCTCTTCTTTCAAATCCTCTGATTTTGTAACTCCAGCAAAATCACAATCCAGTTTGTCTGAGCTATATTCTCATTGTCCATGAGAAGAACTGGGACTGGTTAAATAATTAAAGCCTTGATCCGGTAAGTGGCTCTGCACAGGAGCAGGCCCGTACAAAATTAGCTTGCAGGATCAGGGCCTAAAAATGTCCATGTTTAGAGTTGAGGAGTCTATGAACACGTTATTCAGCAGAATCAGATGTGGATGGCTATCTCTTTCTTCTATGGCCTAGGGATGCCTTTGCAAACAAGATTCATTCATCTTAATGGCTTTTGCTTGGTGAACTATTATAACTAACTCAATTAATACCGCTTTCTTGATATAATATGGTAGTAGGCTACAAATGCAAAAGAGCGCACATATTTAAAATTTGCAGTGGGGATACTAATGTACTGTAGCAATAATAGTAAACATACATTGCATTGTTACAATTATAGATTGTTAGCATGCACTGTGGATGTTTTATGTATCAGAAAAAGCAGGCTGCCTTTGGTCAGACAACACTGCCCGTAACAGCAACAGCCTTAGGAGCAACTTAACAAAAGGGCACCGATATGTTGCTACTGATGAGCATCTATTATATACCATTTCTCTCTTTTCATGCACTTGACTCCATGCAAAGGGCATATCAGTTCCCCCAACGAGGCCCCGTGCGTGCAAACAAACACATGCTTCACTTTACTCCTGTGAGTAGTCTCATGTTTTCAGGATTGGGGCCCTAGTGAAGAAGTGCCTGAGTCCTGATTGTTGGACTTATTCCATGTGAGTCCATGTTGCAGTTGGCGTCATTCAATTTTATAAAAGCTCTTATGTGGAGGTTAATTCCTTTAGGCCCAGATCCACACAGGGTCCAAAGGAAGTTAAGAGACTATATACCTTTGTGGATCTGGGCCTTAGATATTTTTTTTCCACTCTCTGACATCATCCTGAATGACAGAGTTAATACCATTGATGATCGGGGGGACCCATTTAACATCTTATCCTTCTAAAGGAAAATCTCATCTTTTTCTTTTTCAAAGTTAAAATAAAAATAATAGTCTCTAGCCCTTTACCTTGTGAAAATAGTCTTGAAATATAGGGCCAGATCTGCTGGTGTAAATCAGAATAGCTCTGCTGTCTTCACTGGAACCATGCAAATTTTCACCAATTCTCTGGCCTATTCTTCTTTTCTATGGCAACTTGAAAAGCAATGTTAATGGTCGACATGCAAGCTTCCATCCTCTCCATTTCTTCCAGAGACATGAAATGAATCAATGCTGTCCCTCCATAGAAGAATCATAGAGAACAGAGGTTCACGAGATGCTCAATGGTCGGGATATCTTCTCCACATTCATGTAACAGGCTCTTTCATTTCCCATTTGTGTAGGAGGTAATTGCAATGCCCATGTGAGGTTCAGATGTGATTTGCTGTGATCCATATCTTACGTGTCATGGTGAAGCCAAGTGGCTGGTCTTTAGGATCCCTAATCAGCACTTGATTCTTGGCCCCACTGTTTTCCCACAGTGTCTGCCACTTGTCTTTTGGTGAAAGTCCTGAGGTTTTGAGAGCTAACCAGAAGGGGTTCCTGGACTTACAGCAGTATCTTGGGAAGACTTGAGGATCTTTGTAGACAGGCAAGTCTGGATTTGTTAAAATGCTATGATATCACAAATTCTTCTATTACTGCTGCTTGTTTTTGGAGAGATGATGATAAAATATGCACAAAGATGTGGAGCCCGACTGTTGGTGTTAACTTCAGTACTCCTTTGACAGTTCTCAGAGCAGTGTTCAATTGTATGTTGACAAGCTTCGTATGTATGATACCTGCCCATAAGGTCCTTCAATATGCGACTGCTGAGAAGACCAGGGCCAAGGTGGCTGTCCACAAGGAGTATCTGCTCCCCAACTGATCCTGCTTATTTTGTGGATGCTACCCCAAAGACTTACACTCACCTTTGAGTATGACATCTATAAAGAGCAATTCAGATTCAGATCAGGATGAAGCATCTGCAATCAGGAAATGACACTGACAACCCATATTGAATCTGGCTATCAACACGGGCCCAAAACAGCAACTGCCTTTCTGGATCTGTCCTCTGCCCTCAGTACGGTTTGGCAGGATTATCTGCTTCTGAAAGTGTCAAAAATAGTGTGATGTAGAGCAGGATTGCACCTGCTGACAGCTATGCTTACCGCCCACAAGTTTCATGTATAGCTAACGAACAGATCAGCAGACATCATCCACCGAAAACCAGGTTCCCACAGGGATCCATCTTGGCACCATTGCTCTTTACTATTTATATCGGTGACATGCCATGTCACAGTCACAGGAGTTTGGACAGGCAAATGATCCCATGCTTGCCATCCAAGTGAGCACCTACACCCAAGCAGATCACATCCTCTCAGGAGATCTGAAAATACTGAAGGAACGCTCTCCGTTACGGTAATTCTCGCTGAACCCTCAAGAGTCGCTGGCTCTGTGATCTACGTGCAAAATGAATGTGAAAAGAAGCGCCTGAACGTCACCTTCTGTGACACCAAACACAGGCACAAGGATTTCCCAAAATCTTTTGGAGTGGGTCTGGATCAGTGGTTCCCAACCTGTGGCCTGAGGGGTCTTTCAAAGTGGCCCATCGCTCCCCTCCCTCTGGCTGCAGAAAGAAGCCGCTGCCTAAGGACCCAGTCAGAGCACGTTGCCTCGGGGCTACAAGACCGGTGCAGGCTCCTTGCTACAGCCAAGTGGATGGGAGATCAGCACTCCCCTCTCCTGGCTCCAGCAGAGAGCAAAGCAACTCTAAAAATTGGTGCCTTATGCTTTGGCCTTCACTTAGCAGGCTACCCACCGCGACTTAGCTGTTAGGCTGCGTGTTACAGTGTGTAGTGACAGTCACTCATCTACACTAATGCTTTGTCTGTGAGTGTGTAACATACTGTGAGTAATTTGTAGGTGTAAAATAGTGAATGTAAAAATGAGCACAGTAGCATCAAAATGTTTACTTTAAATATGTAGTGATTTGTAGTCTTTAATGGTGTATGTGTCAATACATTTTTTATGAGTTGATAAACTGGTTGCCCTTCAGGGTTGTAAAAATTATCTTTGTGGCCTTTGAGCCAAAAAAGGTTGGGAATCACTGGGTCTGGTTTGTAGCCTTTTGTACCAACAATGTCTGGTCAAGACCACTGCCAAGATCTGGCCCATAAAATTTAAACACTAACATTTTGAAAATGTTGGCCAATATGATCACAGCAGCTCAGAATGTAGAGTATGGATTCTGTGGCATTCTCAAAAAGCTGCGAATAATGAAAATATGCTTCTGGAAACCCCTACTACATAGCAATAAACAAAATTATGGCTGTGATATAAATACTATATCTATATCTCCTGCTGTTAAGCCACACTGGGATTGAATTGCTGCTTTTACAGATAACATGGAATTTTTACAGATAACATGGAAATTCACTTCCTGAGTGAAGGAAAGTTCCTTGTTTGTCAATGCTTTAGGAGCTATCGGAATGTGTAGTGTAATATACGATTTTGTAGCTGAATGCTTCCTGTCCTGTAAGTAAGGCCCTGTATAATTATTTTATGTATGTGAATTACAGTCAGATAGCCAGCGCCTAGTCATCATGTTTTAGCTTATGACATCCACTCCTTTTCTTTAAACCTATGAGCTCATAAGGAAAAATCAGCATTACTAAAACCCTAAGAAGAAAAGACACTCAGGTCAGGTAATACAAGGCAGCAAAAAATAGGATACTCCATTCCCTATATGTGTGAAAGGAAACTCTCTGCCTTTTCATCTTAGCAGCAGCTTTCAGAGCTTGTGCTGCTGGCTCAGGACTGGTTCAGGTACATTTGCCAGGTGCATTAAGAAATAGATTAAAAACATAGAAAGTTCTTATATTGCTCCCTGCTATCCATGGCTGGCACAAATGTAGGTGTTCTGCTTCGGCCGTGGCTATTTACAAGAGGTTCTCATCCTGAACGAAGAAGTGGGTGGGGAAGGTAAGTTACATTAAAGCAAAGCAAGGTTAAAAACAAAAATGACCAGCAACAGCCTGACTTTAGTTAAAATCACTGACTGGTGCTCAGTAAAGACTGGAAACTTAGGGCTAGATAGTGAAAGGCTGCTGCCTGAAGGGGCAGAGAGCGTCGTCCCCATGTTTCCTCCCTTTAGTGTCCATGCAGAGAAAGTCACAACGGCAGAATTTGCATTCACCTGAGCACAGTGACTGCTTTCCTCCAGCACATCCAGGGCAGATGGATGGAGACAGAGATGTGACTCAACCCATGCCTGCACCACAGAGGGGAGGGTATGCCCCATGCCCCTTATGGGGCTGTAATAACAGCTGTGCTCTCCCAGTGTGCCTGTTTGCTCTGTGAGATGTGGTACTTCAGCGCCATAATGCCTCTTGGTGCTCCTGATCAGACAATATAGTATCCTTAGCACTGCAGAGAGAGGAGCTATCACTTCCCTGGTCCATGATGTGATATCTGTGTGTGTGCAGCTCAGAGTGACCTTGGCTTTTTGTGCCACTGTATCACACTGCAAACTAGTGTGAAGTTTTTCCTCTGTTACCATCCCCAGGTTTTATTTGGCATTTAGTTCTTTGAGTTTCCCCCTACCATTGAGTACAGTATTTGGTTCTGATTTTTTTTTTCTCCATTTACATTTTTAAAATGGAATCTTGTAAACAAATTGAAAAGAATATGGAAAAATACGTTGTTTCTATCTAAAATGTATCAGTTCTAGGAATTTTAAGTGTTACTTGTAACAATAATAGGTAAAAATCAGAAGTATGAACAATTCTAAGTTGCTTGTGTCCCTTCAAATATGAGCAATAATTTGTGGAAACACATATAACTGATTTTGAAAACTAAGTCTAATTAAATTGCTTATTTCTTTCTTTAATTATTAGGCTGAGATCAGGTTAAAATAATCCAGATAAGCAATCTTCTTCACTGTTTGCAATAAATCAGCAGCTTTTGATCCCATCAGTAAACTGAAAAGCTGGCAGAAGATGTTGCTTATATTCTGCAGAGTTGTGGTTCTTGGGGTTTTGGGTTGTTTTCTTTTTTTTTTCTATTGTTATCATCTTAGAAAGTTTATCTAGCATTTTTAGATGTCCTTAAAAGGGCAATGTCTGCCAGTCAAAGTGGGAGGCTGAACAAAGTGTTTTGCTTTGCATTATCCTTCTGAACATGACACGTGATTCTGATGCAAAATTAAATGGAATCTCCTGGGAGTGAACTCAAAACAAATGGAACCTTCAGAAGAAATCAATAGCTGGGATTGCTGTTAGAGCAGCTAATATCCCTCACCGGTAGTTTTTTACGTTGTATTCCAGCATTTGCGCTAAATCAGCTTAGCTTAGAGCATTTTTCCCCCCTCGTGTTTCAGCCAAATCTCATCTGAGCGTTTACTGAGCCCATCAGAGCACTTAATAAATCATCCTAATAAGAAAACAGAACATTTGGAACATTAATGTACATATCTTATATTTGTAAATGATTTTTATGTTTTATTTTCTACAATATGTGCAATGTGCTTCAATTTCCTATAAACAAAGGCACAGGGGAAAAAAAATCTGATTCCCAGGTGTTTTTCCTCCTTTAATTCCATCCGTGTCCCGTCGTCCCCCCCCACCCCCCCATAATCCCAATTACGGGACCACTCAGTATGGGCACCCTTTGGAATTAGTCTCACACTAAGGGAACACCATCTTAACTACACATGCTGTCACTGCTTTGTTTTAATTTGGAGGACTTCTTTGTCCACCTGGGTACTGTAGGGCTAGTGAAGTGTCAGCTTTTTTGTGTTTGTTTTTGTTTTGTTTTGCTTAGGGCAGGTTCTCCTATTACTGAGGAAGCTGCCTCAAACACCGTCAGCCAGCACGACGCAGCCCGTAAGAGCCCTTTCACTCAAGGGCACTGGATGCTGCATTAAGCATGAAATTCAGATTCCTGGGGGGTCAGTGTTTTCAATCTGGGAGAACTGGTTTTACAAAGCCACCTTTTCCACTACTGTTAGTACACTGTTTGAACTCCTGCAGCAGAACTCACGCCACTCAGCATCCCTTCAGCACAATGCGGTGTAGTGCTGAAATCTGCGGCTCGTTTAAAGATGACCTCGGAGTGATAGCTGGAGATTTACATTTAATGCTGTTGCTTTACATTTTGTTAACAATCATTTAAGTTTGTGGCCTGCACTCGAGTGCTTGATATCAGCAAACAGGTCATTATATTTTATAAACTGAAAAAAATTACACCTAATGCACACTTTGTAGATCACACCAATAAAGATTCTTGTGCATCTCACAATGCTGCACACATCCGATGGGGAAACTCAACAGCATCTTGATGTTAGTTGCCACCTTGTTTTTCAAAGGCATAGCTATTGCCTTATATGGGATAAAGCATTATCTTCCTTTTAAGGTGGTTCATTTAAATGTCAGTGTGATGTGACTTGGGCTTTCTTATAACATACCTATACCCTTCACCCCATCACCCTTATTCCAATAACAGGGGAAGAAATAAGAGGATTATTGACCAGTCAGACCTGGTATTAGAAATCTTTTTCTTCAGTATTTATGCTTTTCATAAACAGACATAGCAAGCTGAGATTGAGCTAGACCATAATTATAGCTGAAACTTTAGCTTGCTTCTATAGAGTTTGGAATATCAGACTTACTATCCTACTATAAAAGCGACCAAGTCAGAACAGATCAGAAGTAATTCTGTATGTCATTGCACACTCGTATTAACATAGCTATAACTGATTATAGGAATATAACCACTGATATCTAGTGCCAGCTAGGCGACAGGAACTCAATGTATGTCAGTCTTAAAGGGCAAGAGTAATAGTATCAGTCTTGGGGTCAGGTAGTTCTGTGCGTTCGCTGAGCCTTTTGTAATATTGATTCCATTGTAGTGATTTCTTAAATAGCATATTCTTTTAGGCCTGTGCTGTAGAACTGAATGGAAAATGATATCCTTTATAGAGGCTTTTGAACTGTCCAGTAGACTTCTCATTGAATAAGAATATATCGAATTCTATAGGATGGTTTAGGAAGACTTTTAGAAAGGATATCATTTCCATTACATTCAGTAGGGTTTTAAAGTGTTTTCTGTAGAACTCTGTTGGGTTCATCCCTATTAAATTCTATAGGACTTTTCCATAGGATCTCTCCTAATGTTGCCAATCTTGAGGTACCAACTCCATAATGCTAACCAGCTGTTTTTCTCTGCCCATGGGAACAATCAATGAAAGGAAGTCTTAGTATCCCCTTCCTGCCTTTCAAATGTTTGCTGCTTATTTCTATTGCTGCTGTTGCTAATGAGTGCAGCAATATCTGGAAATGATTCTATCCACCGACCCTATCAGTAACCTTCTTTCTAGCATTATAAAACACTCAGTAGTACTCATTCAACCAGATTGCTTGGGTAGCCATACATTATGACACTTTCTCTGGAGAGATATATTTTATAATGGAACGTCCCATAGAATTTGCCATTATACTTTTAAAGGGGTGATAAAAAGGGTTTTAAAATATGTACCTGTAACTTTATTGTCCTGATGCAAAGTCCAGTGACATCAGTGGGCTTTGTATTAGGCCCTAAATCTGTAATATAGCTTCTAATTCTGGGAAGCCTGCTGCAAATCAGGTAGTAGGTACATCCGTTCTGTTACTTATTCTGGTAGGTGATCTGCAGTTGCAAAATGGCATGTCCAATTCTAGAGTCCAGGTTGAGGCTTGTTTGAAAATGTGGGCACGCAACAAACTCAGTCATAGATTCATGGAGTATGAGTCCAGAGAGACTTTTGATCATCCAATCAGTCCTGTCCTCCTGCATAACGCAAGCTATGCAATTTCACCCGGTGATTCCTGCATCAAGACTATAATTTGTGGTTTAACTAGAGTGTGTTATTTGAGAAAGGCACCCGAAATATGATTTGAAGGTTGCAAGCAAGGAATTTACCACATCCCCTGGTAATCTGTTCTAGTGGTTAATTACCCTTGCTATAAAATATGTAATTTTATTTCCCATTTGAACTTCACTGACTTCAGTTTATAGCCGCTTGATCTTGTTACGCAGTTGTAAGCTACAGGAAAGAGCCTTCTAGTATCAGATATCCCCTTGTGTAGATAATTATAGCTCATGATCAAGTCACCACTTACCCTTCTTCAAAGAGTCATAGCATTTAAGGCCAGAAGGGACAATCAGATCATCTAATCCGACCTCCTGTATATCACAGGCCACCAACACCACCCAGCACCTACACACTGAACCCAACAACTGAAATTAGACCAAAGTATTACACCCCACAGAATTCTAGACTATGATGTGCCACAGATAGGGAATAGGAGGGACCGAGGTGTACCAATGCCCAGTTCTGACCTCCTGTAGTTTTACATTGCAAGGCGTGATTTCTAGATGACAAACTAGTCTTCTACCTCTTCTTTAATGTTGAGATGTAGTTGTGAAAATGAGGGCATTTAAATTTGTACCTTGTTGTAACTAGCTGATGCCAGGAAATGGGATTTTCTTTGCTTGAAAACAAATTCCAGTAATGAGCACTTCAATGCTCACAGGGTTTACCCATATTATTTGCTGCTTCCAGAGTAGTTAACATGATACGTTGCTTTGTCTTAAGCAATATTAATATTTTACTAAAACAGACGCATAAAGAATTGCGTTATATTGTCAGAGATGGTAGGTCCAAATTGTTACCTCCCAATTTTTCCAGTAGTAAGTGCAAATATGTTTTTGTATTTTTAATCCAAACAAATGTGTTCATTGCTGCTTGAAAATAATGAGTACAAAATAGCCAGAAGCCTAGTACTGATTTGCAAACCCTACACAAACAAACCAGCATGATCCCATCAGATAGTATGGTAAAGGTGATACCTAAACATATCTCTCAGATTTCTATGGGCCTATTACAAATAATGAAGGCAAAGGAGAAAAGAAACTACTTTGATGTCATTCCTTTAAATAACTATGAGCTGGAGCCAATGGAGTATAATAAACTCAAAACTGTGTTTGGGTTGAAAGCTCTTTAGAAGCCAGGAGTGGCTGCAACTGCTTTAAGTGATGGTGGAACAAAGCCATCTAACAATGAATAGTTTATGTTGAGTTTTAGTAGATGATGTATAATCACCACGGCAAAATGTGCGCAGTCATCAGCAGCGAGATCCAAGAAGCAGGTGGTGCACCTAATCATCTCAACTATTTGGAGTATTGGCTTGGCAACAGCTATTTCAAAAGAATCACAGACTGCAGCAGCAGTTTCCTTATCTCTAATATTAGGCAACATAAGAGGGTAGAGTCATTTCAAGCACAAGGAGATTTCATGTCCGTAGTCTCTTTTGAACAGTTGATAAGACAGATTGTCCCTGTGTTAAATTAATGCTTCAGAACTCAATGCCACTTTTCTTGGGACTGCAAAAGGGTAATTAATGACACGGAGGACTTTGTTGCAAAGTTCTGAAACTGACAGCTGTTATCTGTGGGCCTGTTGAGTTAAATCCTACCTAACATCAAAGTGTGACTAATAAGTAGAACTGGGTGAACAATTTGCATGTAATTTGGAAAATGTAGTCCTTTTTTCTGTTATTTGTGAACTGATTATAGCGCTTGCTATTTATAATTATAGATATGTAATCTGTGGAAATAAATTGTCTCTAAATTGTTTGCAAAATGTCCACTTTAAATATTTACAATTAGATTGCTGCAATTTCATTTGTCACCTACATAATAACATTGTATTGTTTCTGTTCTCTGATTGGATAACCTAAAATTTATAAACCAGAAGGACACCTACAGAAATCATTGCTGTTTGAATTATCTCAGATAGAGGATAGACTGGGGGAAAGAAGCACTTTAGGAAGAAAACAAGAGAGAGTGAAAGCATTGAATAAACATGCCTGTGAATTTTTGGACATTTCAAATCTTTTACTGTAGTTTTTAGCAAAATGTAGAATATTATATTTAGCTTTGCATGTGGACCCCAGATTTGAAAATCGTTCCTTCCTGACTGAGGAAGAGAAAAGGCTATGACACATTTTGATGGTTTAGCAGACTTTATGTTTAATTCTGTCATGTCACATTGACACCATGTACCTGTGTGTGTGTGTGTGTGCACGTGTGCGCGCACCTGCGTGATCGTATTTGCAAACAAAGTGAATAGAGCAATGCTGATGTAAACCAGCGGAGGATCTGGCCCTCTAGTTTCATCCTGTATTGACTAGCAGATTTTTAAAAATTACAAGGCGGATTTTCAATTGGTGTAAATTGGTATACCTGAGGATCTAGCCCTAGAGTTATAAACACATTTATCATGCAGTTCTATTATTAATCTAGTAAAGCATTTATAGATTTCGCACAAACTGAATATCAGGCTGTGTTTGTGTTTCAAAATCTTTATATAAATTTGTAGATTCTAAGGCCAGAAAGGATCATTGTAATCATCTCCTCTGATTTCTTGTGTAGCACAGACCATAGAATTTCCCCGAAAATAATTGGTAGAGCACATCTTTTAGCAAAACATCCACTTATTATTTAAAAATGGTCAGTGATGGAAAATTCACCATGACCCTTTGTAAAGGGGTCCAGTGGTTAATTACTCTCACTGTTAAAAATGTACACCTTATTTTCAGCCTGAATTTGACTAGCTTCAATTTTACCATTGAATTGGGTTATAACTTTCTTTCTTTGGTGGATTGCAGAGCCCATTGTTAAATATTTGTTCCCCATGTGGATACTTAGACTGTAATCAAGTTACCCCTTAACCTTCTCTTTGTTAATATAAATAGATTCAGCTCTGTGAATTTATCACTATAATGCAGGTTTTCTAATCCTTTTATCATTCTCCTGGCTCTTCTCTGAACCTTCTCCAATTTATCAAGGGCTAATGCATCCAAAGATTACATTAGCTCTTTTTGTCACAGCGTCACATTAGGAGCTCATGTTCAGCTGATTATCTACCACAACCCCCAAATCTTATTTCAGAGTCACTGCTTCCCAGGAGAGAGGTCCCCCATCCTGTAAGTGTGTCCCATGTTCTTTGTTCCAAGAGGTACACGTTTACATTTAGCCACATTAAAATGCATATCGTTTGCTTGCACGTAGCTTACCCAGTGATCCAGATCACTCTGAATCAGAGACTGTCCTCTTTAATATTTACCACTTCCCCAGTTTTTGTGTCATCTGCAAAGTTTATCAGTTATGATTTTATGTTGTCTTCCAGGTCATTGATAAAAATGTTAAATAGTGTAGGGCAAAGAACCAATTCCTGAGGGTACCCACTGGAAACAGACATGCTTGATGACAATTTCCAAAAGTTACATTTTGCTAACCAATTTTTAATCAATTAAATGTGTGCCATGTTAATTTTACCTCATTGTGGTTTTTTATCAAATGTCATGTGGTGCTAAGTCAAAACCCTTGCAAAAGTCTAAGTGTATTATGTCAACACTCTTAACTTTATCAACCAAACTTGTAATTTCATTTAAAAAAAGAGATTGTTAGTTTGACGGGATCTATTTTCCATAAACCCATGTTGATTTGCATTAATTGTATTACCATCCTTTAGTTTTTATTAATCGAGTCCTGTGTCAGCCGCTCCATTACCTTGCCTGGGATCGATGTCAGGCTGACTGGCCTATAACTATTCTTTACCCTTTTTAAAAATTGGCACAATTTTCTTTCCTTCAGATAACTTTCCTCCAGTCTTCTGGAACTTGCCTAGCGCTCCAAGATTTATTGAAAATTGACATTATATAACCTTCATTTCTTCACCTTTTAATGCTTCTAGTTGGAATAAATAAATTTTTAACTGAAAATGGATAAAACTGTCATGGAACCAAGTAATTCCTTTGTGTTATTAGATTTGTCTTAAATTGGCTCGTCCACCACTAAGTAATTGTTGCCCATTACTATACAGACATCCAGGCTATCATCCATCTGTAAGGATAAGTGTCCAATTTATTTGTAATAATGGCATTTTTACTATAAATGGCTTGTTCCCATAATGTTTGAGGCAATTATTATTATTTAATATTTATACTACAGTAGCATCTAAAGGCTTTAACCCCATTGTACTAGGTGCTGAACAAACATAGAATGCATAATTGTCCCTGCCCCAAAAACTATTTAATTCATAAGGGATGAAGAAGAAAGGCCAAGAGGTCTCTTCTATGGAAGAGGTTCAACAGGGTGAAGGACACAGAACACTGAGACATTGTTTAAGGTCTGGTAGTTAACTTTAGGACATTGCCATGACTATGATTTTTCCTGTGGGTTTTTCCTCTTTAGGATGATTTCCAGCCTGCAGCATCAGAAACCAACTGGGAGTCAGTCACAAGCTCTGTCTCAGTAAGTAGCTTGTTACTGTTTTGCCCATGAAAGGATTGGTAGAATGGCTTTTAGTCCAATATAAATGCATCTGCACAGGGGAATCACTGGTTGACCCGTAAACAAGAGATGAAATGAGATGTGTTCTTCAAACTCATTCTAGACTGTCAATAATTTTTAGAGGGGGAGAAGGGGAAAAGGCAAGAATATCAGCAGCCATTTTAACCACATTAAATGACCAGTGGATAAATACTTAGCAATTTCAATCTGAATCCTCCTAAAAAAAACATGCCTTTACATTTTGAGTTATAAAGTTTCTTGATCTAAAAACATGAGCATATTTTGCAATAATTAGCTTTAAAGGCAAGCTGGTAGGAGAATGGATTAACTTTTTAGAACTGTCAATATTGAAGATGTTTTTATAGCATCAGCAATGACATAAAATCTTAATCCAACACTTCATTTTGTGTAACTTAATATGACTTTTAAAAAAAGAAAACCCAATGAAAAACCTCCCCATTCCTTTACTTTATTTGATTTATGTCACAGACAAAGAAATCAGCTCCTGGTGGCATTTTCAAGCAAAACTTAGCCCGAATGTATACACTGCAATTAAACACCCATGTCTGGCCCATGTCAGCTGACTCAGGCCTGCAGGCCTCAGGCTCCAGGACTGTTTCATTGCAATGTAGACATTCAGGCTCCAGCTAGAGCCCATGCTCTGGGACCCTCCCCAGCTGCAGGTGTTTAATTGCAGTGTAGACACACTCCTAGACTCTGGGACCACATCATTGGGAGAGTAATGCCAGCATCAGACTTGGTAATGAACCACGCCTCATGCTTTTTTCTCAGGAAGCTTAGAGCAACTCTCCACTATTTGCCTCCAGCCTAGAAGGCTAAATAACCTCAGAATGTGATCTTTCACCCAGCAGAGCCATTCGGGCCTGCCCCCATTCTTGTGGTGCAGTCTGTGATGATCTAATTCAGCAACAATTGAACTTCTACAGAACTGCATGTCACATTCATAATAATACAGACAGACTTCAGCATCCTTAGTAGATTAGTAATGAATTGTAATGGACACCAAAGGAACTAATGGCCTGGCTCTGATTAGAAAAGAGTTTCAGTGTGTTTTATGAAACACACAATATGTTGAATACTTCAACGTAACCAACGAGAAGTGTGTGATGTGGTAACTCTTTGCCTCCTCACATTGTTCTGTTCTTTGTCTTCTCTTTAGAAGCAGTCACAGAAGCCAGATGGCACATGCTTTTCATAAATCTAATATTTAGCATTTGGCAGGACAAAACAGAGGCAACTTTGAAGTTACTTTTGGGTCTGTCACATGTTGGAGCTGCCAATAAGTTATTTGAACTACAATGATAATTCCTCTGCCTTGCCTATTGATCTGAGAAAGTTATGTTATTTTCTGTGTGTGAAGTGAGTTGTGCAAATCTCTCCTGCTAAAATCCTGAGTAAGAGGTTTTATAACTCAAGAAGGTGTGACGTCCCCCCGCTTTTCTTGGTTTGACATATCCTGCAAATGCACAATCTAACCTGCAAGGCTGTCACAAACTGTAAGGAAATGCACAGCTGAACACATACATACAACACAATCCTCATTTAAATCTCATACAGGTGCCTTTTAAATAAAGCTCCTGAGCCTTTTGCATAAAAAATACTGGCTGCTCCTACTTGAGCTAAGGGATATAGTCTATTAATTCCATTAGTAGTCCATTAGTTCTGTGAGAGTGTTTATATTCACTTTGTGGGCCAGCTTCTAGTGGACAACAAGATCATATATACTTGAGAAGGTTTGATGTTCCTCCAGTGGAAGGCATGGGAACAAAGGGCATCCGATTTGCAGTGCTGCCACTTATGCCGCATCCTCTGTCTTTCTCCCTATCCCCCTTCCCTTTGTTCTTTGAAGGGAATTTGTTTTCCTATTTTGCAGAGATTAAAAACCAGTCACTAGCCCCCTGATTTCTTGCTTGTGGGTTCCTAGTGATATTTTAGTGTGTTTCTCTTTTTACCATAATAGATTATGTAAGCACAGGACATGACAACTGTGATTAGAACACTGAATTTCACATAGTATTGTTTTATGTAGCAGCACTTTATTCAACTTACTGGCATGAACTTTTTTGTCCACGTGGGGTCTCAAGTTAGACCTTAGTAACCCAGTCCCCATTCTCAACTCCCTGTGTAGTTGTGATAATTAGCAAACTGCAGTCCTCCTTATGTGTCAACACTGAATTGTAATGTTTTCATTTCTGTCTCTCTGGTGTCAGATAATATGGAAGGTCCATATTTGTAGCAAATTACATGCAGTAAAATATCCATGACTCTAAAATCCCTGACGACATTTGAAGTCTATTTAAGTAGGCTGGATTTTCAGTAAAACTGAATAGTTGTACTCAGATTAATAGGTCACTGATTCCAATGGGACTACTTCACCTGCGTAGTGTTAGGTGCATAGATTTATAGAATTACATGTTTAAGCACTTGCAGGATCAAGCCAAAATTGACCTTCTGGTTAGGAATTAAAGTGCTATATGTCTCTATGGGTATGTCAGTGGTGTAATCATGAGATGTTATGGTACCTTCAGAAGACATACCTGAGCAAGATTGGGTACTACAGAAGTGAAGCCATGGTAATGCACACTTCAACCTGGGCTGTACCCACCTGGAACCGTGCGTAATTTCTCACATGGCTAGACATGCACGCTGCTCTTGGACCCAAACTTTTAATCAGTTATCTCTGCCCAAGTTGCAGTCACGCCCCATGACTACAGTATAGACATACCCTGTGTGTCTATATGGCTTCACATCCAGATTTTGAGAACAGAAGGGGTTCTTGTCTTTCATTTTTCTGTCAATTTCCAGTGTTTTAACTGAGAAAATAAGTCTAAAAGTTTTCCTGTATTTATATCATGTGCATTGTTACTGGACAGTTAAATATTATTTGGGGAAGTGGTTCTTAAGAGAATAACATATCTGCAGTCATTTCTTTCTTGAGTATATTTTACACAGAAACTAGGAAATTTGAGGTTTGGTTGGGGAGAAGATTATATTAGGTTACGGAATATTTGGCAATTGAAATGAGGACTTTGAAAATTTTGCTCTATTAAAAGTAAAACTATTCCCTGTAAATGCACATTAGTTCTTAGAGGTCTGTCCTTAGATGTAAATTAACTCTAGCTAAACTCAATAGACGTATATGCATCTAAGGACCTGCCTACATATATCACTCGGGAAACCTAAGGCAAATCAACGTAAGGTGTGAAATCAATGCAGGTTAATTAAAGTGTGTTAACTTCCACGTGGATGCTCTCTGTCAGGAGAGAACAAAGGCCACTTTATTCCTGGTGAGTGAGAGCATCCACATGGGAGTTTAATGGGCTTTCATTTATGTGTGTTGGCTTTACACCTTTAGTTGATTTGCCTTAGCTTTCCAGAGAGTCCCCTGTGTAGACATGGTCTCTGGATAGTATATGTTCCTAAATGCTTAGAAATATTAATCCCTTTTTGATGTTTGTTTTCCCCTGTTACATCATTTAGACCCTTACATTACATTTTTTTAATTTGCTCCAGTATTTTTTTTATTTTTAGGTTCTGGTTTATACACGTTTTAAAAATGTAGTTAATTCTTCCTTTCTAAAGGCCAAATCCTGATGTCTTAGTTTAGGTTTTGCTCATGTTAAAAGCTCCAAGAAAAGGAAAGATGGTTCCATGGTTCGAGTATTAGCCTGACACTTGGGTTCAGTTCCTTGTTTTGCCACAGTCTTCCTGTGTGACCTTGGGAAAGTTGCCTTTGTCTCTTTGTGCCTTAATTCCCCATTGTATGGTGGGGAATCTACCTCCCGGGGTGCTGTGAGGATAAATACATTAAAGCCTGTGAAGCACTTAGATACTGTGGTAATGGGTGTCATGTAAAACAAGTATCTGTAGATACTTCAGTGAGATTTTTGTCTGCCTGCAAACTGAGGAAAGGATTACACCTTTTAGGTACTGTTTACATTGGGAGTAAGGGAAAAGCATCCAGTGCCACACCCCATACAAGGATGGAGTGACCATGCTGGCTGGTGTTGTGGTGGACCGGGACATATCTCTGCCTTCATCCCACCCCTGGTTGCCCCTTTTGGAATGGCTAGCGCTGCCCAGCAACATTAGGCTTACTCACTCCTCCTTCACCTGATAGCACCTGTCCTTGCTTGGGAGGGTGCCGTGTCTTTCTCCCTGGCCTCTTTGCATAGCATGCAGGGCACGATGCAGTCTGGCCCAGTGCAAGGACCTCAAATGATGGCCCAAAGCAATTAATAAACACCAGGAGTAAGGTCAGTTTGTCAAAAGACAGACTCTCAGTCTCATCTGGGGTCTTGCCTGGATATTCTGTGTGCGTTGGCTATGAGCAAAATATCTCTGTAGCTATTGACAGTTGTATTGAGTGGTGCTGTAATTTTTCAAAGTACACTGAGCTGTATGTCACTCTTAGGGGGTATCCTATCCCTCTCCATCAGTGACCGACCCTACCCTTACTGCGGAAGCGCTAGACCAGACCATCGCTGGGTTTGACACCGTGGAAGAGCTGCTCAGACACTTTAATCCAGTGTCGTGGCAGGAGGATCTTGAAAATCTGTACACAGACACTGGACATCAATATCGAGGCAGGAGCTACCGTGACAGAAAATCCAAAGGTAAGAAGAAAGATAGTACATGTTCTTCATTCCACGTGTTTCCTGTACCCTTCTCACAAATGCCTTTGATTGCTTATCAAGTCCAGATTCAGACACCATTACTCTTGCTGGGGTCAATAGGACTAATTGCAGAGCAAGGAATTACCCAATAAAACTATGGCTAGAAGAGTTTGAACCTTAATCATTTTCAGTCTGTTTGATTGAGGTATCCATCACCCACATCACAAGCGGGCTTCAGCCTGTTTATATGATTAATTCGCAAATGAAATGAAAACTTGAAATTATGTATGTAAAGGACAGATGGTTTTGAGCTTCACTGTAAAGTATTATTTTGCATGTAAGGCATAGGGATCCTAATTACCTAAACTATCACCCCCTTCGAAACTCCATCTTTTAGGATTGTTCTGTGTTGAGTGGGGGATAATTATTTCTGTCACACTGTATTTAGGGAAGCATCTGGCACAACCACCTGTATGTGCAGCTGTTTTTTTTAGGATGTGAACATCTTACCAATTTCCATTGTGTTGATGGGGATCATTATTGTGGTTTAGCATTTTTAATGGTAGTTGAACAAAGCGTGCATCATTGGGTTATGAGTCTCTTTTCCCTCCTTTGGTGCAAACCATC
>ML675641.1:2170773-2213876 GCA_007922155.1 Mesoclemmys tuberculata
TTAAAAACCTCTAAAGATGGTTTGCCTTAATTTTTGTCTTCTCAACTTTAAAGGAGCCTGATTTTTAGAAAGCGCTGAGCACTCACCCTCTGAAAACCAGGCCCCTTAAGGCACCACAAAAATTCAGGCAACAAAAACCACTACACATTATTTAAAAATTCTTTGTTTACTTTGTATTAAATGCCAGGACCAATATGATCACATTTGGAGGCCAGTGAAATGTAATCAGCTATGTGTCTCCTATTCCCAGACTGAAGTCAGCATGGATGGAAATGTACACAAAAGACAAAAAGGAACTGATTTGATTTTAATAGAGGCTGACAAGACACCCTGATCTCTTACTGAGTTTTCTATCCAGATTTCACTTGAGTCTCAGATCAAATCTGATCCCAGTGCAAATGTACTGTATCTAAAGCAACGTGTGCTGTGT
This sequence comes from Mesoclemmys tuberculata, assembly GCA_007922155.1. Lineage (NCBI taxonomy): Eukaryota > Metazoa > Chordata > Testudines > Chelidae > Mesoclemmys > Mesoclemmys tuberculata. The sequence continues at coordinate 2,171,204 of ML675641.1, forward strand.
TTCATCCATTCCAATCAGATTGGCTCCAAACAGTGATCTGATCTTTCTGGTTGTCTTCAGGAAATCTGGATTAATGAGGGTTTCTCCATTGAGTACAATGGAATTCAACTTCTTGGCCTAGCAAACTTCTATGCAAAAGTAGAGTTTGCCAATTTACTTCTTAATTTGGAATGTTTTTGTTTGAGGAATGAGCAGAAAAAGTGTTATGTGCGGTTTTTTTCTCCTCCTTTCTTCCAACGAAAGGATGGATTCTCTGCCAGAAACACTATAAACGTCAGTCCAAAATGATTATATTAGTCAGACAGTTGGTGTGCCACTTTTTAGGATGCCCCAGACTGTGTCACTGTGTTGTTCCCCTGTCCCAGTAAGAGCGAGACTTTCTTGCAGTAGCCAGCTATCAGCTTCCTGACATTGCCTGCCTTTCAGCCACTCTAGCACTCTCTTCAGGGCCCTGCCTGCCCCTACTTTGCCTTGCAGGTTAACACTTGGTCTACTCCAGTCCCTGAACACCTCAGAAGTGTCCCTCTATATTATCTAGCCCCTGTCACTAGATACTCACAGTAATTACCAGGTCAGCTGTCCCCAAAGAGACAGTGTATGCAGCCTAATCAGGATCAGGCCCTCTATAACAACACAGCACTGTAATCTACTTATAGTGGAAACCAAAATTCTGTTATTAATAAAGGTTAAGATTGAAGAGGTAGTGAGTAAGGATAAGAAGCGAAAATAGAACTGGTGACACATATAAAAGAAAACAAAACACAATCCTAGGTCTACACATTAATTATTACCTTTCCTATTTTATAAATAGATTTTATCCCAAGGATTCAATCTTTGACAGAGCTGCTGGTTTTCAGTCAAAACCAGGATCCAAATTTTCATGAATATCCCCATGCCTCACAAGGGGTTTCTTCAGTAAATGGATGGCAAATGTCTTTTTGCTCTTCCTTATATTTCCCAAAATTCATTGTTTTGTTGCCCAAAGACAGGATGACCCCCCTGGGATGCTGGCTCCAAAATGTCTCCCCTCCTCGTGTGTTTCCGTATGCAAACGGACTTCCATTGTCTTCACTTACTACAATGCTTAGTTTACATGTGACAGAGAGATATACACCTTATCTCAAATCTGGGTGTCAAGTTAAGTTTTAACACATAAGTGTCATATATTTAACACATATACGAAAACTTCCTAAATTTCATCCGTGCATACATCACACAAGGTTTATGATGACTGATGTGATATAAGCTTTGAATAGACACCTTATGCCATCCTGTTTAGATAACTAGTATGAAAGCAGCGTGTTGGGATGTAATGATTTTGTCAGGCCTGATAGGTGTTGCTGTTATGGAACAGTGAACCCTTTGCCAATTGTCACTGAGGAGTCCATGGGGCCACACCACAGATAATAAGGAAGCTCATAATTGAAATGTGACAGGACTACGGCCATGTTACATGTTGAAATCCAATTAGAGAATGGCTTCAAATAAAATCCTTTAAATTAGGAGTACAATAGGGCTTTCAAAAACAGGCTCTGTGGAACTCTAAGGAATATTTATAGACACTAGAGTAACCTTGCAGCAGAAAGAACAATAGATTATATCACCATTTACATACTTTCTCTGCTTCCAGGTTGGGTTTTATCCTTCTTCTTGTTTAGAATGACCTGAGGCAGATTAGCACTATTTGTGTACCTCTCAGAGCATTTTCAGAACATGTCACGTAAATTATATAAATAAATTGCTAATGACTTCACTGTTATCCCACCCTCTGTGCATACCAAGAGGTTCTAGGGAATTCAGTTCAATGTATATCCAGCCTTGGAGTCATACTAGATGATTATGAAGAGAGGGCCATATACATGAGATTATTGGGGAAATAATTGTATGTGTATTTGCAATAATATTTCACAGTTGACCTCAATGTCATAATAATTTGGCCATTTTTAATATACAGGTTCTTGAATGGGTATCACAAATGGCACATTTTTTCATAACTACTTTAGTACTGTTACAGTGGATGTAGAAGAGAATAGCCATCCTATGCAATGAAGGCGGTACTTCTAGACAAAGCACGTGTTCGCTATCATTATACAGCACTAAATTTTTGTTACTTAGTCTCCTGTATATATCTTTAGTTTAAAAATCCTTATGAAGTATTATGTACAGATGAAAATTATTTCAGAAGTGAAAAAAAAACCTTTCTTTACAGCAAAAGCATTGATTGAATTGACCTTATTTATAAGGATCTAGGAAGAAGGAATTCTTAGCTATTTCTCAAAATAGAAGTAGATGCAAAAGTCAGGGGAAGATGTGTAGAGAAAAGGAATCACTTTTAAAAAGAAAATCTAATTCACAAATAATCTAAATAAACAGGACCACACATGGATATATTCTGGCCCTGAATGAGGCTGCACAGACCCAACCCCCCACTTTCTCTCTTTGCTTATTTTATTTTGGGTCAATCATATGCAAAAAGCCTTTGGCTATCAGAAGAAATTAATCAGGTGGGATATTCTTGAGATAACATCTGTCTACAGTGTCAGCTTTACAAGTTAAATAAATAAACAAACCCTGCTTGCTGGGGACTAGGGGGGAAATGGAGAGAGAAAGAAGCACAGGAACCAAAAATCTGGATGGAACTTTCCCAGTTTACATACATAAATGGCCAAATGAATATATAAATTCCCCAAAATCATGGCAGTTCACCATACACATAACCATGGCTTCTATTTACTTTAATTAAAATTAGTTAGCAAGAAATTAAACAAAATGTGAACTCAAGAATTTCATTTCTCAAGGGGTTGCAAACAATTGCCAGTAAATTACTGCAAACATCCATGTACTTTTCCTTGAAAGGTTCTGGGATTGTCGCCAGCAAGCTACAGTGCATCAGACATTAAGTACAAACATCACAAATGCAAAATGCCTCTGCTTTAATGACAAATATGAATTGATGAAATACCACCTCAAATAACTGCTAATTATCTAAATGCACGCATCCTACTGTAGGCCCTGAACAAACAGAATATGCCTCTATCCCTAGTCAGGAATTACTTTCTCTGCACTTTGCAAAGTACCCAGTCATTTCATAATATAATTCAAACCCAGTGACTTGGCCACAGAGGCAAATGGGATATTTCCTGATACCGTATGTGAAGTTACTGGGGACGCTCAGAGCAAGCTGCACTGCAGTAGAACACTTTTCTTGTGAACCTTTTTTAAAGGCTGGTGAAGCCTACAAAGTCATATTTACCACAGGCATAAATTGCTTCAGGTCTATTGATTCCAATGGAGCTAAATCCATTTTTGACAGTGACGGCTTGTGCCTATTCTTGACCCACTCCCAAGACATAATTGGTGTTCCAGCTTGTAATAGGTACAGGTCTTGTGAACCTTTTCTCAGGTGAACAGTTATAAGCCCAATGAAATGTCTGCCCTCTCAATCTTAAATAGTAGTAGCTGTACTGGAGAGTTTTTTCTGGGAACTGTGAGTCAAGTGGTGTTCCAAATGCAGCATCCTTTGCTTCCAGCTTCCACTAAGAAAGACTTGATAAATGATAAAGTTCTCCGATATACTTCATTTATGGTGACCGAACCAATGAGTTCCAGAGGGGTAGCTGTGTTAGACTGTATACAGCAAAAACAACGAGAATCCTGTAACACCTTAAAGACTAATACATTTCTGTGGGCATAAGCTTCTGTGGGCTGCAACCCACTTTGGATAGGAGGTATATATATACATCCAAGGGTGAGAAACATAACAATGGGGAGGGCAAGTGCTAACAAAGTCAATTCAGTTAGAGTAGATGAGGCCTATTCACAACCGTTGATTAGAAGGTGAGAATGTGTGAACAGTGACAATTACTTCTTGTAATGAGAGAACCATTCCAAGTCCCTATTCAGACCCAGTCTGAACCAATGATTAAAAATATAAAAGAAAATATCTGTTACTATTAGACATTTACTGAGGACTTACACCAGCGCCTCAGCTGGAGTAAAACAGCGTAACTCCATGGATACCAATGGAATCACGTCAGTTTGCACCAGTGGAGGATTTAGCTCTGTCAAGTAAATGTAGGGCTGAAGCTTCAGGTTGTGGTCAGCTCCAGAGTAACCTAGAGTAGCTTCTGTGCTGTCCTAAATTGCCACCGCTTGTTGTGTATCTCAGACATACCTGGGGGCTAGATTCACAAAGGGCATTAGGTGCCTAAATCCCAGAACCATGAATCAGGGATTTCCTCAAAAATCTCCACTCAGCTGCCTCTGAACCCTCCATGTGCCTAAATTCACTCAGCACTGAAGTTTTTGCAGTGGCTGCCTCGCCGACGCATCTGTGTCTGAGCATGCTCACTGTGGCCTCACTCTAGGCATCTGGATTCCTAAGCCCAGAGTGATTAAAAAATTGGGGAGGAGAGAAGAGAGCTTCTCCGCCTAACTCACCGGCAGGGCCAGAGCCAGAAGCTGTGCTCAGAGGCGAGAGACCTCCCTCTTAATTCTAGCCTAGTGGTTCAGACATTCACCTGGAACGTAGGAGATGGGCAGGTCAACTCCTCCCTCCAACCGTGGTGGAGAAGAGATTTGAACAGGGCTGTACAACCTTTCAGTTGACTGCCCCTACCCACTGGGATCTGGGACATTCAAATGTGGAGTCTTCCTCAATCTCTCTCCTGTTGAAGCTGTTCTGCTTCGGATTAAGAAAGGAGTCTTTGGGTCAGAGAGAGAGAGAACATACGCATGAGAATGACACTGTAGTCTCATAGTTAGAGCATCCCCAGGCTGTGGGAGAGCCAGGATCCAAGCCTCCTTCCCCAGTGACTCTAATGATTTATCCATTGGGGAACAGCTTCAACAGGAGACATGAGGGAGCCCTGCAGCAGAATATACTAAAGCCCAGTGGTTACGGCGGACTCATCTGAGAGGTTGCAGATCCCTGGTCAAATCCCTTTTCCCCATTCGGTGAGAGATTTTACTTGAACAGAGGTCTCTCACATCCTAAGTGAGTGCCCTAATCAGTGAACTAAAAGTTCTGAGGAGATGGTGACAGCAGTGGCAAGAAATTCCCTAAGTGCCAGACTCCAGCAGAGGGTTCACAGCTGAATTCTCTGAAAGTGTTTAGGACACATCCCTCTCCTTGGCATCTCCCATTGGTTACTTTAGGTGGGGAAGGGTCTAGTGTTTTGGCTTTTGTGAATCAGTCTTAGGCACTTATTCCCCTCCATTTATTGTATAGCAATGATGAGTGCCTAACTCAGGATTCGTGAATCCCAGTGATTTTTCTAGACACCTAAAAGTTAGGCATGGTGACACTGCGCGCCACAGCACACATGCTGTGAATGTGAATCTAGCCCCCTGTATGTCAGGGAACCTGGATTTTAGGAATTGAGGTATTGGTACATTACTTCAGTGCAATGTTCAGGTACAAACACTGGTGTACAGGCTGACACTTGCAAAATACCTGCTAACACTTTTTGATAATCTGCTATCCACGTGTGTGCAAGTGTGCTTGCACACAAACATACGTTCAGCTACTTGAAAGGAGTATGTAAGTGTTGGGATTGTTAGCTGAACAAGTGTAAGTTTGTGCATTCATAACTGGAGGCCAGAGGGAAGGGCTTTCTAACTGATTGAACTGTAACCTTGGATGAGACACTCAATTTCCTGCACCCCAGTTCCCCAGCCATACGATGGTAGAAACTAGCCCTTTCCTACCTCAGAGGGAAGTTGTGAGGGTTAAAGAGTGTGAGATGCTCATATGCTACAGCGATGGGGCCATATCAGTACATATGCCAGAATGTTAAAAGAAGGCATAACGAAATCCTGGCTGGATTTGAAAACAGAGTGTGGGTAGCAGCAAAGAGCTTTTCCTCTTCCCAGGTCCTTGTGACCCATGTGAATTTTTCAAATGAGAGGCATTAATGGCCTGCAACCCCTTATTCAAGTAAACATCCCTGTTCAGGATAGCATTTAATCATGTGCTTAACTTTAAGCAGTACTTAAATCTGACTGAAATCAATGTTTCACATCAAGCACATACTTAGGTGCCATCCTGAACAGGAATGGACTTAAGCAGGTGCTTAAATTGGGGTTCTAATGCTGTATCTCCCAGCTTGTCGCCCTGTTGTAGTCTTCAGTGTCTCCTTTTTACCTATACATTGAATACCCTATGCAAAAGTTCGGTAATACTGTTTTGAAGCTAGTTACATCCCATCTGAAGAACCTTTTATTTCTAGTTTCAATTAAGGACCCCACTGGTTTCAGTCCCTCAATAAGTATGCCAAGACTCAGTTACCTTCTAGTCACAGCAGGGCAGTGATGCATGAAACTGTCTGTATGGTAAGATCTCATTGTTATATACGTAAGGAAATGAACTGGCTCCAGAAAGTAAAACAATTCTGAGACCGAAGAAAAGCTCAAATCTGGGCTTTCTGGTGAGGGAGTTCTTTAGAAAACTTTCTTTCTTTTGTTAATGATTTACAAATCGTTATAACGTCACTTAAGCACTGGGAGCAGTTCTTGTTTCTTTGTGATATGATCAAAATATGGTATTTCTGTCAGGAAAATGTATGAAGTTCAGAGGTGCTGAGCATTAGCAACATCAAAGGAGTCAGTGGGGAAAAATCACGATGCAGATCCAAAGAGTCTTTGTGCATGCATCTTGGAATATTCCTCCTATTTTGCCCTGGTGGCTAATGCTTGAAAAATATAGCTAACTAAAATGTATTAGTTCATTAACGGATTTAGAGTTCTGTATAAATATATCCAATGCTGTGGGTAGATGCCCTTATTATAAATAACCAGTCCTATTACACTGCATCACTGTCACTATACTACAACCTCTCTGAAATACCCAATAACTCAGCTATTCTACCACACCCTCCCATTATCTCAATATAGTCTCCCCTTTCTCTCCATTGCCCCTACCTCAGAAAAAGCCTGCGAAATAAGACCTTGTAAAGTTTTAAAGGATAACAAATTAAAGCTAGGCAGGTCAGTAGGTGAAGACCACTCCAGAGTTGAAAACCTTTATAGAGAATTCCTTTGTCTTTAAACCAGGGGGCTGAAGCCCTTTGTTTAAGTATGCTCTCATCCTGACTCCTCCCCCTCGAGAAACGGGCAGCCTCATTCTCCATCAGCTACAGTCTGAATGTTAAAACATCATCCCAGCTAGAAGTCAATATAGTAATAATCTAGGCTAGCCCAGTGCAGCCCCACTGCCGTCACTGGGAGATGCTTGGCCCCAGGAGAGGTTTGCCTAAGGTGGAGGAAAGTTGGTGTTTTTACCATGAGTTCCACCAGATGCCTTTAAACAATAGGAGCCCTATAGGCAGATGCCAAATAGGTGTTGCAGTGAGCCAGCTCATTCTCTGGGTGTCCCTTTTGGGACTCTGATGGCCAGCTGGGTGTGCCCTGTTAGAGTGGGAGGAGATGTGTGCCCTGTGCTGCTGCAGGGAAATGATCTGTCACTGGCAACCCTTTAGACCTGTACTTTGTCAGTACATGCCCCTGAAACCCAGCGCTGAATTAAGCATTGAGTATTTTATTCTAAATTAATGTCCAGATATCCCAGTCATAAATGCCACCCTAATGTCTTACGATAACATGGAATGATCCATGCAAGACTGCTTCCCTCCTTATCTGATTTTAGGAGTTTAGACTCCAGCACTACAGAAATATTCTAACACCCACGTTGGATAGTCTGGGCAGGCACTGTACAAGCTTCCCCATTCCAGTCCTTCAGTGCAACTCACATCTATCCAGCCCATTCCAACCCTAGACTACTTGGTCCAGAATTCTCCACCTTGGATTGATGTGGTGTAATGTATTGATTCACTAGGCCTTCCCCTCTGGAGATCCCACTGACCATGAAGAAAGAATTTTCTGCACTATCTCCATGTGGTCAGTTTTTCTTATCGCTAGTTGGTTGAAGTAATGGTGAGCAAGCTAAGCTTTGCTTGATCTCTAAACAAAGCTGACTGTGCAGGTGCTGATGGGAATTATGGGGGCTGTGGGAGTGGGAACCTTCTTCCCTGTAAAGAAAAATTAGCCTGCGAGAAGAAGAGTGAGAGGAAGTGGATGTGAAGAATGACAACAGAGAACAAAACAGTCTGTTGGCACAAATAAATCAATATTTTTTTATTCTTTTGAGAATGAACCATGGGCCGTTGGAATGTATTTTTCTCTCAGTGCGTGTGTGTATTGGGAACCCCCATTGATTTTGTGCTTATATCAAGAGGAACTATGTACCTTCTTTATAAGGATATAAGCTCTTTGATGAGAACAGCTGAGCTTTTGTGGTGAGATGATTTTCATGGTAACACAACTGTTAAAACATCTCCAAAATCCTGATGTATCTGCTAAATTTCCCCCAAATGAGTTAACACATTGCATGAAAAATGAAGTTGACTTGAGTATGTCCTCTGGTGATAATGTCATTTACACAGCCACCTTGCATAAATATTTTAAAGCCAGGATATAAAGGTGCATGGTATTTACAAATCATTTCTTCCCCCACAAATTGCATAAATCAGTGTTAATGCAGTGGCTTAGTTGCTTCTCCAGTGCAAATGATGATTCATTCTCAAGCTATTTACATTTTATCAATTAGAAATTAATTTCCAATGCATTTTTATGTGTATTTTCCTATCAGTTACAATTTTCAGTGTAGAGAGTAATCTCTGGCTTGAAACAAGGGAAGCTACAGAACTGCATTAGCCAGCTCCTTCCATCTATAGATGTAATATTCAACTTGTCATCAACAAATTCAGGGACGGAATCCAGCAGAAAAGATGAAAAACCAAAAAACTTTCAAGAACAAAAATAGGCGATTTTTATTCCCTTTTTTTAATTGTAAAAGTGGCGTTAGGGAATTTTTGTAACTTTTTATGGATTTTAAAATATAAAACATAAACCATAATTATTCTTAAAACCACTGTTGACTGTAATTTTACATTAGATGACTCATCTCCGTGGAAAACCTGTGAAAGAAGGGCATTTGACAAACTTTTACAATTATAATTAGACTTCAATGTTTTATTATTTAGTTGTGTGGCAGGAGTGGCTACACATCCTAACTCAAATTGTGGCACCCTTGTGCTAAGTGCCATACAGCTACATAGTAAGAGACAATCCCTGCTTCAAAGAGTTGATCTCTAAATAGACAAGACAAATGGTGGGAGAGGAAACAGAGCCACAGAGAAGTAAGGAGACTTTCCCAAAGTCATACAGCAGGTCAGTGACAGAACAGAGAACAGAACCCAGTCTCCTGACTTCTATCTCAGTGCTTTACCCATTAGGAACTTGATCCTGCACCATTAAAGTAAGTGGTGTTTTGCAATGGACTTCAGTGGAACAGAATCAGGGCCTAAATGACCCTGCATAGCTACATAAAAACTGGCTTCCTGATATTTACCTTTAAAGAAATCACTTTGACACTTAATTTATTTTTGGAATGATGCTATGGGAGCACAACCCTGTGTTGTGACTCCCCATGCAAGAGAGCAAGTCACCATAAGACACTTCCCACTCAACCTTTACAAATCAGACCATTTTTGCTTTGCAGTTGACCTGGACAGATTGAATGATGATGTGAAACGTTACAGCTGCACTCCAAGAAACTACTCTGTCAATTTAAGGGAGGAACTGAAGCTGACAAATGTCGTTTTCTTTCCCCGCTGCCTCCTGATCCAGCGCTGTGGGGGGAATTGTGGCTGTGGAACAGTGAACTGGAGATCCTGCACATGTGCAGCAGGGAAAACGGTGAAAAAATATCATGAGGTATTTCACTCTAACGTTTCTTCGTTGTGATTCTTCTGTGGGTTCCATATGAAAGCAGACTCGTAAATACGGCGAGAGCTGTGTGTGCTGCCAACACTGATTGTGTTGGTGCTTCTACAGCCTAAGGATCAACAAACATCTCTGAAGGCATTTAAAACTACATGTGAGGTACAATAAGGTGCACTGTTTGGGAAGAACATGTGTGGTGGAACATACCAAGAGACTGGCACTGGTACACTGTGGCAATGAGTGCGTTAAAACAAATAGGAGCTTTCTAAGTTCACTAAGGAGCATGGCTCAGAAAAATGCTTTATTCCACAGAAAAGAGCACGAATCTGTGGCACAGTCCAGGCAGAGATGTACTAATATAAGTGCAAGGAATGGCAAGGCATTACATATATATTTAACATACATTAACAGTGTCTTATTCAAAGGTGCTGAGCCCCTCCAGTCCCCAGTAAAGTCAGCTGGAGCTGTAAATGTTCAGCAACTCTGAAAATCAGGCTGTAAATGTATGTCAAACATACAGACACGATCTCAGGTTATAGCCTATATGTGTCTAAAACAATATATAGCACCCACACTTAGCGGTAATGTACTGTAGTATAGAACAGCCTCTTCTATATTCACTTAGGCCTTGTCTGTATTAAAAGATGCACCAGTTGTATCAACATATCAAAAGCTGCTACAAACTGAATTAATCTAAAATGATATGACAGATATAAATTGATTTTAAGTGTGCATATAGGGCTTTGCTTTTAAAAACTGAGTTTAGTTAAACCAGTGTAATTTTTAACATAGGTAACGCCTTAGACTCTCTTAGACCTGCACACACCAAATCTATTGATCTTCAAAGGAGCCTAATTTCATATAAATTATATGCTAAGGGTTTCAAAGTCAACGTAAGAAGATGCAAATTTTGGTAGGGTTGTGGCTGCTGTAACTTACCCTTTCTGACACTTTCCTGTTAATTATTTTTCTTGTTGCATTCCTCTATCCTGACCCTTTGGTGTGTGAATTGTGAATTACACTAATTTAGACTCAGTGAATTTAGAAGTAGCAATTAAGTACTGTTAAGGGAGGTGAGATAGATATTGGAAAGTAGGAGTCTATGTAAGTCTAAGGAAGTCTAGAAAAAGTCCCAGGAGGCTCTGATCCTGCAGTTGGATCTACCCGGGCTCCATGCAGGTGAACAAGCCCACCCTCCTGGATCAACTGCAAGATTCGGGTCTAATCTGGTATGACATACTCACTGCATAGGCAGCTGTGTGCCATGCTGACTTCATGCCTGACACACACTGACTTGTCCGAGATTGTTTTCCTATTTTGTTTAGGTTGCAAATGAAAAGGAGTTTGATAGACTCTTAATCTGGACAGGGTGTTTGTTCACCTCACAAAACCACTACCTCAGGAGAGGCTGAGGGCTGGAATACCAAGAGGTTGTTGGAGGTCAAGACCAAGGTGTGTAGGCAGATTTGAGTGGGAAAGCAGACGCTGTGTCTTGCTGTAGTCAGCACTATTACTCCCTTTCTTAAGCACATGGTCTTTCCGCAAATTTATTGGAAAATTCAGATAGCTTCAATTCAGCTGTTATAAAGAACTGGAGTGTAGTTAAAATTGTACCTATTTTAAAGAAAGATACATGGGATGACCCTGATATAATTACAGACCAGAGAACCTTATCTAAAGACTGGGTAAAATAATTGAAAATATCGTTTGGGTAAAATAATTTTAAAAAAGGTCTAGTGGAATTATAATAACCCTATATGAATATAAGCTGATAAAAAGAGGCCAGCATGACTTATATATAAATATTTATAAAACACCATCACTTTGTATAATAGTTTGGAGAGAATTTTAAAAGATATGCTCCTTCCTTCTAAGAGTTTACAATCTACAAGACACAATCTGTCATGGATTTGAAACTGGTTAAGAGATGGACAGAGAAGAGTAGGAATAAATGGGCAATTTTCAACATAGATGAAGGCTAACTTTCAGGTTTCACAAGTTTTCAGACTGGGTGTTATTTAAAGTATTTATTATTGATCTGGAAATAGGTGAACTATGAGGTGAGAAAATGTGCAGATAATACTACATTATTTAAGTGAGTCAAGACTAAAGAAGACTGTGAGGAATTTCAGAGGTACCTAACATAATGGCTGATGAAATGTAGTGTAGGCAAATACCAGGCAGTGTACATTAGAAGAGGAACAATGTGAACCAGTCATTCATGTAACAATGCAGGGAAAAAAGAATGAAGGCCAAATTCTGACCTGATACGCAACCGCATGCACAGCATGAAAGCCAGGGAAGAATTTGGTCCTGGGTATCACTGTGGACAGCTTAATAAAAATACCTGCTCAATACATTGGTGTGAAAAAAAGGAAACAATGCATCACAGTGTATGAATAGAGAATGATAGATAATAATACAGAAAATGTTTATCATGCCATTAAATAAACTTATGGTTCACCTCATCTGGAATACTGCATTCAGTTTGGATCATTAAGTCTGAGAAGAATAAGGCAGAAATAGAAAAGGTCCAGAGAAGGGCAGCAAATGGAAAAATTCGGTATAAGGAGATTGAAAGGCTTAGAGCTGTTTTGAGAGGAGACAAATAAGAGACGATAGGGTGTAGGTATATAAAATGAATGAATGGTACAAAGAAGGGATATTAGGTCCTCTGATTTTACCTTTTCCTTAACAAAAGAACAAGAGGAGAGTCAGTGAAGAGAAAGGCAAAACATTTTAAAAATATAAATGACAAAAATGATTTTTTAGCTACCCTAAAATATTATTGTAGCAGATGGCTTAGAAGGATTCAATATGAATTAGATACACAAATACAAATTTCAGTTGCATCAGCTTCAGCACATAAGCCAACTATTGACAGCAGTTAGGAAGAAATTTCCCCCATAAACATGCTATTGAATAATTGTTCATTATTGGGCATTTTGCTGCATCTAGTACAGTAGTAACAGGATATTAGACTAATAAAACAATGGATAGAGAAGGTGGGTGAAGAAATATCTTATATTGAACCAACTTCTATTGTTGAAAGAGACAAGTTTTGAGCTACACAGAGCTCTTCTTCAGATCTTGGGATCAAAACAGCTACAATAACATTGCAAATAAAAAAACATTGGTCAGTAGCAGTAGGGCAATGCCTATCTTCCCCAAAAATTTAAGTCACTAAATTCAGAGTTGATATTATCCTTATTTAATTAATTTATGCTACTGTGCTTTTCGTCTGTCAGAACAGTATGAGTTTGACATTGTTTCAGCTTTGAATGATCTGGCTTTTGTAAATATAAATTTAAATGTATCCCTTGGGGATGAATTAACAGCACAAAGAGCATCAATTTAGCTGCGTGGCTCCTCCTGACATTAATGCAAGTTAGGCAAAAAAAATCCACTTGTGATACACTATAGATATGTCCATTAATTTTGGTCCAAAATATTTTTCATCTGTAAATAGCTTTAGTTTTTGTGTCCAAGCGTTAGCCAAACATCTTTCTTCTTCTTCTTCTTCTTCTGTGTTTAACTGTCTTTTTACTTAAGAAGCAGCTTGGTAGAGGGGATCTTGTGAGAGGGATTTGGGGGGTTATCTGTTTTAAAGCCATGTAGCTGCTTTATTCTTTATAGGCCTGATCTAAAACCCACTGAGGTTTACTTAAAAGATGATAAATCATGAATGGAAGGGGCAGAGCCTCTTATTTATTTTTACATCACAAAAGCTATTAATTTCCTTTATAATCTCCACCTCCAGTTTAAGGTGAATGCAGACTAAGGACCAAATTCAAAGCTGAACCTAAATTAGTACATGTTACATGCCAAAGTGATCAGAAGCAGGTGTAAGATGATGTAGTTCAAAAGACATTCATAATAGGTGAAACGCCTCAAGGCCTTCATTATTCCTCATGTTAACTTTGCCTAAACTGTCTCTTGGAGCCTGAACTAACGGACTTCTGTTGTTGAATCCATTGTCACGGTTTGTCATATGGAAATATTTTCCTCCTCAACAGTGCCAATCACGCAGGAAATTGTGTAGTTTTTGTGTTCCTGAGAAAGACTCTAAGTCACCACTTAATGAAACTCCTATTTAGGGTTGAACCAGGAAAGGCAAATTTTTAAGCAACAACCTTCTCCTTTTCCAACCTGCAGTCAATATCTCCCGGTTATCCCGTGAGTTTCATGCAGTTCACTTAGGAGTTGTTTTGTACATCCATACTAACTGCGCTGCAAGAGAGAGGTTGAGAGAGAGTTATTTTTCCCACTATTGTTGAGTCTTGTTTAGATCCCTTTTCTAGTCTCTTCAAATGTTTATCACTATGATATCTGAGCATTCTCCACTAGGATATTAAGCCACATGACTAGCAGCTGTCATGTGGTCTTTGATCTCCTCAGATAACTGCTTTAGTTCTTCAGAAGCTTCACCAAGAATATAAAATTCTTCCCTTTTCTCTTTATTTGCAAGGAATTAGCTACCAGGCAGCAGAAAATATCCTGATGTGGATAGCCCCCTGTACTCTAATGCTTTGCAAAATGTTAATAGTGAGACATGAAAGTTTTTTTACAAACCTGAAACTTGTGACAAGTCTGCCCCCCCCCCCAAAAAAAAACAAAAAAAACCCCTAAAGAACCTTTGGAATTAAACAGTCTGATTTGAGCAGACTGCCCAATTTATGGGTTTGAACAGAAACCTTGTGAAACAGGATGGTTTCACATCATTCCAAAATGAAATTAAAGAAAACTGGTTTGCATGAGCCCAGAATTCATAGAGGACAAGTAGACGTGAATCAAAATTTAAAACAGGTTGGCATAAACCCCTGCAAACCAAACTGGCCAGTCTTCTCATCATCTGCATTAATTCCTTTCCAAAGCTTTTCTCAAACCCCTTCTTCAGTAAGTGATTTCATCAGGCATGCCACTGAGCTCCATGCAAAGGGAAGACAAAGCAATAATCATTAAATGTAAATGGATATAACAGACTTTGATCAAATGTCCATGTCTGCTTTCATCTAACTTGCTGAGATAGACTTGAAATGAAAACACCCAGTTCCCAATGGAAATAAGTAGAATGCTTGTTCCAGAGAAATCTTATATTCTAAAATTGAAGTGAGCATAGGCTCAGCCCATGGGGGGAAAAATATCCTGTGGATGATCTCAGTCCAATTCTTTATGCTGCTCGGACTGAGCCTGTGCTATCCACCCAGCGTGTTCATGCCTCTGAGAATCAAGAAATCCGTTTCCCCATCTCATTGCTGTAACTGATGAGATGTGAAATGAGTTTCCATGAGGGATGAGCACCCTTAAGGCAGTAACTGGAATTTGTCACAGTATATAAACATTCTCCACACAGATTGTGCTGTGCAAGACAGCTGAGAGGCACTTAAGGAAAAAAGGAAAGTGTTGAGGCCCATTCTTACACCTATTACCCAATTCTTGACCTGTCTGTCAGTCAAAGGCCTGTTGTCTTTTTCACTGTGTATCAGAATCTTAACAGATATTCTTTTTTCTTTCCGCTTAGTCTCACAATTTTAGAGCCACTCTGCCTAAGTCTCATGATGGCCAATGCATGGCATAGGGGTTACACAGAATACGAGAGGTCGCCGAGATAGGTCCAAACCCCCAGGTTCAGAGTATTATAAGCAGTGGTATTTTTTATTTCTTGCTTTTCCCAAGTAGCTGCTAGATGACTAGTCATCTGAGAATACTTATGCCAAGACTGAAATTTGTCACAAGCTGTTTAGGAGCTGATTTCACCAGACACAACGTAGTGGGAAGACCCTGCACATCACACCCAGCAAAGGTCTTCTCCCAGAGAAGATTCACAGTGTCCACAGAAGCCTTTGATTGAGGCGGCAGTACAGCCGGTACCACTGGATCCACCAGGAGCTCTTTCTTCATCCTCTCCACACTAAGTAATGACACCAGCCTCTCCCTCACCTCACCTGGACAATTACAGGCAGTACCATGAGCTCCCAAAGAGGATCACTGAATCTCTTCAGATCCCACTGGAGGCGGTTCTGGGTCCTACCCACAGACACCCACATACTCTAGGCTACCGGTCCCTCCAAGGTGGTCCTCCCCATCAGTGAGGCTCATTAAGTCAGTTTGGCACAGGCTTGCTACCTATGTCCTGACTCCTAATAGGGCTGAGAAAAAGTACTTAGTTCCCTCCAAGGAAGTAGGATATTTATTTTCCCACCTTAGTCTTAACTCAGTAGTAGTCCAGGCAGTTATGGAATGGAGTAGGCTGCAGTAGCCCAGGTCCACCTATCCGGAAACCAAGAGACTGGATTTGTTTGGCAAGAAGAATTTCTCTTTGGCTAGCCCAGGGGTCAGCAACCTTTAATATCAAAAGAGCCATTTTTGGAGCCGCGAAACATAGCTTACCGCGGCTGAAGAGCCGCATGCGGCTCTGGAGCCACGCGTTGCCGACCCCTGGGCTAGCCTATTATGTACACAGGGCTCTGGACTTCTTATACAGAACAAAGCTTTCTGGAAGTCTCCAAGGTTATTTGTCGCTATTGCTGAAAGAATGACAGGGGAAGCGATCTCTTCCCAAAGATTCCCTGACTGGATTTCCACCTGTATCCACCTTTATTACGATTTTATGGAAGCCTCTCCTCAGACCATCAAGGGTCACATGATTAGAGTGCAAACAGCCTCAGTGGCTTCTCTGCAGGGGATACCGCTCAGAGATATTTAGAGCCGCAACTTGGGGCTCTGTTCATACCTTCACCAGGCATTATGCATTAGTTCAGGCTTCAGCTGGAAACGATTCCTTCAGTTTAGCAATTCTCCAGTCCATAGTGCCACATGCTTCCTCGTACCCTCCTTTTAACTGAATGCTCTTTGGGACTCACCTACAGTGAATATCACTAGGAAGCAGCACTGGAAGAAGAAAAGGTTACTTACCTTATAGTAACTGGAGTTCATTGAGATGTGTGGTCCCTGTGGGTATTCATGACCCACTCTTGTTCCACTCTGCTTAGGTTCTCTTTGCAGTCGCGGTAAAGTAGAAACTGGTGAGGCTGTTGGTTGGGAGCACAAAAGATACATGGGGTGCAGGAGCAGACCCAGGCACACTGCTCTTGAAGAATTTGCAATCCTGGGCACATGGAGTGCAGACATATCCACAGTGTGTGCCTATAGGGACCACACATCTTGAATCATTCCAGTTACTACAAAGTAAGTAACCTTCCTTTATCATTGTAGAGACGGTAGCTGAAGCCATGGGAGTGGATGTGACCACCCAGGGGGAGGATGGAAACAGAGAAGAGCACTAGTATCAATATAATCATAAAGCAAGTGGGTATTAGTAGCTAGACACTGCCATTCTTTTTGCAAGTGCTATCGGTTATGTTCCCTTTCATCCTTTACTGTGCATTAGAATTACAGTGAATATCTGTGAACTAGGAGATATTAGCTGGATATTGTATATGACTAAATTTATATCTATCCTCAGAGAACATTCATAGATTCATAGAGACTTGAAGAGACAACTGTGGTCCTCTATTCTGATCTCTTAAATAGCATAGGCCATAGAATTTCACCCGATGATTCCTGCAGTGGAAGGAATTACTCTTCCCTACTACTTTGTCCACATTAAGAAATCCATAATTAATGCTCACCTCCATTATTCTTCCACCAGTATTAACAAAGTTAGAAGCTATAGTGCAAATAGGACACGAGTGCTAGACACACACTGGAGTACATAGTCCTGTCTCAACTACAGCTTCTACTTCTCTTATTCTTGGTGGTAAATTATTGCAATGAAGTGCTTTCAGAATTTCATAGAGCTTAAATACAGAAAGGAACATTAGATTCTCTAGTCTAGCCTCCTGTATATGGGAGATCTTTAAATTCCACCCATTTCCCCCCCCCACTTAGCCCAATAACCCATGTTTGACTAAAAAAATTTCCAGTAGGGCATTCAGTCTTGATCTGAAGACATCAGGAGATGGAAATCCAGGCATGGTAGTGGGTTCCTCCCTTAGCAGTTTGTTCTAATGTTTAATTAACCTCACTTTTTAAAAAGTGTGTCTAATTTTTAATTGGAATTTGTCATCAGCTTCCATCTATTAGTTCTTGTTCATACCTTTCTCTGTTAGATTAAAAAGCACTTTAATATCTGGTATTTTCTCCTTATGAAGGTACTTACACACTGTGATCATGTAACCTCTCAATCTTTTTGATAAACTAAACAGATTGAGTTATTTAATTCTGTCACTGTGAGGCATTTTCTTCAGCATTTTTTGAAGCATTTTTTCTGCATCCTTTCCAGTTTTTCAGAAAATGCAGGACATCAGAACTGTATGCATTGTTCCAATATTGGTCTAAGCAATACCATAAACAGAGGTAAAATCGCCTCCCTACTTCTACTCATTATTCCCATTTATAGATCAATGGATCGCATTAGCCCTTTTTGCCACAGCACCGCTGAAGCTCTTGCTTATCCACTATGACCCTTAAATCCTTTTCCAGCAACTGAGCTTTTTGGCCACTTGAGAAGTCACTGCCTCAGAAGCTAGTGCTTAAACAGGTGATCTGTTTTTCCCTTCTAAATGACTTTTTCTCTGGCTTCTCATTCATTTTCTGTTTTTCTTCAAATATTTTCAGTGTATCCTAATTCTACATAAGATCAGTGAGCAAAATTCTTTAGCAGGGAAGAACAGGCAAGCATTCTTCTTCTTTTCCCCCTGAGAAAAACTGTGCAGTTGGCAGAATCACCTGACCTTGAAATCTTTGAGACATTTGAATATATCTGCAAAGCTAAAGAAATTGTGTAGCATGTTACTGTTCTGCTACATAGTCATTTGTATGAGAAACGTTACAAGGCTATAATAACCCTTTTTATACCTCCAATAAACACACAATCCAGCTCAGTGGTTAAGTCTTCTGCCTGATTCTGTTTTATTCGTGTAATGGTTTTATGCCCGTGATTAA
Source organism: Mesoclemmys tuberculata (assembly GCA_007922155.1). Lineage (NCBI taxonomy): Eukaryota > Metazoa > Chordata > Testudines > Chelidae > Mesoclemmys > Mesoclemmys tuberculata. Next base: position 2,189,933 of record ML675641.1, read on the forward strand.
TTCAGTGTTTTGATGTGATGAAGAGGGTATGGCTGTAGTTATACATTCCTTGGGAGAAAATAATCGGAAAAGCTGAGCTTCCTTGCTTTGCTTAGTAAAGCTAGATATTGATCCTTTGACTTGAAAACCATGAGTTTATTATATTTTCACATGTCCAAAATCAAACTCTTTTGAAACATTATAGCCCTTTTTTATATCTAAGTTCATCACACTAAATATATTATTGAGGACACCAAAACAAGAAGCAGTTAAGAGTTGTATTTGGCGTGACCTTCCTTGAATTATTCTAATTCAGTAGTGCCTTACCTTTAAAGAAGTGACCAGGTAAACCCTCAAAAGCAGCTTTATTTCCAGAGTAAAGGGTTTTCTTTCAATGACTGTGGTCACCAGACTTGGCCTTTCTACTTCATTCTTTTCAGTTCTCCTGTATTTACCCAAACCTAAGACTGTTTGATGGAAGCTAGGCTGAAAGCTTTGAACGTCAGTTCTGTGATCAGCTAGTAAAGCAGCCCAATTTCCACTTTGTTCAAACACTGCTTTCCTGTCTTGTCTGGGAAGGTGTCTGCCTTTCATTTTTCTCTCTTATCAGCAAAGCACATAAACTGTGCTCATGTTTCTTAATACAAAACAGAGGGAAAATCCCCAAGCTGCGAGGAGGTCTGTTAGCTTAAATACTGCCCAGATCTCTGCTCTCATCCCACTGCATACACTTTCATTTGCTCTAAAATGAAAAAGTAAATCTACCTAGCTGTGATCTTGCAAATGTCAATCACTTGAAATTGTCAGGTTTTGATGAAAGGTTTCGTTAAATAGAGAATTTTTATCATGGATTCAGCTCCAGCAGCAGTATTTGATTTTTAAAGGGGTGTTTCAGAAAGCACCTTTAAAGTACAGTCTATTTTCAGCTCTGAAATCATCTCAAGAGACTGGGCCGGTAAATGTCAGCAACATGGCCTGGCAAAATGTCTTTTGTGGTCTATTGTTTACAGTGACGCTGTGAGTGTTTGAAAGCAGTTCAAACCCAGCAAACATTGTGGGTTTTTTTTCTCTAAACACATATAAATATGGGGGAGAAGTGAGGTAGAAGGCCGAGAATGGGGGGAAGCAGGGAAGGGAAAAAGGAAAGTCACACAGAGGAATGTGTGAATTCCTAAGAAGAAAGAGGGAGAATAGAGGGAGAGGGAATATGACAGCATAGGAAATGGGGAAGGAGATGTTCAGGGCTAGCAACCAGCTGTTGCAGAAAGAAAATAATGGCTTCCTGGCATCATTAGCCTCCATGGGTTCTGAAATGTTTTTTCCCCTGTATTGCTGCTGGTGCTGCTCCTGGATGTTTGATCCATTCCGTGAGCTTCTGCTCTAACTGCACAGCCCCACAGAGGTAGGGAGAAAGGCAGAGCTATCTGAGGGCTGATACCATCGAGCAAAACACGTTGGCCTGTCATCTCCTAACTAGGAGAGGTTTTGCATGCTTGTGCCTCCAGAAAAAGAGAGACTCTCATTCTGAAGTCATTGGGAGAATTCTGACCACTTTTGTCTTTCCAGGTGCTGAAATTCATCCCTGAGTCAGGCCATACCAGGAGGAAGGGCAGAACCAAGAACAACATGGCCCTAGTGGATATTCAACTGGAGCACCATGAGCGCTGTGATTGTCTTTGCAGTTCAAGACCACCCCGATAGAAATAGAAGAAACACACTATTTGCCGCTCAGAGGACCTTTTATTTTAAGCAGGAGCAATCAGAGGACATTCTTCCACTGATAAGCAAACTTTGCTAGTAGCCTGCATTGCGCTGAGCAAAAAATTAATGCTGTGTTTCAGCATAGCTATATTGGTTAGTGCCATGGCAGCAAAAAAGGTATATCATAGAGTTGTGTATTAGCATCCAAGAATATAGAATTAAATTTAGCAATGTATGCGGAAGGCTGAGATTTTCAAAGCTGACCATAGGACTTAATCACACAATTCCCACTGAAATGTAATCCAAATTGTGTCGCTAAATCCCCTTGCTGGCTGACAGTGAAAAGTTCCACTGAGATATCTGAGATAACCTTATAATATATACCTGTATCTCTCTTCCACTCTCAGACATGCCCACATCCAAATTCTCCACCTCGTTTATACCTGCTGAACTCCACTGAAGTCAGTAGGTTTACATGAATGTAAATGAGGAATGAATTTGGTCCAGTATTCATACATAAGGATTAATCCAGTTTAATTCAGTTCCCAAATGGAAGTTCCCATTGCTCCTTTGAAACATACACACATGAAGCAAATATAGAACTACATGAAATAAATCTAGAGTGAAAGCAAATTGTCCAATCCGAATTCAAGCAAAATGCTCACTGAAATAAATTGATGCTTTGCACAAGCATATGATCCTGAGTGCCACCAATGCCTATTGAAGTCCTGCCACCTAGTAAAAGTTGTGCATAATTTCTCAGGATTGGGTCCTGGCACATTTTCTTCTTTACTGTGTTTCTAGGTAGAGAGTCAAAATAGAACATCTTGGTTGCTGAAAACATCCGCTCTTCTTGCATGTGTATTCAAGTTGGAAACAAAACTACCGAGTTCTAGCTTTTAGATAACAGATCAAATATCACTATTGTTTTGGGTATTATTAAAAATAAGGAATAATATAATCTTGCCAGAATATACAGTAATCTTAATTATCTGACTTTAGTAGTATATATTGCCATGATCAAACTGTTGGCACTGAATGTCTCTTGGCCTGCATTTTGCTGAAGCATATTAATTCATTAAGCCACACCTGTCTTTTTAAAAATGGTCAGCATTCATTAATTTTCACAAAAAGAATGACTCATCTCTTGATAAAATAAGCACCTTAAAAGCTACAGCATGGCTTCTTATGTCTATTAAAATATGAAAGGGCTCTGAATAAAAAAGGAAAAACAATGCTGTCCAAACTAGCTTTAAACACTTCAAGATACTGCTCTGAAAGTTGTCCAGTGTAAAATGTAGCCAAATTATAAATCTGGAAGAGAAATGAACTTTTGATTGTGAATGTAATAGAGAAAATGGGATGGAACATTTAATGGCTAGGGATCTATATTTAATAGTAGACTAACGCTGCATTTGTTCCTTTTTATGTGCATTTCCTCTGTGTTCTTGTCTCTCAGAAAGAGAGATGTGGTCTTACAATAGTTTTTCATAAATTAACTGAAACTGGCACATGCAATCACATAATATGGAGAATTTAGTAAGCTGTTGGGTTTTAGTAGTAAAATCAGAGCTATAATGTTCTGAATTAATTCCTTCATCAAGTAAAGTTTGTTACCTTTTCTTTGTTTTTATAACCTTAGCAACCCTTTCCTGCAACTTACCCTATGAGTATTACTTTCTCTACACTATTTGAACATTTGAGACTCCAAATGTTTTTGTTTTGATTTTTTTAAAATATATTTATATTAATTTTTTCTCTCTGGCTCCCAGAAGTCTATTTAAAAGGGTGCTTGAAGACTGAAATGGGAAATGGTTAATCATTTTTCAAAGCAATTCACTTTAAAGAACAGCATTGAAACCAAAGATTGCCAGATTTATTAGTTATTTCAGGATTGTTCAAAGGCAACTTCATTCTTTTTCTGTCTCTAGCTTACTAACAAGAGAGACCAATCTTAGTTATGTTGGAAAATTTTCATTTGACACCAGTACAACCGCTCTCTTTACTGGGCATTCCTGACTGACCTGTGGCAGGAAGAGGTCTGGTCTTTAGTTTGTGGATTTGTTTTATGAGTACATGGCTTCATGTTACTTTTCTCTTTGTCTTGTTCATTGATTTCCAACCCTTTGTGGCAGTCATGCCAGTTCATCAGACCAAGGTCTCAGCTGTGCCAACCAGAGACTGCACAACTGAATTAAGTGCAGGCAATAATGGTACACCAGAGCTCAGCACAGAAGCTTTTCATTTGAGGAAGAAGGAATCTAGTGTATTAAGCCCTATGATGTCAGTGGAACTACTTACTAATTTAAAGTTAGGCATTTTTTTAAATACTTTGCTGAACTGGAGCTTACATGGGAGGAAAGAACACACACTCCCAGTACACTTAGCACTGATTTAGAACCAATGATCAAATGGCTGCCAGTTGCCATCATTTGCTATGAAGATGAAGGTTTGCAAGCCCAGGGCCTCCACGTGTGTGGGGGCAAAGGGTGCACTTTACCAGGGCCCAGAGGCCCTGGGGGGCCCAGCCCAGGCTGCAATTCCCATGGGTATATGTGTGGGAGATGGCTCATGTTACAAGTTTGTACTGGGCCCAAAAAAGTTATGCTTGGGCCCTGTCCATGCCCCAGGTCAATGCAGCATAAACAGGATTCAAATTTGTGCTGAAGCAGTAAGGGGAATAATGCGTAGTGTGACTGAACAAAACAAAGCTTCTAATAAGCCATGATTCAAGCTGCAATAATCCATGATGGAGTCAAAGAGTAGCAACACCCTAGCTTTTATTTATTGCCAGAAAATGCAAAGAGGCATGCTTCTCTCTCCTTTATTTTTTTCATTCGTTGTACTTTGTAATAGCTTCTACATTGTGTCTGTATTATTTTTAATTTAAGAATCACCTCTCCAAGAAAAAACCCAGCTAGATTTTTTTTTTTTTTGGTTCAAGGAATTTCAAAACCACAATATAAATATAATTTTCAAAGGAATCTTAAAGAGCCACAATTTCAAGCAACTCACTAGCTTTTTATTTTGCGTAATCTTCTAGGATAGAAGCTACTTTCCCAAGTGCAATTTATATATATATTTTGTTATCAGTTAAATGCAGCTTTTATAGAAAGCCTTGTCTACTGCATTCAATATATAATTTTTTTCCTTGATGAAAATAAATATTGCTTTTGAAAGAAACTATCCCGCGTGATGATTGGGAGTTCACATAATAAAAAGCTGCACAGATTAACTTGAGGTCACCCACACAAGGTATTTTTGACTGCTTGAGATCACACCATCCTCTCTGAGCCTTCAGGAGTGGTTCCCATGAGGAGCTCCAGGAGTCTGCCCAACAGTTCCCTGCACTCTGGCTTGACTGGAACCCACTGGGGGTCCTAGAGATGAGCAAGCTCTGTGCTCGGGAGGCCATAGCCAGTGATGATATCCAACCGGTTCGCACCGGTTCGCGCGAACCGGTTCTTAAAATAGAAAAAATGCAGCGAACCGGTTCTTAGCCCCGGGAGATTCAATGAAAAGGGGGAGCAGCGAACTGGTTGTTAGCGGCGGGAGAGTAAATTTCCCAGCGGCGAGTGTCTCCCGAGATTCTCCCTGCCGCCGAAATTGACCAGGTCGGGTCAATTTTACTGAGGGGAGAGTGTCTCCCTGGACTCTCCCTGCCGCCGAAATTGACCAGGGCGGGTCAATTTCACTGCGGGGAGAGTGTCTCCCTGGACTCTCCCTGCCGGGGAAATTGACCAGGGAGGGTCAATTTCACGGCAGAGGGAACTCTGTAGTTGTGGGTGTGTGTCGGGTGCTGTGTGCATGATGTTTAAGAACCTATTCAGAATAGGTTCTTAAATATCACCTGCCTTCATAGAACTGGTTATTAGAAATTTGGGATATCATCACTGGCCATAGCTGTGCCTGACCGGTGCATGGGGAGGGCAAAGAAGGGAAACTCCTTAAACCTTTGGTCTCCTCCCCACCCTTGCACACAAATACAAGAGTCAGGCATAAGCTGGCCTTCCATGATGTCAAACAACCAATTTAACAATGTCCAGTTACTGAAAATTGCTACATAAACCCAATCTTAGTAGCTGCTAACTGTATACCAGATGCACTATGTGCAAAGCACTAAGGCGTTCATTTTGCTTGTACTAAGTCCTAACTCAGGCAAACTCCAGGCCAAACACTGAGTAAGGGAATCAGGATTTTGCAAATTCATTCTGCAGCTTGTAACTAATAAAGATATTGTACACAATTCTACAATCCAATCGAGCAGTCCTTACTCACACAAGTATCTCCATTGACATCACTAAAACTAGATGCATGAGAAAGAGCTACTCAAGGGCTGCAGAATTAGATCCTTGTGTTCAGGCATCCTCGTTCAAGGAAGGACCCCAGGCTTCCTTGTTTTTGACACAACCATCCAACACTAGAACCATTTCCTAAAGGCCGGGGGAGCGAGAGGGGGAGGGCAGGCGGTCATTCCTGGGCCACTAAAGAAATGCTAATTGGATATAGGGAGCAGAGTTGCCCTTCACAAGTGCAAGGCACCCTCAGCTTGTGTGAAACTGAACAACTGCAGCACAGGGTACAAGGATGGCATGAAACTCTCTGACCCGGCATTGTTACATAATGACTACACTGTCTAACTTTATCAGATTGTCCTTGTACTTATGTATTTGACAATGCTTTTATAAATATTCTACACAAGGAAAAGCAGTTTTATGTCTATTCAGCTGACACAATGTACAGTATTGGTGTTCATTTTGTGACTGACTTTCTTTTTTGAAAAGTAGCCAGTTTTTGAAAATACTATAGCTGCATTTAAAAAGAATGGACGGTATTCTTTCAGTGGAGTTAATCAAAATCTTGTGATAAAACAGCATAATACAAATGCCCTTAATATTTTTCTTGCTCTCTTCTAGAATGCACAGTTCCTCAGTTATAGTGCTGCAATGCTAACTCAACAGCTGTCCAATTTGCTAGTGTTCTCTAAGGGACTTCAATGCAGCAGTTAATGAAAATGCAGAAATTAGCATTCTGGTCTCTTATTCTAGAAAATATAACTTTGTTTATTGACAATCCTGATCAAATATGCTAGGATACAGAACATTTATAATTTATTTGGTTATTGACATTCCTTCAAAATCTGCCTTAAATGTTTAAAATGCAAATTAGAGCCTATATTTTCTTGCAAAGACTTCTCTGACAAATGGAAATTCCAAAACAGCTAATATTTGGCCGTAAATAGTAGAAAAGGAGCATTTTAGACTCTGAAGACAAATAACTTTGGGAACCAGAGAAATTTAGACATTTTCTGAAATTCACTTGTAGCTGGCAGATATGTTGTTTGAAATGGAGTTTTAGGAAAACACCCTCTTTATGGACACTGTGCTCAAATAAAGATACTGCAGTGCAGATATAACTGAACTAATTAGATAGCAAAAGCTTATCGTACTAGGTGATCCAAGTTTTAAGTAAAAAAAGTCTTTATTGTTCAGTTGAAATAATCTGGGTTTCAAGATTACTATAAAGAACTAAATACTTATAAATAATTGGTTTGGTGAAATGGGATGTCTATCCCCATCAGGGTGAAATGAAAGTTTTCTCATGCACAAAGAAACTATATTCTGCCTTCAAAGATGAAGCACAGGCATGTAACATACAGCAGTGGAGTCAGCACTTGGAAAAAAACTATATTCAGAAAGCTGCATGTCCCAAAAGAGAGGTCCCAAAGCAAATATTAGCTATTCAGAACAGCAAGACCCCAGTCCCTGAAGTATATGCCTTCTACAAACTATGAATTTAGGATGTCTGTTTGTGACAGGTGTAATCTAGCTGCCATGTATTCCATGGCAAATGTGCCCATTTTCCTCTGAACAATATGTCACATACCAAATTTTGGTTGATATCCAGACTTTGATTATTTACTGGTTCTTTATTACTACACCTCACATTGTGTTTCAGTACTGAGAAACAGGCCAAGATGTCATGCATAGGAGAAGGAACAGAGTTTGCTTTGTTGAATTGAACCATAGAAATCTGAGATAGAGAAAGCTCGGACATGGCTAGATCTTGCTTCCACTAAGGTGTTTTGTCATTGGCTTCAATGGGGCAAGATCAGGCCCTAGGTCATCTAGTGTGCTGTGTAGGGTTTTGTCCAGTATGGGCTTGAATCCAAAGTTCTAAAGCCCTCCCACACCACAATCAAGATTACCCAAATTCAAGGAACAAGGATGGGGATGGGGTGAACATAGAAAGGTGATGAGCGGAGCTCCAGGGCTAACCTTTTTGAAAAGTTGATTTTTTTCCCTCCTACCTGCGTGGTAGGTGCCTGATCCACTAATATCAGAGAGACCGCTTGGCAACATTGGCATTGACATTGCTTAGTCTGCTGGCCCAGCTCCTCAAAGGTACTTAGATGCCTAACTCATTAGTTATTAATATTTCCTGTTAAGAAAGGATTTAAGAAAGCTTTTTATAGTGTTTCTTAGCTTTTAGAATGAGGTTCTCATGCTAAATTCCCCCATTCTCTAAATTCAGAGTCTAAATTATGGAACACACGCTGGAGCAGGCCCCTAAGTGTATTCCCTAAAATATGGAGCAGATCCTTGACAGTCTCCAATACCAAAGAGATTTAAGCTAAGCCATTTGGTTGTAATATACAGACGACATTCGTGGTAACCTTTACATCTAAACACCAAGTCTCATTTTCCGCCACTAAGTTCTTTCAAAAGGTCAAACACAGATTCATATGGCCTCAGGAAACAAATGCTAGGAATAGTTCAGAAGATGTAATTTCAATATTCATTAAACCAAACATAAGGAAGAAACTGTATTTTACCCAATTAAACTAATCTGAATACCAGTTAAACTATTGGTTATTAAATCAAGATAAAACATGTAGGTTCACATGAAGGACTGCTTGTTGTTCAATCTAAATGAAGACCCTTGAGTCCAAATTACAGCCCTGACACAAAAAGATAAGCAAATTAGCCTTATTCAGATATGCATCCAGCACATACCCTAAAGTCTTTGCACTTGAAAACTCAGACTAAGGCATCAAGTTTATTAATTGAAATATCCCTTAATAAATCTTTAATCTTAATAAAGCTAATTCAAGGCACAATGGAGGATTAGTCCCTGCATCTTCCTCTCACTATCGTTATGTACTGGTCTCCAATCTGTGGGAAGTACGCCTTTTATTTTATCTGCAGTTAAAAGTGTCCAACGGACACTTTAACACTGTATGTAACAGAAGCTTTTGTCAAGGCTTAGCATCAGTTTTCATTAGCACTGCACCCAGCTCTGTGTCTGAGGCATCTGTAAACACTAAAAATCTTGTCAATATCTGGATTTACCAGAACCGGATCTTGGATTAGAGCCTCTTTCACAGTGCAGAGGACTTTCTGGCACTGCTCGGTCCAAACCACCTTCGCCTTCTGGCGTAATTCAGTGATCGGAGCAGCTACAGAGCTGAAGTGAGTTACAAACCTCTGGTAATGCCCCATCTTTCCAATAAAGTTCTGGTCTCTAATTACTTCCACCTTGGCCAGCTCTGGCTTTAGGCAGCTACTCCCCACCTTCTGGCTCAGGTACGACACTTTGGCCATCCCGACCTTACACTTCTCTGACTTTACAGTCAGCTTTGCCCCTTTAGGTGACCCAGCTCACTCTTCCCCTGGGACACATTGTCTTCCCAGGTCTGGCTAAAGATATAGATATCGCCAATTTATGGCAGGGCAAAGCCCCCCCTCCTCCCCCATTCTCCTAAGCAACTGCTCCACCGCATGCTGTAAATTGGAGGGTACCCCCCCTTGATTCTGAAAGGTAGGACCAGGAATTCAAAAAGCTCAAAAGGGGTGATGAAGGCAGATTGCTGGCTAGCCTCTAGGTCTAAAGGCATCTGCTTGTAGCCTTTGGTGAGATCCATAGTGGTGAGGTAATGAACTCCCTCTAGCTAATCTAAAATCTCATCCAGCTGAGGCATGGGGTAGGTATAGGACATGGTGATGGCATTCAGCCTCCTAGAGTCCACAAAGAATTGTATTGACCCGTCTTTTTTGGAAAACAGTATTACTGTATAGGCCCATGGGCTGGTGGAGGGCTAGATCACCCCTAAAGCCAGTATGTCTTGAACCTCCTTCTCCAGTCCTGTGCTATTTTCTCAGTGACTCTGAAAGGGGAACTTCTGATGGGAGATTTTTTCCCATCTCCAACCTGTGGACAGCCAAGTTAGTGAGCCCAGGCCTGCTGAAGAATAGCAGCTGGTAAGAATGCAGCACTTCGCTGATCTCTGCTTGCTGGGCAGGGATTAGCGGGTCAAAGAGGGGAATTGATTCCAGTGGGAGGCTGCTCCGGACTCAGGGAAATAAAGGAGATCGTCCTCCCACTGGCCACACATGACCAGCATCAACCCCTCCCTGTCAAAGTAGGGCTTCATCATGTTGCCATGATACATATGGTGTCTGTGAGCCCAGATGGACAGTTCCACCACATAGTTCACCTCGCTCAGCTATTTGATGACCTTAAAGGGGCCATCCCAGGCAGTCTGCAGTTTATTCCTCCACACTGAGATGAGAACCATCACCCAGTCCCCAGTGCTATAGGAGTGGGCACACATGATGCAGTTGTACCAGACCTTCTGCTTCCCTTAGGCCCTGGTTAAGTATTCCCCGGCCAAGCCCATGAGCTCAGCAAGCTGTTACAGGAAAGATAACATGTACTTCACCACTGATTCTCTATCAGGAGAGGCCTTCCCCTCCCATTCATCCCTCACCTAGTCAAGGGGTCCCCTCACTCTCCTTCCATACAGCAACTCAAAAGAGGAGAATCCTGTGGATTCTTGGGGCACTTCCTTGTATGCGAACTGCAGGTGAGGTAGGTACTTGAGGTAGGTAGATGCTGGTCTATAAAAGTTTTCAGCATCATCTTGAGGAACCCATTAAACCTCTCCAACAGCCCGTTGGACTGAGGCTGATAGGCCAAAGCCCAATGTGCTGGACACCACATGTGTCCCACAAATACTGAAGTCAGGTTGACATGAAATTGGACCCCTAGTCTGTAAAGACCTCCCGGGGAAAACCAACCCAGCTGAACATGGTCAGCAGTGCATCTGCTACGGAGTCTGCCTCCGTAGTGAACAGAGCCACCACCTCAGGATAGCGAGTAGCCAAATCTACCACCACCACCCACCTGGGCAGTGGGCTCTCCTTCTGAGGGAGCTCCTACCCAATGAACCCTTTGCAGGTTCAGGTTGCTCACCTTGTCCCTGAGCTTTGGACACTGCACCCACTTGTGCCCCCTGCCCCGAACTGCACCTCCAGCCCCATTGGTTTCCTAGGGCCAGTCAGTCAGTCCCAGTATTAGCTGCCCCTCAACGACCCCAGGCTAAACACAAAGTGATTAGCAGTCTGTTTGCGGAAACTTTACTTCTTGCTATATTTGTTCTTTGCTCATTTCTTAATCTCATAGTGTTTCCTATGGTCTTTTCTTCCCATTTTAAAAAAAAGTTCTTTAATACTTTTTTCCACTATACTGGGTTTAAGAGATGCATCTCCTGCAGGGAGGCCATTCCAGTAACAGATAAGCATTCTCACTGTTTACGTTGCCTCAGTGAGGGCCACATTCTACAGAAGCATACCTTCTGTCAGCAGCCAACGGCCAGATCCCCCCAAAAATGGGAACTGAAACAACTCCTTATGGAGGGAGTTCTTTAGCCTGTGATCATGGCTTGAGTCTCCCAGGCAACATGAGTCATCTCTGCAGCCTTCCACCTCCAAAGATGGTGAACCAAGGAAGAAATCTTCAGCTTCCCCATGGAAGACCTCTAAAAAGAGAGCTTCAAGCCCTCACAGTGATCCCCACACCAGACAGAGGAGATCCCAGGCACTTTTGATCTCTTCGAAGCCATGAGACCAAAGTCTGAGACCAAAGTTGTCTAAGCACAGTACGCACAGATCATGTGGATCCTCTCCAACAGATACTGCTGATAAGCCTAAGGACCCTATCAGTACAGGCACTGAAGTAGTGTTATTGCTGGTCAGGGACAGGAGCGTAGACCATGCAGCCTCTGAGAAGATGGCACCAGTATGGATATCCCCAGTACCAACAACTGTGAGACAACCATCATCCAACTTCTCACTACAGCCAAGGTTGCCAATCCCTTTGGAACCATCAATTCATCATCGGCAACCACTGACAGTACTGATTACTGTGTTACCACAGGAGTGTAGATTCTCTAAGTATCACGGTATCTGAGGCATCAGAGTCTCCTCTACTCAGTACCATGGCTTTGGTACCGAGCACATCTTGAGCCCAGGATGCACTACTGGCACCGAGTCAGGCATCTCCAGTTTCCTCATTGGATCCACCACTTTCCAGTAGAGATTCGGACAGTGACCAGGAGGAGATTCTCTCTCATTACTCCTGCTATGCTTATACCCTTACTCTAGACCTCAACTTTAATGATATGTCCAACCATAAGCTCAGCCACCCATGCTTTTCCCAACATCTCGGTGGTCCTACTAGGATTTGTGGTCCAGGTGTCTAGTGTCAGACACTGAGAGACTGTGAGGCATTCTCAAGACACCATGTCTAGTACTTCAGAACAACTTGAGGAGATCCTGGAGGAGCAAAAGGTCAGACTAGAGGAGGATGTTATACCACATATTAACATCTCTTCCTCTTCTCCAGAAGAGGAAGTAATGCCCCCTCCACCATCTATGGCAGACATTTTTAAGCTCTTCCAACACCTTAAAAAGAGGGTGGCAGATAACTTACAAATAGCCCTAGAGGAGGCAACAGACACTCATCATAAGCCACTGGATAGTTTACATACATCATCCCCCTCAAGAATAGCCTTCCCTATCAACAAGACTCTTTTGGATCCAGCTAAGGTCATATGGCAAATGCCAGCATTAGCCATACCAATATGAAAAAGGGCCAATAAAAAGTATTATGTACCCCTCAAATATATGGAATTTCTTTTCTCCCACTTGCTGCCTAATTCCATTGTGGTTGATAGGGTGAACTCCTGTGGCTGGCAACATCATACCAAATTCACTCCTTATGATAGGATATGGAAGCCACTTGACTTATTTGGGAGGAAGGAATACTCTTCTGTTACTTCACAATCCTCAGCTTTGCAATTTTCCACCTCAAAACATCAATTCTGACACCTAGTCGAGGCCTCAAGAAAGCACTCCCTTCAACAACAGCTGCCACTTTTCGATCCCTCACATCCCTTTGGATGTCACCTTGCTCTGTTCTATACCAACTGGGAACACAACATCCAACAGAAGAGTTTTGGAAATGATCTCCCATGGGTATTCAATCCACTTCACTACCTTTCCCCCACAACCTCTCTTTCCTGTCCCTCTTCAGGGACCCTTCTCATGAGAGACTGTTTGGACAGAAAATACATCACCCCCTCCACCTACGAGCCATAGAACCCCTACCAGAGCATCTCTGAGGCAAAGGGTTTTATGCTCAATATTTTCTGATCCCCAAGAAAAAGGGAGGTTGGAGACCCATACTGGATATCAGAGCACTGAACAAATATATCAAGGCTTAAAAATTCAAGATGGTCACACTAGCCGCCATTATTTTATCTTAAAACAAGGAGGTTGGTTCTCAGCCCTAGACCTCCAGGACGCATATTTCCACATATCGATCTTACCATCCCACAGATAATTTCTCTGATTTACTTTAGATCAGGACAATTGCCAGTACAGAGTATTCCCTTTGGCCTCTCGGGGGCTCCCAAAGTATTCTCCAAGCTCCTCTCTATATTGGCAGCCCACTTACGTACCCAGGGGATCGCGGTCTACCAATACTTAGCTGACTTTTTCCTCAGGGCCTGATCCTTTAAAGAATCTCTGTGGGGCACCCAAAGAATTAGAGATGTATTCACAAACTGGGCTTACAAATCACCCTCCAAAAATCAACCCTAACTCCGGTCCAGTACTTGGACTTTATAGAGGTTGATCTTGACTCACTGCATGTGAAAGTGCTTCTTCCACAGCACAGATTTCACAGCCTGTCCACACTTACAGAGACGGTGCAAACCAGCCCTCAAACATTGGCCAAGCATTGCCTCCAGTTTCTGGAGCACATGGCAGCTGGCATTTTTGTAATATCTCGTGCTGGACTTCACATGAAGTGCTTGCAGATGTGGTTCATCTCAGTTTACAGGGAAAACAAAGATGTGTTGGACAAAGCTCTCCCAAATCCTTCCAGGATCAAAAGCTCCCTGCTCTGGTAAAAAGATCTAGCAAACGTTTGCACAGGGATCCCATTCACAATGCTCCCACTGATATTACTTCTCACTACAGACACATCCTTCATAGATTGGGGTGCTCATCTCAACAACCTCACAACTCATGGCAAATGGTTGCCCGTGGAGATACTCTCCACATCAACCTCCTTGAACTCAGAGCAGTCAGGAATGCTTGTGCTCACTTTCTGCCACTGATCAGAGGTACACACGTGACAGACAACATCAGGTATATGCACTACATAAATCATCACGGAGGCACCAGATCATTCTCCCTCTGTAAAGAAGCACTAAAGCTCTGGAAATGGTGCATTTCCCACAATAATCTAATGTCAGCAGCCTACGTACCAGGAGTGCAGAACACAACAGTGGACAGTCTCTGTCACAAGTTCTCACATGACGAGTGGAAAATGGAGCCAACAGTATTCCACAGCATATTCTGTCAATGGAGGACACCAACAATAGCTTTGTTCGCCACTTACCTGAACAAGAAATATCCATGCTACTGCAACAGGGCTGGCCTTGGACAGCACTCATTAGGGGGCACTTCTTCCATGAAATGAGGGCCTTCTATATGCCTTTTCCCTGTTCCGTCTGCTGTTGAAGGTCCTGTTTAAAATAAAAAGAGAAAAAGCAAATGTCATACTGATTGCTCCCCCCTGGCTGGGACACACGTTGTACCTGTACTTGTCACATCTGACAGCGAGTCTATTGATCCCTCTTCGTCCCATTCCTTACCTCTTCTCACAGAATGAAGGGTGCGATCTCCATCCCAAACTGTGGATACTCCTTCTTCATGGTCCCAGCACACAGAGAGAACTCGTGCTCTGAGGAGGTACAGGAAGTGTTACTATATAGTAGGAAATCGGCTGCCTGTTGTACTTACCTACAAAAATGGACACGGTTTCAGGTTTGGTGAAATTCCAGGCACATTACCCCAGAATGTGCTACTCTCCCATAGTGTTAGACTACATACTGACTCTCAAGAAGTGAGGACTATCCCTCAGTTCACTCGAAGTACACATGGCAGCCATAGCGACTTTCCTTCGTCAAATAGAGGGATACTCAGTTTTCTCACACACAGCTATAAAGAGGTTCCTCAAGTACACAGTGAACCTCTTGCCCTAGCCCAGACATCCCATCCCAATATGGACCTGAACTTGGTTTTAAAAAGCATGACTAGATCTCCCTTGGAACCTATGGTTACTTGTTCGCTCACATATCAATCACTGAAGACAGCATTTCTGGTTGCCATCACCTCGGCAAGAAGAATAGGGGAGATAGCAGCACTTGTGGCGCACCCCCTTTTAAAGTCTTCTTTGATGACAAGGTTACTCTTGGGCTGCACCCAACATTCATACCCAAGGTGACCTCACCTTTTCACACGAGCCAACTGATTCATATCCTGACCTTTTATCCTAAGCCTCACCATGATAACAGAGAGGCCATACTTCTCACACTAGATGTTAGGAGAGCCCTGGACTTCAACCTGGACAGGACGAAGGCTTTTAGGAATTTCATAAGCTCTTCCTTGCCATTGCAGCTAGGTCTAAAGACATGGCAATAATGGCCCAAAGGCTCTCCAAATGTGTCTCGAACTGTATCAAACACTACTATCACATTTGCAGTATAGTACCTCCATCCAGAATTCACACACACTCCATGACGTCAGTGTCCTCCTCTGTCACCTTCCTCAAGAATATCTGTATCTTGGAAAGCTGCAGAGCAGCCACCCAGGCATTCCCTGCATACCTTTGCAGAACACTATGCAATTACAGGGGCTCTACTTCCAAGGCTAATTTTGGCTCTGCATTATTAGCATTCATAACAGAGTCAACGCTAAAGCCCCGACCTCCCATACAGGATACTGCTCAGGAGTCACCTACGGTGGAGCATACATAAAGACACTTCTTGAAGAAGAGGAAGTTACTCACCTTGTGCAGTATCGATGGTTCTTTGAGATGTGTCCCTCTATGGGGGCTCCATGACCCACCCTCCTCCCCTCTACTTCAGAGTTCTTGATAGGGGCTCTGCAATAGAAAAGGAACTGAGTGAGGATGGTTCACCCACGCACAGATAATTAACCTCAAAGCAGAGCATGAGGGGGAGAGAGCATGTGTGAGCTGAATGGACACTACTACTGAAGATCTCTGATCAGAAGTGAAGGGATGCAAATACACCTACAGTGGAGCACCCATAAGGACAGACATCTCAAAGAACCATTGTTACTGCACAACGTGAGTAATTTTCTCTTCTGTAAAGTGAAAGGAATACTATACGGCACTGCAGTATTTTTCCATGCATCATAGGCTGGAGCAGGGCTGAGTTCCCTAACTTGACAGAGACCTTCAAATCTGTAGCAGGCTTGATAATCTCTTAGCATGTTATTAATAGGTGCCAACAAACTGTCCCCCTCCACTTAATCTAAAATAGAGACTTGCAGCTAGTCAGAAACTCTGTGTTCCCCTCCCAGATACCAGAAAGCTCCACTAACACATTATCTCAGATTATTTTTTTTTTAATCCCAAGGGCAAAAACCAAACCTTTATTCCTTCAAGATAACAGCAATTAGAAATAGAAAATGAGAAATGCAGCTCACACTCTGTAGTTAAATTTTACTTTCCTATTCCTCACAGAAATCATTAAAGGATTTTAAAGCAAATTCCCTACATTCCTCATCTACCCACAACCTTACCCTTTGGGTATCCATTGCTCCATTACATCAAGTTTTAATTACTGCCCCTGACCTTGTGCCTACTGTATCATCACAGGATACTAATTGTAGTTCATCTGGAATCATTATCTGAACTTCTTGCTATGGTCATTGTTATTCTTTTTCTTCCCAAGATCTTAGAATATCACTAATAAGAATGCCATGGCTTTGGGTTTATAATTTCCAGTATATTGATGGAGGATGAGCTTGAATTAGTTATTGTTCTTTCATTGGAGAAACCCAAATGACTGAGACAAGTTCAACAGGAAATGCTGTCAGGTTTATTTGTGGAGTTTCCTTTGAATTGTCCATTTTCACACTTCCATTCAAAACAGCCAAGGGTTAGATATCTTGTGATCCAGAGAAATCCTGAAAATCTCAGGTAACCAGTGCATCCATGCAAAAGCCCAAAGCCTTTGCCTGGCTTCTCATCTTCCTTCCCTATGGGTAGTACAACACTTTGCGATGCAGGGCTTTCACGGAGCATAGAGCTTTAACATGTAAGATAATGCAGATGGGCAAATTCCTGTGTCCAGTGGTTAGTTGGGCCAGTAGCTGGCTCCTGCTGCTGCTTTTGGAGTGAGGACCAGCCCAGTAGGCAGGCTCAGAGCATACCTATCAGATTGGGCCCCAAAGGCAAAATAGGCAGGGGAATGTCTTATTTGAGGCTCTTGATGGGATATAGGCATCTTGGCATCAGGTCTTAGGTGGCTGTGCACATACCCAGAGGCAGAAATGCAGGCATGTGAGGACTTTACCAGAAAAAACATAGGTGTGCAGGGACTTTCTACAGTGGAAGTTAGGTGCCTAAATCCCTTGGTGGATGTAACCCTTACTCCTTGCCTCAAAGACCTTACAATTTGAATACCAAGATAGACTAAGGATGGAAGAGAAAACAGGTCAAAGTCACACAGCAATTCAATGGCAGAACAAATATTAAAATATATGTCTCCTGGGTTCCATTCCCTATCCACTATGCTATTTATCATGCTATCATTTGAGGTTTCTTTTCTCCCCTCTCTCCCTCTTTCTAGTACAATATTTTAACATGGTATATTTGCCCAAAGTTTAATTCAAAGTATGGTGATGAACTATTTGCATGTATCAGAAGGAAAGTAAATTGGCCCAACTTCATAGATAATACTATGCACTCCAGTGCAATCACTGCATTGCAGACAAAGAAAAACTTTTCTCCATTAGAAAATGTCCAAGATAATCCAATAGTCTGTTGCCAACAAACTGCCCAGATGCATTGTCTGCCAACTCTCCTGAATATGATTGCTTCACCCATCTCTCTATGCTACAGCATGGTGAATCTAAAAATAACTGCTTGGTTAATCATAGATTAAAGCAACTCCTCTCTCCGTGTCTATTTGCAAACAATGCTGTCTGTCCACTTCCCAGTGTGCATTGAATGGCAGGATGCAATATAACAAAAAAGACAAGAACATTGCAGAAACTTCCTGTGTATTAATTCTAAACTGTCAAAATAGGCCAGGGTTACAGAGCTCCAAAGAAATGTTCAGTCATAAAGTGTCTTCCAACTGTTCACAGGACGATTAAATTCTCATAAAAGAATCATGACACGAGCAAGGAAAAGAATGTAATTGTGGCTGTAGAACCATATCTGAGTACTATTTAGAACACAATTTTGGTGAAGAGAAAAGTGTGGAAGAAACTATAAAAACTCTTTTTTCCCCTGGAGTGAATGACACATGGATTGATATTCCCTATACAACATAATTCTTGTCAGACATGCAGCATCAATTCAGAGACTGAATTGTTAGAATTCATTGTTTCTAGAGAATCCCAGATCCATGTCTGGGTTCAGATCCAAGTTCACAGTTTGAACCTCTCTATAATGGGCCAAATCCCAGGGCCATAAATTTCAGGATTGTTCTGATCCAATTCTCAAACACCAAAATTCAGAAGTGTGCAGAATTAGGGTTTTAATTCAGGCCCATCTTTCAACTGAACACAAAAATAATGGCAAACGTTTACTCCAAGTTAATCTGTTCCACCGCAGGTCCTCAAAGAGATAATTCTCATTGCTGTTGTGTCCTAATGAAGGTTTTACATTTGATCTTGCACACAAGAATATCTAGGCTAAATGTCAGGGAAAACCTTCCACTCTTATTCCTGGCAAATCCTTTTGTAGATTCAGAGCTCACACAATCACAGCCAAAGTTTTCAGTTTGTTGTAAGAGTTTAGTTACAGGCATTGACATCGCATTATCAGCTGGAAAAGCATTCTGGGTATCAGCATGCAAAAAAACCACTGAGCATGCATCCTGTTGCTAAAGTTCTCTTTAAACTCTAAATTTAGCTGTGAAAATAATGAAAATTACAAGGCCTGGGTTTGTTTCTCCCTCCCCATCCCACCCCCCCATATTTGTATTCTGTAGATGTTTCCTTGAAAGAATGATGATTGAGTCACACTGGAACCATTTTTCTGCAAACAGCAGCAGAATTTCAAACAGATTAATTTCCAACTGCTGAGCAATGAAGGCAGTTTGTTATCAATGATCACCCCTCTAGCCACAATAGTGACCCTGCTCAGTAGAACTGCACTGGAATCAGCTACAGTTCACTCCCGTGGAACAGATGCCAATAAAAATTAGCAAAAAAACCCACTGAAATAAGGAACTCTAGAGGGACGCTACAAATACTAGAGACTAGGGTGACCAGATGGCAAGTGTGAAAAATGGGGACAAGGGATAAGGGGTAATAGGCACCTCTATAAGACAAATCCCCAAATATCGGGATTGTCCCTATAAAATTGGGACATCTGGTCACCCTAAAAGAGATGATGTAAACAAATTTACCATTCACAAACTTTAAAAAATCTATTAAATATAATTGCTAATGCTATGTTCAGAAATTTAAAACAACTAGGTAAGATTTTTTTCACTGAGATTTTCAGAGACACCCATTGCATTTGAATTACCAATTTCCTATCCAAATGGGGCCGAAAAATGCTCATAATCACCTTTGAAAATACAATTCTTCATATTCACCTAAAATGGAACGCTACTCAGTATATGTGCCACACAGCAGTGTGTAATGGGCCTTCCTTCACCTTAAAGAAATAGCTCAGCAGTGATGTGCAAATTTAAGAACAGAGGTCAGATCCTCTTACAGATGCTGGAGGAAGTCCTGGCATTAAATTGGGCCTCAAGAGAACTGCATATGGAATAAAATTTATGATAATTAAATTCTCATGTACGCTTACTGACCTCAAGGGATCACACAGGGTGGGATTTGATGCTATTATGGAGGAATAGACCACTATTAAAGTTATCCTTTAATAAATTATCCCTTTCCCTTTGCAAAATTTACTTTGTTCTTTCTAGTCCACCATAATGTTACAAATGTTAGAAGCCTCTTTGCAATCCAAGTTCATCAGAGTTACTGTGAAAGCTCTGGAGTTGCTAGACTGCTACAGAGAAATTTTGTTTTGATATAGGGACACTGTAATCTTTTTAAGGATTTATTGTGTGGCAAACTGCCCGCTTTCCCCTGGTGGGTCTTACACTTTACCTTCCTGTTTGTGGTCAGGGCACCCCAAACTACCTCGTTGCCCCTGGCTGTAGTGGAGCTCTGTCTCCTGACCTGGGAGGGAACCTTCTCCTCCAGCTACTCCAAACCTTCTGGCAAATTCCTCTGTGTTTGTTCCCTTCCCTCTTCTTTAGGGAAGGCAGGGTTTAAATACCCCTGGCCCCGCTCTTCATTGGGTCCAGGTGCCTTTATTTGCCCTGCTGTTCTTTCCCTTCTGCCTGCTGGGCAGAGGGTTTTAAACCCTTTTGGGCCCTCATACCAGCCCTGGCACCCCCCCCCTTTTTTCAAGGTTGCTGGAGGCGCTGCTCCTGCTGTCTGGGGGGCCCTACCAGACAACCAGTCAGCCTGCCTGCCCCACCCCCACCTCCGGCCCGGTCTCAACAGCACTTACAGGAAGTGCTGGGGAGAGGGGGGGCGGAGGGGAGGGGAGGGGAAGGGGGGAAGGGCAAGGGCTCCACCCGGAAGACACCGCCTCCTGCGGCTGGGTGCCCTCCCCCTCCTCCCTACCCGCCCCCACTGTCCCTTCCACTAGCTCTGGGGGCAGCGCCGCTCCCAGGGCGTACACCCAGGTGGCTGCAGGCTCCCCGCCTGCCACCCTGTCACCTGCCCCGACCGCTGCCTCCAGCACCATCCCCGGGAACCGGAGCCCCTTCCAAACCCTTACCAGGAGGCATGGGGTCCGTTGCTCCCTTTACCCACCTCACCCCATGTGGAAACCTACTAGCGGGCGTTGGCACGGGTGGTAGGGCCCACCCTTTCTGGCATCTGAGGCCGCCACCCAGGAGGTGGTGGAGAGGGGCTTGGCAGTGGGGGGGTTTCCATGTCCCTGTGGAGCCCCTGGAGGACCTGGGCATACGGTGGTCTTCACTTCTGTCCCACCCTTCCTCCCCAACGCCGCCCTCCTGCCTCTCCTCGCCACCCTGGGGAAGCCCATTTCCACCATCAGCCCGCTCCCCCTCGACTGCAAGGACTCCGCCCTCCGCCACGTCCTCTCCTTCCGCCAGCAGGTGCAGCTCCAACTGCCGCTGGCAGCTCGTGGTGGGGAGGTGCTTGAGGGGTCCTTTCTGGTGCCCCATCAAGGGGCCCAGTACCAGGTCCACTACTCGATGGGAGACGCCTGGTGCTTCCTTTGCCAAGTGACGGGGCACGTCCGGAAGGACTGTCCCCTGGCCCGGCAAGATGGGAGGCCCGGGTCCCCCAGGACCAAGGGGAGTGCCAGTCAGGCCAGTGGTGGCCATCCCCCCAGCCGTCCAGTACCTGTGGCCATCCCCGCTCCCTCTCCAGCAGCTATCACCTGCTCCCGGGCCCCGGGGGCCCTCCTCCCGGATCGCCCGCGCAAGTGAGCTGGCCCCACCAATGCCCAGAGCAGTCTGGCGGGGCCTGCGGAGGAGAGGGGGCCAGGGCCGCCACTGGCCGGGGCTCACCCCAGGGGGAGGCTTCTCTTCCCCCTGTGACTGCACTCCTGCCTTCCCGAGCCTCAATCCCTGTGCCATTGCCCCTTGGCTCTGCCCCTGCTGCCAAACCCTCCACCTCGGAGGGCTGGGTGCTGGTGCAGGGCAGGCGCAGTAAGCGCAAGGCTGGTTCCCAGCACCTCCTCCCCTCCACTGCTGAGGGGGGTGAGAGCCCCTGCAAGGCCAGGAGGTGGGCTGCTCGAGCCGGGCCTCCCACCAAGCCCCATGCTGAAGCCCAGCCGGTGGCACCGGCCGAGGAAGCCATGGAGGTGGATGTGGGCTGCACCATCTCCCTCCTGGAGTCCATCCTGGAGGAGCCCCCAGCCGAAGACCCCCCCCGCCCCTCGGCTACCACTGGGGAGGACCTCGTGGTGGCGGGAGGGGATTTCTCATCCCTTATGGAGGAGATTGACGCCCTGGGTCTAACCCCAGCCAGCCAGGGGGAGGACATCTCTGCCCATATGGAGGACCTAGCACACGACAGCGTCGAGCCACCCCTCCATCCTTCCTTACCAGTCTGCTGTACCTGCGCCCGCTCCATGTCCCGATCCCTCCCCTGTCCCAGCTTCCAACCCCCTCCCTGTTTCCACTCCACCCCTGCCTCCACTTCCATCCCCGACTCTGCCCTTCCTCCCCCTGCCACCTGCTCCCCTGCCACACCTGGAGTCATCTTTCCTCCTCGGGAGCTCCCAAGAGGCGGCCTTTGCATTCATCGCTCCCGGCCCCCACGGGGCCGCCGTCTTCCCTCCACCACCGCCCCTAGCCCCAGCCCCAACATGCTGCAGAGCTTCTGCAGGGGCCGATCCGGAGGATGGATCCCCTGCAGTGCTGTGAGAGGAGCTGCGTGCTTTCCTCCGGGATACGCGCGGTGCCCAGAACCGGGTACAGCTCGCTTTGCAACGCTGGGAGGACTTCGACCAGATCTTCTGGGCCGCGAGCGCCACATTGAAGGAGGGAAAAGGGACTGGGTGGCAGGGCACCGCAGCATATCAGCGGACCCGCATCTTCCGTAACGCCCTGATGGCCTATGGACTCAGCCACGGATTGTTGCATAGCCCGACGAGGACTGCCGGTGCTCCTGCCCACAAGGATCTCCTCCAGCCCCCTTCATAATGCCTGTTACCTGTGCCACTTTAAACACCAGGGGCTGCAAGACGGGTCTCCGCTGGAGCCAGGTGCTCTCCTTCCTTCAGGAGGGGGGTACTCTGTAGTGTTCCTGCAGAAGACCCACATGGACCCAACCACTGAGGCCAGCTGATGGCTGGAGTGGGGAGACGGGGTGCACTTCAGCCACCTCTCCGCCCGCGCGGGTGGGGTGGCCACCATGTTCTCCCCAGATTTGTGGCCCGAGGTACTGGGGGTTACTGAGGTCATGCTGGGCCATCTGCTGCACCTTTGGGTCTGCGTGGAGGGGCTGGCACTGAATCTCGTCAACGTCTACACCCCGATCGCGGGCCCGCACCAGGTGCGGCTCTTCCAGTGGGCATCCGCCTTCCTCAGCACCTTGGACCCTCATGAATGCCTGGTCCTGGGCGGGGACTTTAATACCACCCTTGAGGAACGAGACCGCACAGGGACTGAGCACTGCCAGGCCACCGCAGACATCCTTCGAGAGATCATAGACCATCACTCCCTGGTGAACGTCTGGCGTGACCACCACCAGGATGATGCCGTCACCTTCACCTTCGTCCGGGTGGGAGAAAACCGATTGAGCCACTCCCGGTTGAACTGCATCTACCTTTCTCGCCACCACCTTTCACGGGCCCACTCCTCCAAGGTACAGCTGGCCCCATTCTCAGATCACCACCTGGTGACCGTGATGGCCTCTCTCACTGCAGAGAGGTCGGGGTCGGCCTACTGGCACTTCAACAACGGCCTGTTGGAGGACATGGGCTTCGTGGCGTCCTTCCGGGAGTTCTGGCTGGCCTGGCAGGAGCAGAGACATGCCTTTCTCTCGGCAAGGTGCTGGTGGGATGTGGGGAAGGTGCGCGCCCGGCTCTTCTGCCAACGGAGAGATCCCCCTCTCATGCAGGCGGGCCGTACTCGCCTTTTGCCCAAGAAGGGAGACCTCCGCGACCTTCGGAACTGGCATCCCATCTCGCTCCTCAGCATGGACTACAAAATCATAGTGTAGGCCCTCTCACTGTGACTGGGGTCCATGCTGCAGGATGTGGTTCACCCCGACCAGACCTACACCATCCCGGGCCATACCATTTTTGACAATCTTTATTTGGCCCGGGATCTCCTGGAGCTTGGGTGCAGGGATGGCCTGTC
>ML675641.1:2214276-2232026 GCA_007922155.1 Mesoclemmys tuberculata
AGAAGGCATTTGACAGAACGGACCACGGGTATCTCCTGGGCACCCTGCAGGTGTTCGGCGTCGGACCCCATTTTGTGGGTTTTCCCTGGGCGCTGTACGCCTCCGCGGAGTGCCTGGTCAAGCTCAACTGGACCCTGACCGAACTGGTCAGCTGTACGCCCTGGCCATTGAGCCTTTACTCTTTCTCCTCTGTCGGAGGCTGATGGGATTGGTGCTCTGTGAGCCGGAGATCAGGCTGGTCCTGTGTGCGTACGCTGACGATGTGCTCCTCGTGGTCCAGGACCCGGGTGACTTGGTGCGGCCGGAGGCCTGCCTGGCCATCTACTTGGCGGCCTCCTCCGCCCTTGTCAACTGGACCAAGAGCTCTGGCCTGATGGTAGGGGCGGGGTGGCGGATGGGCCCCCTCCCACCTGCGCTTCAAGCCATCCGGTGGAGCATGGGTCCGCTGCTCTATCTGGGCGTCTACCTTTCCGCCACCCAACCCTCCCCGATAAAGAACTGGCAAGATTTGCATTACCGGGTGTCCGGGTGGCTGCGGAGGTGGACAGGATTGCTCTGGTGCTCAACCAGCTGGTCCATACTCTGGCACTGGCTCAGCACCCTGGTCCCGATCCCGAGCTTCCTGGCCTACCTCCAGAAGGTAATCCTGGAGTTCTTTTGGCCAGGACTGCACTGGGTCTCTTCAGGGATCCTGAGTCTCCCCCTAGAGGAAGGGGGGAAGGGCCTGTGCTGTATACGCAGCCAGGTCCACACCTTCCGCCTCCAGGCCCTGCAGAGACTCCTTTATGGTGCAGGTAGTCTGGTGTGGAGCCACTTGGGGAACGCCTTCTTCTGCCACCTCCGGGGGCTCCAATACGACCGGAAGCTCTCCTTTCTCCATCCAAGAGGTCTTCCATGAGACCTCTCCGAGCTGCCGGTCTTCTACCAGGACCTCCTCTGAACCTGGAGGCTGGTCTCAGCCTCCAGACCCCTTGCAGTCACTGAGGGGGAGGAGCTCCTCGCGGAGCCCCTGCTGCACAACCTCCAGTTGCGTGTGCAGCTGGTGGAGACCCTCTCAGTGCAACGGCAGTTGGTCCTGGCCAGAATCACCAGGATCGGAGACCTTCTGAACTATGCCCGGACTGGGCGGACCCCGAGGCACTGGCCCAGCGCATGGGGTTCTCCACCCTTCGGACCCCCCCTGACGCATACTCCAGGAGGTGAGGGCAGCCTTGCCCCCCACTGCTCAGGCCTACCTCGAGCGGGTCTTGCAAGAGGGTGCCCCCTGGTCTCCCCTTAGCCCCTGCCCTCTGGCGCTCACTATTGGGCCCCGACCCCGCAAGCCTCCCCAGCCTCTCCCACCCCACGCCCCAAGCCGGCTGCACAATCTGCAGCTGGTTCTTTTTTGAACCGCGCCCAGGAACCACCTGTACACACTCGTGCTCCATACCCTTCATTTCCTTGCCCTCGCATCCCGCCCAGACACCAAATGGCAGAACCTAATGCCACCTGTGGAGGACGAGGACCCCCGGTGGGCCATCCTCTATTCCACCCTACCCCGCGGCCCACCGGGGACATCAGTTGGCGGCTCCTTCATGGAGCCATGAGCACGGGCACCCCTCGCCCCAACACCTGCCCCTTTTGCGGTGCGAGGGAGACCCTGGCGCATGCCTATTTGGAGTGCGCCAGGCTGCAGCCCCTTTTTCGGCTCTTCCAGAACCTCCTGTTGAAGTTCTGGCTGCACTTTTCCCCCCACCTGTTCATCCATGCACACACCATCCGAAGCACCACAAGGTCATGGGATCTCCTCATCAACCGCCTCCTAGCCCTGGCCAAAGTGGCCATCTACAACACCAGGGAGAGGAGGTTGGCTGTAGGGGAGCTCTGCGACTGTGGGGCCTATTTCTGTTCCTCCATTCGTTCACGCATCCGGGCGGAGTTCCTCTGGGCAGAGTCCGCTGGCTCCCTAGACACTTTCCGGGAGCAGTGGGCGCTGTCCGGGGCCCTTTGTTCAGTGTCTCCCTTTGGTTCCCTTTGTTTTAACCTGTGACCCCCACATCCTTTCCTGTTTTTTCATTTGTTGCCCCCGGAATCAGTTGAGCCCCAGGTCCCTTGGCTCGCCCCTTAAGTGAGGGAGGGGCCTTAAGCGGTGGGTGGGCTTTGAGGACCCTCTCCTGGTCCTCAAATATTCACACCCATTTGGAAAGCTGCTGGAGGAGGTGCTGTTGCTTCTTGGGGTGCTGCTGTTCTTGGGGGGCCTTGTGGGCCTGCCTTCCCCCCCAATTTGGAGGGGGTGAGTGAATGGCCCTTCCACTGCCACCACCTCTATTACCTCCAGGACTAGCACCAGCTCCAGCACCACCACCACCAGCTGCAGAAGAGGCCCCTTGCCTGCCTGGCTGCCTCCTCCCATTACTCCTGCTGTGAGTGCCCCCCCTCCCTTTTGCTGCTCCCCCCAGCACCTGTACTTGGGGGCACCCCTGCCCTTCCCCTCCTCTGCCCCCCCTTCCCCATAGCTGTCCCTGCCTACTTCCCCCCCTCATGGTTTATTTGGTTTGTTTGTCCTTGTGTTAGTCTGTTTTTCCTGCCCTCCTTGCCTTAGTTCTCCTTTCCAGCCAGTTTGCTTGCCCTGCCCTGGCCCCTGTGTTTCTTGGTTTGTTCCCTGCCCTGCCCAGTCCTAGCACTCTGCTGCTGAGCCTCCCCAGCCCTACTTCACCCCCTCCTCCCCTTGCCTGCCATTGCCCACCCGGCCTTAGCCCTCTTGGCCCCCGTGTTCCTCCCCAGTAGCACTTATGGCCCCCTTTTGATTTCCTTTCCCCCCACTTCAGTTGATCCCCCTGTGCACTGCACTCCCCTACTTTGGTTAAGCCCCTGTCTCCCCAACCCCACCCCCCATGCAGTTGGAGGAACCAGTACTCTAACCTGGGCTGGTGAGTGCATTCTCCCTGTACCCCTGCCTGCTTAACCCCCCCCCAACACACACACACATTCCCTCATACTGGTGCCCTACTCCCCTGCTTTCAGCCTAGCAGGGTGGAGCGGATGCTCCCACCCCCTTCCCTCTTCTCTCCTCTTCCCCCCCCGATACCCCTTCCCCTCCTTCCCTGTCTCCAACCCCCTCCCCCTGCCCCTACTGCCTCCCAAGATGGTGGATGTGCCCAGGGCCAGGACCCCCTCCCTAGTCGCTCCCACCTCTCCCTCTCACTTTGGGACTGCCCCTGCCTGTGGCCACTGGCCTAGATGCCTCTGCTGGGCCCTGGGGCATCGATCTTGGGACACCGGTGGCGGGCACCCCAGGTGGGGACTCTGGGGCCTCTACCGCTGCCATGGCTGCTACCCCCCCCTGCTCTTGGGGGTACACCCTCTGCTGGGAAGAAGGGCCAAGGGGGGAGAAGAAGGGCAAGGGCCCCGCCCAGAAGGCACTGCCTCCTGCAGCTGGGCCCCTCCCTCTTCCTCTCTACCCTCCCCTGCTGTCCCCTCCACCATCTCTGGGGACGGAGCCGTGCCCAGGGCATACGCCCAGGTAGCTGCGGGCCCCCCCACCTGCAGCCTCATCACCTGCCCTGACCGCCACCTCCAGCACCATCCCAGGGGGCTGGGGCCGCTTCCCCAAAATTACCATGAAGCACGGGGTCCATTGCTTCCTGGTGCCCACCTTGCCCCATGTGGAAACCTACATGCGAGCATTGGCACGGGTGGTGGGGCCCATGGCCATGGGAACGGCTTTGGTGGCAGCCTCCAAGATGTCCGAGGCCGCCACCCAGGAGGCGGTGGAGAAGGGCTTGGCGGTAGGGGGCATCCACATCCCTGTGGAGCCCCTGGAGGACCTGGGCATACGAATGGTCCTCACCTTTGTCCCGCCCTTCCTCCCCAACACCACCCATCTGCCTTTCCTATCCACCCTGGGAAGGCCCTTCTCCACCATCAGCTTGCTTCCCCTCGGCCGCAAGGACCCTGCCCTCCGGCACATTCTCTCATTCCGCCAGCAGGTGCAGCTCCAGCTGCCACCAGTGGCACGTGGCGGGGTGGCACTAGAGGGGTCATTTCTGGTGCCTTATCAAGAGGCCCAGTACCTGGTCCATTACTCAATGAGGGAGGCCCAGTGCTTCTTCTGCCAAGCGACGGGGCATGTCTGGAGGGAATGTCTCCTGCCCAGCAAGATGGGAGGCCCGGGAGCCCCGGAACCCTGGGGGGTGCCAGCCAGGCTAGCGGCAGCACCCCCCCCCAAATGTTTGGTCCCTGTAGCTGCCCCTCCTCCCTTATCATCGAATGTCACCTTCACCCAGATCCTGAGTTGAGCAGGTGGGCCCTACTGACTCCCGGAGCAGTCTGGCAGGGCCTGCGGAGGAGAGGGAGCCAGGGCTGCCACCGTTGGGCACTGGAGGGGGCCTGCCCCAGGGGGAGGCACTTCATTCCCCTGCAGTCCTGCCCCCATCTTCCCAAGCCTCGACCCCTGTGCCCTTGCCCCCTGGTCCTGCGCCTGCTGCCAGGCCCTCCACCTCAGAGGGCTGAGTGCTAATGCAGGGCAAGTGTGGCAAGCGCAAGGCCAGAGTCCAGCGCCCCCTCCCCTCTGCTGCCGAGGGGGGTGAGAGGCCCTGCTAGGAGGAGGCTAGGAGGGGGCTGCTGGAGCTGGGCCTTCCGCTGCGCCCCCTGCCAAAGCCCAGCGGGTGGCACCGGCCGAGGAAGCTGTGGCAGCAGATGTCAGCTGCACCATCTCCCTCTTGGAGTCCCTCCTGGAGTAGCCCCCAGCCGGAAACCCCCCCCACCCCTATGTCATCCAAACCCTCTGCCAGTGCCAGGGACACTGCTCCCTCGGCTGCTGCAGGGGAGGACCTTGTGGTGGTGGGAGGGGACTTTTCATCCCTCATGGAGGGGATCGACGCCCTGGGTCTCACCCCGTCCAGCCAGGGGGAGGACGACCCTGCCCCCCATATGGTGGGCCTAGTGCAGGGCACTGCCAAGCCACCTCTCCTTCTCCCCTCCCAGACTGCTGTGCCTGCTCCCATCCCCGGGGCCCCTCTTAGCCCTTCTGCCGATCCAGCTGGTGGCAGCGACTCCATCAAACCCGCCACACCCCCTGTAGTACCACCTGGGGCTGCGGAGACTGGCCTGGGACCACAGGGCACCCCCTCCCCTGCCATGGGACAGCTGACTCCCCCCCCCCAAGGGTGCCAGCCAGGCCGCCCCCTCACAAAGGCCTGGAGCCACGGGCACCACACCACCTGAGACTGCCCCCTTAGAGGATGCCCTGCCCTTCCCCTCCCCTCCAGCTCCTAGACCCTATCAGGAGGCACTGCATCCCACTGTCCCAGTTGCTGGGGCCGCAAAACCCACCCCCAATTCTGGCCCTGACCCCACCCCCACTCCTTGTCCTGACCCTTCCCGCACTCCAGCTCCTGCCCCCCTCCATGCTTCCAATCGCTCCCTTGCTCCCACCCCTGCCCCCAACCCTCCCCTTCCTCCCCCTGCCACCTGAACCCCTGCTGCCCCTGGAGTCATCTCTTTCACCCTCAGGAGCTCCCAGGAGGCGGCCTTTGTCTTCACTGCTCCCTGCCCCCTCGGGGCTCCTGTCTTCCCTCCACCACTGCCCCTAGCCCCCATCCCAACACTCCGCAGGGCTGCCATGGGGGCCGAGCTGGAGGATGAAATCCCCAAGTGCTGCGCAAAGAGCTGTGTGGTTTTCTCCGGGACACACCCCTTGCCCAGAACCAGGTGCAGCTCGCTCTGCAGTGCTGGGCGGGGCCTTCCTTCGCATCCTCCAGGTCATGAGGGCCACATTGAAGGAGGGGAAAGGGACCAGGTGGCCTATCAGTGGACCCACATCTTCCTTCAGAGTTGGCCACGGGCTGCTGCAGAACCCAACGAGGACTGTCGGTGCTCCTGCCCACGAGTATCCCCCCCAGGTCTCCTCATAATGCCCGTCACCTTCACCACCCTAAACACCAGAGGCTGCAGGACAGGTCTCCGCAGGAGCCAGTGCTCTCCTTCCTTCGGGATGGGGGGTACTCAGTGGCATTCCTGCAGGAAACACACATGGACCTAGCCGCCGAGGCCAGCTGGCGGCTGGAGTGGGGGGATGGGGTGCACCTTAGTCACCTCTCTGCCTGAGCGGGCGGAGTGATCACCCTGTTCTCCCCCGTCCAGCAGCCCGAGGTACTGGGGGTTACCAAGGTCATACTGGGCCACCTGCTGCACCTCCCAGTCCACATGGAGGGGCTGGCGTTGACTCTTGTCAATGTCTACGCTGCAATTGCGGGCCCGGAGTGGGTGCAGTTCTTCAGGCAGGCGTCCACCTTCCTCAGCATCCTGGATCCTCATGAATGCCTGGTCCTGGGCGGGGACTTTAACACCACCCTCGAGGAACAAGACCACACGGCGACCGAGAATTGCCAGGGTGCCGCGGATGTCCTCCGGCAGATTATAGACCATCACTCCCTGGTGGAAGTCTGGCACAACCACCACCCGGACGACGTCGTCACCGTCACCTTTGTCTGGTGGTGGAAGACAGGTCGAGTCACTCCCGGTTGGACGGCACCTGCCTCTCTTGCCACCATCTTTCTTTGGCCCACTCCTCCAGCATACGGCCGGCCCCGTTCTTGGATCACCACCTGGTGATCGTGGCGACCTCTCTAACTGCATAGAGGCTGGGGCCGGCCTACTGGCACTTTAACAACAGCCTGCTGGGGGATGTGGGTTTCGTGGCGTCCTTCTGGAGCGCCTTTCCCTTGGTGCGGCACTGGGGAAGATGTCGCCCGGTTCTTCTGCCATGACTACACTCGGGGGACTAGTCGGCGGAGGGATGCGGGGATAGAGCAGCTGGAGCAGAGATTTTAGGCCTGGAGAGACATATCGCCGCCAGCCCCAAGGATCCATCCCTCTGCGAAGCATGCTGAGAGAAGCGGGCCCTTGAAGATCTTCAGGCTCAGGGAGCCTTTGTTCGATCCTGCATCCATCTCCTCCGGGAGATGGATCACGGCTTCCACTTCTTCTATACCCTGGAGAAAAGGGGGGGCCTGGAAGCACATCATCTGCCTCTTGGCAGAGGACAGCACCCCCTCACGGACCTGGCAGAGATGTGTGGAAGGGCCAGGGCCTTCTATACCAGCCACTTCTCGTCAGCTCCAACTGAAGCCACTGCCTGTCAAGTGCTCTGGAACGAACGTCCCATGGTCAGCATGGGTGACTGAGACCGGCTGGAGCTACCTCTTACTCTGGCCGAGCTCTCGGGAGCCCTCTGCCTCATGCTCACAAATAAATCCCCTGGCATGGACAGGCTGACCGTGGAGTTCTACCACATGTTCTGGGACGTCCTCGGCCCGGACCTCACCACCATCTGGGCCAAGTCCAAGGACAGCTCCCCCTCTCATGCAGGCGGGCCGTGCTCGCCTTTCTGCCCAAGAAATGGGATCTTCTGCGACCTTTGGAACGAGGGTCCCCGTCTTGCTCCTCAGCACGGACTACAAAATCTTAGCCAAAGCCCTCTCGCTGTGACTGGGGTCCATGCTGCAGGACGTGGTCCATCCCGACCAGATCTACATTATCCCAGGCCACACCATTTTAGACAACCTCTATCTGGTCTGGGACCTCCTAGAGCTCAGGTGTAGGAATGGCCTGTCATTCGCCCTCCTTTCCCTGGACCAGGAGAAGGCATTTGACAGGATGGACCACGGGTACCTCCTGGGTACCCTGTGAGCATTTGGCTTTGGGCCCCACTTTGTGGCTTTTCTCTGGGTGCTATACGCCTCCACGGAATGCCTGGTCAAGCTCAACTGGACCCTGACCGAGCTGGTCAGCTTTGAGCGAGGAGTGCGCCAAGGCTGCCCACTGTTGGGCCAGCTGTATGCTCTGGCCATCGAGCCCTTCCTCTGTCTCCTCCGCCAGAGGCTGATGGGGTTGGTGCTCTGTGAGCCACAGCTGAGGCTGGTCCTGTCAGCATATACCAATGACGTGCTCCTCGCAGTCCAGGATCCAGGTGACCTGGCACGGCTGGAGGCCTGCCTGGCCATCTACTCGGCAGCCTCTGCCCAAGTCAACTGGGTCAAGAGTTTTGGCCTGATGGTAGCGGCCGGGTAGTAGATGAGTTCCTCCCACCAGCGCTTCAAGCCATCCGGTGGAGTGCGGGCCCGCTGTTCTATCTAGGCATTTACCTTTCTGCCACCCAGAAACTGGCAAGACTTGCAGGACCAGGTGTCTGGGCAGCTGCGGAAGAGGACAGGACTTCTCTGGTTCCTCTCCCTTCAAGGGAGGGCACTGGTGCTCAATCAGCTCATGCTGTCCATGCTCTGGCACCGGCTCAACACCCTGGTCCCGACCCGAGCTTCCTGGCCTACCTTCAGAAAACAGTTCTGGAGTTCTTTTGGCCAGGACTGCATTGGGTCTCTGCAGGGATCCTGAGTCTCCCCCTGGAGGAAGGAGGGCAGGACCTGTGCTGTATCCACAGCCAGGTCCACACCTTCCGCCTCCAGGCTCTGCAGAGACTCCTCTTTGGTGCAGGTAGTCCGGTGTGGAGCCACTTGACGCACGCCTTCCTCTGCTGCCTCCAAGGGCTCCGATATGATGCTCTTTTTTCTCCACCTGAGAGGTCTTCCACGAGACCTCTCTGAGCTGCCAGTCTTCTACCAGGACCTCTTCAAGACCTGGAGGCTGGTCTCAGCCTCCAGGCCCCTTGCGGTCACTAAGGGGA
Organism: Mesoclemmys tuberculata; assembly: GCA_007922155.1. Taxonomy (NCBI): domain Eukaryota; kingdom Metazoa; phylum Chordata; order Testudines; family Chelidae; genus Mesoclemmys; species Mesoclemmys tuberculata. Next base: position 2,222,939 of record ML675641.1, read on the forward strand.
AGGATCTCCTTGTGGAGCCTCTGCTATACAACCCTCAGCTGCGTGTGCAGATGGTGGAGACCCCCTCGGTGTGACGGAGGTTGGTCCTGGCAGGAGTCAACAGGATCGGAGATCTCCTGGACTATGCCTGGGGGGACTGGGTGGCTTGGCACATGGAGCTCTCCACCCATCGAACCCCCCCGATGTGTACTCCAGGAGGTGAGGGCAGCCTTGCCCCCCACTACTCAGGCCTACCTCGAGCGGGTCTTGCGAGAGGGTGCCCCACGCCCTCCTCTTAGCCCCAGCTCTCTGGCGCTCACTATTGGGCCCCGACCCCGCAAGCCCCCCCCAGCCTCTCCCTCCCCATGCACCAAGCCGGCTGCGCAACCTGCAGCTGGTCCTTTTCAGAACTGTGCCTAGGAACCACCTGTACACGCTCATGCTGCACACACTTCATTTCTTCACCCTCGTGTCCTGTCCAGACACCAAATGGTGGGACCTAATGCCACCTGTGAAGGGCGAGGACCAGCAGTGGGCCAGCCTCTATTCCACCCTAACCCCACGAGGAACATCAGTTGGTGGCTCCTTCATGGAGCTGTTGGCATGGGCATGTACCCCTCGCCCTGACACCTGACCCTTTTGCGGCATGAGGGAGACCCTGGCGCACGTCTACCTGGAGTGCGCCAGGTTGCAGCCCCTGTTCCAGCTCCTCCAGAACCTCCTGTTGTGGATCTGGCTGCACTTTTCCCCTCACCTGTTTATTTATGCACACCCCATCCGGTGCCCCATGAAGTCACGAGACCTCCTCGTCAACCTCCTCCTAGTCCTGGCCAAAGTGGCCATCTACAGCACCAGGGACAGGAGGTTGGCTGGGGGGGGGAGTGATCTGCGACTGTGGAGCCTATTTCCGTTCTTCTGTCCATTCAAGTATCTGGGAAGAGTTCCTCTGGGCAGCATCTGCTGGCTCCCTAGACACCTTCCGGGAGCAGTGGGCACTGTCTGGGGTTCTGTGCTTAGTGTCCAATTCTGGTTCCCTTCGTTTAAACCTGTGACTCCCACACCTCCTCCTGTTTTCTCATTTGTTGTCCCCCGTAATCTGTTGAGCCCCAGGTCCAGCGGCTCCTCCCCTTAGGCTGAGGGAGGGGCTTTCCGCGGTGGGTGGGCTTGTGCCCACCCACCCTCTCCTGGTCCTCAAATAGGCACACCCTTTTAAAGCCATCCAGCCTGACTTTATCACAATGGTTATTTTTGTGCTATGGTAATCTTATATGGTTACCTTAACATAACATGGTTTGAGTTTTAGTTCCGTATCCCTCAAAACATTTTTAAAGATGGGTAAACTTTAAGGCTTATAAGTCTATAGAACACTATGCCATTATGGGGTGAATGAAACAACAGGAGTTGAAAAGATGACTTGAAAGAGAATTGTTCAGCGGTGAATAAGAATCCAGAGTTGAGTTTCCCTTTATTTTCATACAGAAGGTATAAACCAGGGGTGTCAAACTCACTTCCTATGGGGGCCACATTTAAATTAAATTTAGTTCAAGGGGGCCACTAACACGCTTCATGCCCTAATCTAAAAACACTCAGCACTAAGAAACATCATATTCTAGTCTGCTGTGCTTTAGGTACTCTACTCTCCGCTGTGAAATCTCCCCGCGGGGTGAAATTCGGCAGCAGAGTGACACAGTCAGAAAAAACCAGAGCCGGAGAACGCGAAAAACCCAGGCCGGATTACACAAGGCGGCGGACTGGATTCGGTCCGCAGGCCGGAGAACACAGAAAACCCGGGCCTTGTGTTTGACACCTGTGGTATAAACCATCCAAGATTGGGGACTGAGCACACTGCAAATCTGCAGGATTAAGGAAATGTACAGCTACAGTTGTGAGGACCCACTTGAACAACTGGAGAATTGGAATATTCAAAGCAGCCTGAAACTGTAAAGGGAACTAAGGGCTCTCCCTGGGAGATGCAAATTGGAATAACATTGGCTGTGTTAGGTCCTGATTTGGCTTTGTAGTATTGAGTTCATCCTTTCAGAAACTGGCATTTCTGGAATTCCACATATGTCAAAAAGGAGAGTTTATGGCTCCAATTCAGCAAAGCGCTAGTATCTTTGAAGTCAATCGGACAGAATGTATATTCTTAAAGTTAAGCATGTTCTTCAGTGCTTCCCTCCACTGGGGCCTAATTCTGGACGAGATCCGTTGTCATCAGAGGTAAATTCTTGAGCATAAACCTGGTAACTTTAACTGACTTAACTTTCAATGTCATTCTAGTTGTTTAAAACCTCGCCTTTGGTGCAGCATTTCCTAAGGAAGGAAGGGTACCCATGCACCACTAGAAAATCCAAAGTCAAGAAAAAATAGTCAGTATGTGGAAATTGCAATAAAATAAAGTGATGCATTTTGGAATACCTGTAGTGATCCAGGAAATGCCAAGAATTTTCACAGGTAAGGGAAAGAATTTTAAAAAAGTAAGTTTTAACTTATTTCAGTGATTGAATGCCCATGTAGCCTGATTAGTGGAAGCAGTCAGAAGCACACAACTGTGGGCTTAACACAGTTTTCATTATAGCTTTACTGTCCATGCTCTAGTTGGTCATGATCTGCCATAAGGAACAAATAACCAGGTGTGTCGTTATTGCCATTAATAAAATGTGAATCATTATGTTTGCTTGTTTTGTTCTGTGCACTCAAACTTGTAGGCATTTAAATCGGTAATTAAATATTACCTGCAACCCCCATTGTGCTGCACTCTACACAGTGCCAATTTCTCTGCAAATTTTATTGAAATAATGAAGTGCTCTAGTCAGCAAGTGATTCTGACTGCTCTGCAGTGACAAAAAATATTATGAACTTTATATAATCTTTTCAACAGGGTAGAAGGTTTAACCATTTTATTGGCTGCAGAAAGTATGCATTACATTTTTTATTTTGGTGAAGGTCTCTGGAACAGTTTGCTGGAGAGGCAATACTATTTGGGCAGCCCAGAACATGGAGATTTAAAGGTTTTGCAGAACTTTATCACTCATAAGAGGGCCGTTTTTCATAACCTATAAAACAGTGATTTCATTAAAGAATTTTATCATATGCAACATTACATAAACTACCTTCTCCTTACCACGCAAATTCCCATTGAGATCAATTGGGCTGGTGTCCAATTCCCAGCATTGGGATTTTCTGCAATAAATAGAATATGGAATAAGACAGAAGGATTATATTTCAAGCAAATTATGATTTCTAGTGGGCCTGTGGTTAGTGCTCTGCATTGCCATGTACAGGATCCTTGTTCCTTGTCCACTCCCTGCCCCAAAGTTAGGTTGGAGCAATAGGTGCTGAAACAAGGGATGTTGGGAGTGCAGCAGCACCCCCTGGCTTGAAGTTGTTTCCATCATATACAGGGTTTACAGTTTGGTTCAATGGCTTTCAGCACCCCCACTCTACAAATTGTTCCAGCAGCCTGGCTGAAGCACTAGAAAAGCAGCTTTAACTCTGGTGAGAATATCTCAAATCACTCTCTCTCAGGTTGATCCAAGAATGGCATCGATCAGTTTGACCGAGTCCCATCCACACTCCCTAAAAAAAGAGAAAAGTCACCAGGTGCAAGCTACAAAGAAAAATAGGAAGGGATCTTAAGGAAAGAATCCCTGGAATAACCGTCAGGAAAAAAAGTCAGAAATTGTAGTTAATTAATACAGCTAAGAATATTGATTTGAATAATTTTTGTGCACTGATAGCCACATTGCTCTACTGAGACAGTATATATATTGTGCAGTACACAGTATGTGCTAACTTAAATGAGTGGGGCAAGCTTCCTATCAAGTGCAATGGAATTCTGAGAAATAAACACATTATATAGAGGCATTAATGCTTAAAACTGCAGCTCTGCAAGTAGTTCAACTTGAACCAAGAATACTCAATATCTGCCTTGATATGTATTTAAACTGCATTTATTATCCAGAAATGATTTGCCCAAATGTTATTGTGTTCATCAAGTATCCATAGATGTTTTTTGCAAACTTTTTCATTTATCTGGGTATCTGTAAAGATAATCATGCTGCTGTAGGTATGGTCAATTTCAGCTCTGAAGCTGGTTCTGGGGTTATACCACAGGGAGTGGGGTACATGCTGTTTGTCATTTGCCTATGTCTGGCTGATTCCATTCCATGTGAAAGAGTCTAGCCCAGCTAAGCAGAAGCCATTTGCACTTTGTTCTCTGCTGTTCACTGAGAGCGATCTTAAATCCTGCTGAAAGTTTGGGAAAAACACATTTTCTCCCAGCTCCTCTAGTATCTAATTTCTTTATTTACCATCCACAGTTTCAGCAGTTATTAAGCCACTTGTTGTTTTATATTTTGGCTAAGATAAGTCTAGCTCAGTTTTGGAAATGTTTAAATATTCTCCTGAGGTTTCCTCTTTTTCACAGCTCCACAAGCTGAATAATCACTTAGTTTGTTTGAAGACCCCTGACTTTCTTCCTCACTTGTGCATAAATGACCAGACTTTCAAAGTGAAAAACCAGGACAACTGAGATGGGTTTGGTGAAGCGTGAGAAGAGTGCATATAGGAGGATTTTGACAGCTCGAGCAGAGCGTTGCTTGTTCTAGAGGGTCAAGAAAATCACTGAAAGACCTCCTAGGAAAGGGGGAGGGCATGATGGCAACATATGACAGGCCTGATTGGGGTTTGTCTTTGAGGAGCATATGTGCTCTGCCAGCCTGTTGTCAATTTCACTGCTTCCTCTGACCAGTGGCTTTTCAAGGGCCATAACGTGCAATGGGTTACAGAAACCAGAAAACAATCACCTCTTGCAAAACTGATGGAGGCCCCAGTACCACCCCTGAGAACTCCAGTTTTCGGGGACACAAGATCATCCGACCTGTACTCTGCCTTGCCCATAACATGCTAACTCCCCAAAATTCAAAGCTCACATATATAATGTATCTAGACAAGCACTCCCTGTGCAAAACACTTATTTGCACTCAAGTAAGGCATATATGATTTAGGCAAAAGCATACATTTCCATTCAACCTATTCAAAACATTATAAAGAATAAATAATGTGTGTAATTTCATGTGTTATGTCGCAACTCTATTTGAATATGGCATTGATAGTGCAAAAATGGTTTTATGAATACCATGGCCAAAATATTCTGTTCAGCATTAGGCACTTAAGTCCACATTTAGGCTCCTAAATGAAAGTTTTGGCTAGTTTTTCAAAGGCACTGAATTAATGCAGTTCCTCTTGGCTTTAGTGGACATTCAGCACCTCTGAAAACCAAGTCACTTATATTTATTGACCTGTAAATCTAGACCATTTTTAGTTGTTGGGTTCTTTGTTTATTTGTTTTTTAAGGGCATCTCAGTCCTTTATATCAATGCGATATGATACACACAAGCCACATGGCAAACTCCATGAAAATTGGGAATAATATACGCCAGATCTCAATTATGTAAGTTGTATACCAGGCTTCAGTGTGGTACTGATGCCTAGAAAAAACTAGCAATGCTCAGGAGTTAGTTGTCATATGTAGATATCTGAGTCATTTCAAAACACGTTAAAAATGCTACAGATCGTTAAACTAGAATGTGACCTACTTGTTTTCCTTTTTTTTTAAATATTGAGACATTCTTAGTCAATCCATTTTTCCTGGATGATAGAAAGCACAATACCGGCCTGGCCAAGGCATCCTTCTAGTAAAGCTCATTTATTTAAACATGTCATCTAAGACAACATTTATGCTAGCATTAATTTTCCACCGCTGGTAAAAACATAAAACAACGTCTTGCTCAAAAGCATGCATTGGGTCTCTAGGATGCCTCTTTAAAGCTTTATCAACAAATTTGGACTGAAAAAGATTTATGAATGTCCTCAGAGCGCAGTACCATGTTGTAACTATTTTTTTCATTTAACCCTATTATTTGAGTATTTTATGCTGATACCAATGACTAGAAATAATATCTGCCCAAATAAATAAGTAAATGCTGTAATGTAGCAGTTTTGGGAAGGAGAAAAGACAGTATTAGCTGCATGAGTTCAGCATGCACTTGTGCTCTATGAAAAAAATTGTAAGTCCACACAAGGAATCAAGTTAATAGAATATTCGTGTTGCCCTGTTGAGCACTCTGAAGTGGCGAATTGCTATAGCGAAGGGATGTATGTGTCATTTCCAAAGTACAGATGTTAATTGATCCTGATAGTCACTGTGAATTAGGCATTGAAATATTATTATGTCCATTTTCCAGAGGGGAAGGAGGTTAAATGGTTTTCCCAAGGCTATGCAGAAAGTCAGTGACATCGCTACAGTGGGAATGCGAAAGTTTCTAGTGGTTAGCGCTGTGCTCAATCCACTGAACTGGGCTCTCGCAAAATGAAATTTTCTTTTGTTTTATAAAATATGACCCTCAATTTGCAGAGAAATTAATCTGGGCACAATCTCTTTAGTCCCTGCAGAGTCCCAATGAAGTTAAGGGATGGAGTGGAGGGGCGTATGAGCACCTAATATGCTCCCACTGAAATTATCGGGTATTTTTCCATTGACCCCCTGCTGAAACCAGATCCAATCCCATCTCTTTATTATCATAAACATGAACTTAGTTTCTAATTCACTCTGAATACCTATACTGTCACAGTAGAGTCTTGAATATGTTTCATTCTAAAGCAAATTCCCTCCCAACAAAGATCAAAACAATCAAAATTACTGCCATTCATGTGTAATCCACATATAAAACCTGCAGAAGGGGAGAAGTGACTTCAAAAAAATTGGTCTCCTCCCATACAAGGATACCCCTCGTTATAGTTGTCTGTTGCCATTGGAAGTGTCATGTCAGCAGTAGAGCTACGCTCAGAGCCTCTTGATTCTAAAGCATAGACATCTGCAACTTGGAGAATCTCAGCTCGATGCTAGCAGTAGAAAGCCCATGACACAAAGATAATCAGTGATGATCTGTCCAGTGGACAGCATAAATACACATACACAGCATCTAGCTGGTTTCATTATTTGCATTCATTTGAATGTATACATTCATTCTTCCCAAGCTGTTTCATGACTCTGGGCCTGATCCAATTACCAATTAACATAAGTGGAAAAACTCCCCCTGACTTCAGTAGGCAGCTCCTCTGAGAATAATTTATGAGGCCAAAGCAATGGGAGATCCAGTCATATGTTAGGTCAGTCCCTGGATGCTGGAATAAGAGAATCCATACATTGCACAGCCTCATAATTGGCTCCCTCAGACACTAAAAGAGCTTGGGAAAATATAAATAAGATACATGCACAAAGAGACGAGATGTTCACATAGGAACACCAACAATAAAAAGTCACACTTGAAACAGAAATACAAACATCTGACTGGTGCACATCCCAACAAACCAATCTTTACATTTTAATTTCTCTTCAAGAGTCTCTATCTGAAAAGCTGCTGCTAGTGTCACTAACCCTCCATGACAGCAGTTCTATCTTCTGGGAATTGAGATTGATTGTCCGCAGCTAACCATGTGAAGGCCTTTTGCCTGAGAGCATTAAAGTGATACCAGCAGCAGAGAATCTGAAGGCAGCAGCTTTCACAGGGGTAGATTCTGCTATGCAGTATTTATTGGCTCCAATTAATGGATGCCATTTTCCATCCGATAGATGACTGCAGTTGGGAGACAGATGAAAAGAAGTGATCCCCAAACATATGTGGTCAATTCTGAGAAGAGCTTTGCATCTTGCAGTAGGCATTACATAAATCAAAAGCTACTAACTTCTGGCTGATTTAGTGATGGATCCAGAAGTCCGCCAGGTCTTGCAGCCACAGGACATTCCATTCTTTGTATTCTTGACATTCTACCACTTGTTGATGTTCAGCCTTTTGACGTCACCCCCTTTCATCATATCACAGAGCCAGCTGTAAAAGGCTGGCAACCCATCCATTGCATATGCAGTTGCATAGCACTTCTCAGGGTTTGAGTTTTTAAAATATCAATCTCCCTTTTTTGTCCCCCACACAGCAATTGGAATTCTGTGCCACTTCTATGAGGGATGCGCAGAGTATCATTACAGCCAGGAAAAAATAGAACAACAGAGGAGAAAGATGTTATGCAGCACTGAACACATTAGTGCTGAGATAGAGAGCACCACCTTTCATACAAGGCTGTAATAAAACACCTACAAACTTAGCAAATCAAGCTATTTTGGAGGTCCTTGAATAGAAAATTCCACCCCAGGAACATTCCCACCTTGAAGCACAAATATGTATTATGCAAAGCTTTTCAGCAGAGAAGTATGTTAGCTGGGACGCTTATTGCCTTATTTCTTTTGCCCTTTATCAGCAATTTTCTGTATGCCAGGTCATCTGAGGTAAGAACATAAGAACAGCCATATTGGGTCAGACCAGTGGTCAACCAAGCCCAGTATACTGTCTTCTGACAGCGACCAATGCCAGATGCTTCAGCGGGAATGAACAGAACAGGACAATTTTGAGTGATCCATCCTCTGCCATCCAATCCTAGCAGCTGGTGATCTGAGGCTCAGGGACACGCAGAGAATGAGGTTGCATCCTGGACCATCTTGGCTAATGGCCACTGACGGATCTCTCCTCCATGAACTTATCGAATTCTTTTTTGAACCCATTTATACTTTTGGCCTTCACAACAGTTCCATAGGTTGACTGTGCGTTGTGTGAATACTTTTTGTTTATTTTAAATCTGCTGCCCATTAATATCAATGGGTGACCCCACTTCTTGTGTTATTTGAAGGGTAAGCAACACTTCCTTATTCTTTCTCTGCACCCTTCATGATTTTATAGACCTTTATCATATCCCCCTTTATTTATCTCTTTTCCAAACTGAACAGTCCTAGTCTTTTAAATCTCTCCTCATACTCTGTCAGCAGGTGGGTCTTTGGAAAATAGTTAGCTGTAGAATGAGGACTGGACGATAGTTTAATATATGCATGTTGACATACAGTGTAAACTTGTTTTAGGGGCACTATGTCAAATGAGGGTGTAGGTGGACGGTTGTGCCGCCCGGTTGCGGCGGCCCGTCCGGTGGGCCCGACCGCTGGGGAAGGTCCTGGACTCTTCCGCCCTAGGAGGGGAATTCTTGACTAGTCCGCCTCTAGGCC